>OX155696.1:9832794-10395291 GCA_944547425.1 Eupithecia centaureata
GTGCTGCAGCAGCCAGTGGTAGTCATGCAGCATGCGCAGGCCGCGCGCGCCGTGCTCGAACGGGAGGTAGAACAGCTGTCAGCTGTCAGCAGGTTCTCGTCGACTGTCAGCTCCTCACTGTCTATGTCTCACCTCGGGTTTGTTGAGAGCAGGCCTCGCATGCTGCCTGTGCTGCAGCAGCCAGTGGTAGTCATGCAGCATGCGCAGGCCGCGCGCGCCGTGCTCGAACGGGAGGTAGAACAGCTGTCAGCTGTCAGCAGGTTCTCGTCGACTGTCAGCTCCTCACTGTCTATGTCTCACCTCGGGTTTGTTGAGAGCAGGCCTCGCATGCTGCCTGTGCTGCAGCAGCCAGTGGTAGTCGTGCAGCATGCGCAGGCCGCGCGCGCCGTGCTCGAACGGGAGGTAGAACAGCTGTCAGCTGTCAGCAGGTTCTCGTCGACTGTCAGCTCCTCACTGTCTATGTCTCACCTCGGGTTTGTTGAGAGCAGGCCTCGCATGCTGCCTGTGCTGCAGCAGCCAGTGGTAGTCGTGCAGCATGCGCAGGCCGCGCGCGCCGTGCTCGAACGGGAGGTAGAACAGCTGTCAGCTGTCAGCAGGTTCTCGTCGACTGTCAGCTCCTCACTGTCTATGTCTCACCTCGGGTTTGTTGAGAGCAGGCCTCGCATGCTGCCTGTGCTGCAGCAGCCAGTGGTAGTCGTGCAGCATGCGCAGGCCGCGCGCGCCGTGCTCGAACGGGAGGTAGAACAGCTCGCACAGCAGCACCAGGTCGTCAGCTGTCAGCAGGTTCTCGTCGATTGTCAACTCCTCACTGTCTATGATGCTGCGAGGGAAATTTACAGGTTAAGACCGGCGCTCACTGGCTTGTAAAGAGGGGGCGATACCCATTCCATCCAAAATGGTCTAGTGCCCACCCCAGGGTGAAGAACATTGGCGTATATAAAGGGGAGGGTTGTACCGTGTCCACCCCAGGGTGAAGAGCATTGGCGTATATAAAGGGGGGTGTACCGAACACACACACGGGAGGTATATTGTAAGAGTAGTAACCATCCATATAAAGTTTAAAATTTTTATATTACATTCAAAATTCTCTATTGCTACATGCTGTAAGGATAGTGACTCACTCATCACTGCCTTCAGCCGGCTCCGCCTCAACCATCATATCGGTGCTGAGCGGGCTGTGGCTCGGCTCCACTTGCATCGAACCATTCTGAAACACACAGGAACACTATTCAATAACTTAATACATTTTGTAGGAGTTTTGTGCATAGTGCTTTATTATTTATTTTTTCTAGTGCTTCAATTAGTTTTGTCTATAAAACAAAGATAATTTTACTTTTATTTTACACTAGCGACCCGCCCTGGCTTCGCACGGTTTTATTTTATATGTATGAACCTTTCTCTTGAATAGCTCACTACATAGTATAAAACAAAGTCGCTTTCTCTGTCCCTATGTCCCTATATGTATGCTTAAATCTTTAAGAGCTAGTACGCACTTAGCGGCTGCCCGCAATGCGGCACGCCGTCCGGCTGTCCGGTAGCTCAAAATTGTATGTAACCGTATCATCTAAACGCATTAAATTGCGGCTGCCGTCTAACCGGTCCGGTCGCTCGCAGCGCTGCGGGCCCTCGGGCGGGCAGCCGGACGGTCGCTCTACGCACTACGCGTTTTCACTGCGGTTGCCAGTTTACCGATAAATACCGACAGCCTCTTCGACGTCCATCTTGAAAATTGTCGAGTTGACCGCTCGAGTGCAGCGCGGTCGCTGTATGCACTATCCGGCTTGCCGCGCTGCGGCTGGCCGTTCGGTTGCCCGCAAGTGCAACCGTAACCCGCGGTCAGCCGGACTGCCGCCGCATTGCGGGCAGCCGCTAAGTGCGTACTAGCGCTAAAACTACGGAACGGATTTTGTTGCGGTTTTTTTAATAGATAGAGATTCAAGAGGAAGGTTTATATTTATAATAACACCGTAGTATTAAATAAAATAAAGATCAGGTCCGGAACATGAAGAAGAAAATTATTTAGATAGCAAAACTTACCTCGCTCATGGTATCGTTCATGACGACATCAGACTCTGTGGGGGCGGTGGAGGGAGGGTCCACGTCCAGCCGGCTCGGGCTTAGCGTCAGGGGGGTGTCTGCGGATATCACAACCACTCATTAATGCACGACAATAGTGGTGGACATCACAACGGGCTGAATATTTTTTGAATGAAATGCCCAATATGAATAATTCAATAAGATAAAAGTAGTTGTCAATCTGAATGACGTAGGTAGTTTATAGTAAAATAATAATGACATATTTATGTACTATAGTGTGAAATAATATGTCGATAGCATTACAATAGCCACCGCCTCCAGATTTTATTTTTATTTTTTGTTTGATTCACCAGGTGATCGAAATGCTGGCTTCTATTACGGTCAACGAATTAGCATTGCCATTCAACGTGGCAATGCTGCCAGCATTCTGGGTACTCTGCCTTCTTGTGACGGCTTAGATTTGTTATAATTAAATAAATAAATAATGCTGGACAATACACACAGCATCATCTAGCCACAAATTAGGCAGAGCTTGTGTTATGGGAACTAGATGACTCATATATCAGCTGCTGTGTGATGGTGGGTTAATACTCGACAGTCCACACAGCATTAGCCCCAAGCTAAGCAGAGCTTGTGTTATGGGAACTAGATGATTGATATACTTAATACAATATACTACATAGATAGTTTGTCGACCTCTGTAGCGCAGCGAGCGAAGGTTCACCAGCAACGGTTGCGGGTTCGATTCCCGTCTCGGGACAAAATTATAACGATCTACAGGTATTTGTTCAGGGTGTTCTGGTGGTTTTCTATATGTTATATTATGTATATTCATAAGAAATGTTCAATACAACACTGTCAGATAAAATAGTTATTTTTGATTAATTAATTTTGAGCCCAGGAGCTATTTAGTTACTATAACTTAGATTTAGTAAGTACCTACATATACAATGTTTAGATATATCCAATTTTAAGTGACCAATGTTTTTATGACAAAATAAAGCTTTTTAAAACTAAATTGTTGACATAATTAAAACAATATCAACACTTACCACCAACACTCATTTCTCCATTCCTTCCCGAATCTTCCACCAACACGTCATCCACAAAAATATCATCCCGTTTTTCATCCTCTTCTGCCATCTTATCCCCACTTTCCTCCAATGCCTTGATCCCCATTATCGGCACGGGGAGAGTCGACACGGGGATCTCTGAAGGGATGGAGAGGTTGGAGCTGGCTATGGGGATAATAGGGTTAGGTATGGATTCGTTTAGGATGACCTTTGTGGGGGAAACAAGGGAATTCATCACGGGGTTTGAGATGGGGTTGAATGCTTCCATTGTTGACATCTGCGGGATAAATTAAATAATATTTATAATGCTGGACAATACACAGCATTATCTGGGCCAAAGATAAGCAGAGCTTGCGATATGGCTACTCGATAACTGATATATGTACAATGTGTATTTTCGAACCTTGATTTAGCTAGGTAAACTATCTAGCTTTCAAATGAGACTACTTCGAATAAAATACACCATTTACTCAAAAAGAAACGAAGAAAAAACCAGATGCAGTAGTCTTCATTTAAAAAAATATTAAAACTGCTTTGTTTTTGAGATAAATAACAAATAATTTTTTTATCCCGATTTTTATCAATAAATATGTGTCGTGTATCCGCACATTTCATTTGATCAAGGTTCGAAAATACACATTGTATTATGTACCTCATACATTGGAAAATGGAAAATGAGGAGAATGTAGTAAAAATTTGAGGAAAAATAATTAACGGGCGATCTGAGGTCAGGAAGGGGTATTTTTACACCTTCGGAAAGTAAAGATTTCAACAAACAGAAAACACACCAATTTTTAAAAAAAAGCAGATATTTTGACGGGTGAATTTTCGATTGAAATAGATCAAAATAAGATGAAAAAGATCAAAATCTAAAATCAAATAAATTACACTGTCTATTTGAGACATAAAAAGGTAAGTTCATAACAAATTTCGTGAAACGAAAATATTTATTGTAAAAGATTATAAAAAACTTGTTTTTTTTTTGTATTTTTCACATATATTTTGAGGTTATGTGTAAAAAGTGCGTAGACAAAAATTGTAGATCTTTCTATTACCTACAACTTTTCGATTTAGCTTTTTCCCATAGCACTTGTAGTTCTGCCGAAAATCGAGATTAACCGTTTTTTACCCTAAAACACTCACCCCCTACCCCTTCCCGACCTCAGATCGCCCGTAAATTATTTTTCCTTAAAGTTTTACTACATTCTCCTCATTTTCCAATGGATTTCATCCTACTATTATTTTATTTCTTTTTTCATTATTTTGAAAGTCTTCTACCCTGGTGTATTACAAACTTTCGCATTTATTAAAAAGTAAGGATAGTATGTAAAATTTGTAAACAGCTTTAGTAGCAGTACGCTAAGCTGTTGCATCTATATCCGAGTCTTTTTGTCAAAGTCAAGCTCTTTGAAAGAGTTTAGGTATATTAGGTATATTAGAGGGTGTAGGTATATTAGTGAGGATGTTACCCCTCCCGGCTGCGAGGTCTCCGCCAGCGACTGCAGCTGGCTGGCGGTGACGGTGGGGATGTTGGCGCCGGCGGTGGTGCAGGTGGCTGTGCTGCTGGTGCCAGTCACCAGAGACATGCACGTGTTCACGGACGGCAGGGGGGTGTAGGTATATTAGTGAGGATGTTACCCCTCCCGGCTGCGAGGTCTCCGCCAGCGACTGCAGCTGGCTGGCGGTGACGGTGGGGATGTTGGCGCCGGCGGTGGTGCAGGTGGCTGTGCTGCTGGTGCCAGTCACCAGAGACATGCACGTGTTCACGGACGGCAGGGGGGTGTAGGTATATTAGTGAGGATGTTACCCCTCCCGGCTGCGAGGTCTCCGCCAGCGACTGCAGCTGGCTGGCGGTGACGGTGGGGATGTTGGCGCCGGCGGTGGTGCAGGTGGCTGTGCTGCTGGTGCCAGTCACCAGAGACATGCACGTGTTCACGGACGGCAGGATCGGGAGGATGGGCACTGCCGGCGCTGCGGATGTATAGCGGTTCACATTTCCACAAGAATATGTACACTTTATACACGAGTAATGGATAGTAGCCCTAGACGGTTTTCAAGACGCACTGTCACCTAGCCTGACAAGTCTAGGATAAATAGAAATAAAAGAATAGAGAAATACAAGAAAGAAATATATTAAGATCAGGTTCGTAGGTCGGCCGGGTCAAACTTCACGATATTAGGGTGGAAATCGGTAACCGCACTCTCCTGCAGGGCTATCCCGTCCGCCTTAGCGCCAGTCCTCCTCTATCCCAGTCCAGGAATCAGCAGCAGTTGTTGGTTGGTAGGTACGGCGCCTCCAAAGCGACACGCAGCTCTTAGTAAAGTTGGCGGGAAACGCGCGGCTCGAAGTTCGTTGAGGTTAAAGTTAAACCCGTATCTTGTTCCCAGTATTGGGAACACAACAGACACTGAGTTTAGTGTAGAAATGACGAGGTAGGTCTTCCTTAGGTAGACGAACCTTCTCGTCTTAGTAATTAAAGTTTTTAGATATAAGTTAGGCGAGACAAAGCAGCGTGGATTCGTTGTAAAGCTCAGAAGGTCTCTGACCGCTTGCCGGCTCGCGAATGACGAGCGCCCCACTCCGCGGCGGCGGCAGGCGGGCCGGGCGTGGCGATGCAGTAGCGGTGAGGTCACGCGCATCGCAAGCCAAACGTTATAATTTTAAATATCGTACCTAGGTAGGTAGTACAACGTTACATTACCCCCCTTCCAAGAAAAGGATTTTTGCTCTCAATAAAATCCGACAAAACTCAGAACCTGCACAACGGAATATCAACCTTATTACACTAACACAATTACACCTCAACTTTCATAATCATACATCCATCTCTTACATTCCGACCTTTCATAAAAAACCAATTTATGTAGTTTATAAATTGACGCAACCTTTCAGACAAACAGAGTGTTCGGTATAATACTGCCAAACGCCCAAGTGTAATAATAATTGAAAGATATTGAAAAATAGAGCGCATGATGTTCTTAATGACAAGTTGATATCAATAAAAAAGTAACATGATGCTGTAAGTCATTTGAACAGGAGTTTTACACGAATTTAGTTAACAAATTACTGTAGAGGAATAAACTTGCAGATTAATAAGTAGGTACGTCCAATAAAACATTAATAAGTAAAGTACGGGGTCAAGTAAGTGTTATTTATTAGTAAAAAAAAATATGTTAAGAAGATTTGGCTGACAAAAACATTTTATTTAACAAGTAGGTAAATATACCATGTTTTCAACGACCTAGGTTCAAGGGATCTAGGAGAAATTAAAAAAACAATAAGTCATCGCAGTGGCTTCAAGGGATACCACCCGATGTCAGAGTTAACAACTCCTAGTATAAGTTACCCCAACAGATAAAGTTTTAGCCATGGTTACAAGGGGACCAGGGTTCTCGCCGTGGTTACAAGGGACACCACGGTAAGGGCAAGATCTTTACTGTTAGTAATCTACAACAGCTAAGAAAATAAGTATCAGTAGGTATAGCCAAATCCTCTCACATCAATACCTAAGAGAACAAAAAAAAAAAATTAAACACTAGAAAAAAAAACTGGTAAACAGAAAACAAACTGAGTGAGTATTTAAGAAAAATTAACGAGAGCCATTGATCTTTAGATCCTTAATATGCCAGACTCCTAAATCACGTCCATTCATATCTTCTAGAATGTAAACCAAAGGATATTTTTTAAGCTTTACTCGACATTTCATGAACTTTGGCGCTAGCTTTTTGCTAAAGTACGCATCTTTGTCACTCTGAAAATAACAGCGCTTCCAGACAATATCGCCTTCGCTAAACTCAGCTTCTTTGCGACGCAAATTGTAGCGTTGAGTATTTTTTACATGCGCGTGCCACAAAGCAGTTTGAACTTTATCGAAAATTCCACTTAAGTGACCAAGATTTTCTGCATATGAATCTCGAGGCAAGTAAATTAAATCATTAGGATTATCGTTATCAACATAATGAGAACCACATGTTACCAACTCCCTGCCATGTACTAGAAATGACGGCGTAAAACCAGTAGTTTCATTAATCGAATTATTCATAGCGAACTGTATTTGAGGTAGGTTTAAGTCCCAAGTTCTATGATCTTCGTTGACAAAAGTAGATATAGCGGTAACAATAGTTTTGTTATATCTTTCAACTGTGTTTATTTGAGGAGTATACTTAGGAGTAAAGTTAACACGAGGTACTTTATATTTTTTGAATACGTTTTCCAACTCACGACTTATAAATTGACAACCATTATCAAGTACGACCGTTTGAGGAATGCCATGGACAAGAAAGACATCGTTTTCTAAATGTTTACTAACCAGATCTGCTGTAGCCCTACGAAGTGGGAAAAGAAGACAGTATTTAGAAAAGCAGCAGGTGACAACAAAAATATACTTATGCTGTTTTCTAGTATTAGGAAGAGGACCAACCAAATCAATTGAAAGTACCTGGAATGGTCGAGACACATCTTTTGGTCTACCCATTTTACCCAAAGTACCTGATGTAGACAATTTGTATGCAAGGCAAGTATCACAGGAAGAAACAAAGTCTACAACGTCAGCATGCATACCAGGCCAGTAGAAACGAAGTGCTAAACGTTTATAAGTTTTAAACACGCCGAAATGGCCAGCTGTGGGTTCCGCATGACACTGAGCTATAATTTGTTTTCGCAGCTCTTTAGAGATCACCTTCTTCCAGTCAAACTCCGTCGTAAGAACATTTTTATTTTTCATGTACCTATACAAATCGTTACCTTCGACTCTATAGTTAGGGAAACTGACCGGAGAGTCCTGACAGCCATTAAAGATATTAAGATACCAATCATCCTTTATATCTGAAACTGATATGGAAGGAACATCAGAATTTGCGATAGCGGCAACAGGACACCTAGAAAGAGCGTCAGGAACCACATTATCCTTACCACGACGATGTTTAATTTCAAAATTAAATGAGGAGATACGCACACCCCATCTCGCAAGACGACCAGTTGGATTTGAGAGTGAAAGAAACCACTTAAGAGCTGAATGATCAGTATAGACGGTAAATGTTTTGTCACTCTCTAGGTAACAACGCCAGTGTTCCAGAGCAGCCAATACAGCAAGTGCCTCTCGTTCTGTCGTACTGTAATTCCTCTCCGGCTTGCTCAGGGACCTGCTCATGAACGCTATAGGATGTTCCACGCCATCGATTGTTTGAGCCAACATAGCACCAATACCATAGTTGCTAGCATCAGTGTGTACCTCGAAAGGGTACTCAAAGTTAGGACAAGCCAGGACAGGCGCCTGGATTAATCGCGACTTGAGGTCCAAGAAGGACTTGTCTGCTTCTGGAGACCAGATAAAAGCTGGAGCGTTTTTCTTGGAACTAGTTAGCTTATTTAGCGGACCAGCTATCGTACTAAATTGAGGGATGAACCGCCTATACCAAGAAGCGGTACCAAGGAAACGCTTCACTTCCTTCCTATTAGTAGGCCTAGGGTAGTTGATTATAGCCTCGACTTTATCAGGATCAGTTCTTAAACCTTGAGAGTCAACGATATATCCTAAGTATCGTAATTGACTCCTAAAGAACTGACACTTGTCAAGGTTAATAGTCAGCCCTGCCATCTTCAATTTTTTAAGAACTCGAAGAATCAATTCAACGTGTTCGTCGAAGGTGGCACTGACAATGACGATATCGTCCAGGTAAGCGAATACCCTCTGCTCGAATTCTGGACCAAACAAAATGTCCACCAACCTCTGCTGCGTGGCCGGCGCATTAGTTAGACCGAACGCTGTAGTCTTAAACATGAAGGTACCTCGCCCAGGAACGTAAAAAGCTGTCTTCTCCCGATCAGTCTCTTCTATTGGTATCTGCCAAAAAGCTTTAGATAGATCAATGCTAGATATATACCTAGCATCTTTCAAGTTATCCAAGATCTCAGATATATATGGCAAACTGTACGCATCTTTCTTAGTAACAGAATTCAGCTTTCGACTATCTAGACAGAAACGAGGTTTTCCATCTTTCTTACCCACAACTAATACTGGAGAAGACCATGGACTCTCGCAAGGTTCAACCACATCTAAAGACAACATCTCATCAAGCTGCTCAGAAATAATGCGTTGCTTATCAGGTGACATACGATAATACCTCTGTTTAATAGGCTCAGCGTCTCCAGTGTCAATACGATGTTTAATCAGATTCGTACGTCCTAAGCCTTTAACTGCGAAAGAAATGTCACGGAACTGTTCAATGATACTATTAGCGACAAGCTTTTGAGAATTGAGAAGATTGTCAAAGGAGTTCAACTGAGATTTAGATGTATCCGTAATTTCAGAGAGTCCAGGATCAGTAGAAAACAAATTATCAGAATTTGTGAGATATTTAGGGCAAAGACCAAAATCAGTCCAAAAATCTATGCCTAGAATCAAAGTAGTTTCAATGCCTGGAATAGCATGAGCTTTAATTAAAGAAAATTTACCCTCAAAAACGACCGGTAAGAGAATATAACCCTCCGAGGCTATTCTCTGTCCACCCGCAGCAATAACAGTGATCAACTCCTCAGTACATAGTTTAAAACCATAGTTAACTAAACGATTATGGGAATAATTTCCTAGAATAGATATAGCTGAACCAGAATCTAGTAATCCGTACAGTGAGAGATCACCGATACGAACCTTGACGTAAGGACGAGGATCACCACTCGGCTTAGAATTGAAGATTGCAGAAACAGAATAATTAGAAAAGAAATTTCTAAGGTACGAGATCCAATCATTCCAATCCGAGTCTTTAGAATGAACAGATTTCGATTTTTCGCAATCCTCCGCTAGTTTTTTGGTGGTTCTTTACAGCATTTCGGGCAGTCTGGTGTCTTAACACCTTTTTCGCCACAACGGAAACAGAAGATTGTGCGCTCCGCTGTACAATTTCTCATAGAGTGCTCATCGCTTTTACAACGGTAACAGAAAGCCTTAGCAATAGCAGCCGTGTGATAAGCACTATCAGATTCCTTAGGCTGGCCAGACTTAGAATTACCTGCGCCAGTATTAGAAGAATACCTCGACCTGTAAAAACTACCATATTTTGACCTATCGTTATTACTGGCAGTCTCCTTTCGTTTGCAGTAGGCAAACTCTGGAGCCAAGGTAGCGGAGCTTGCAGCCGGAGGCTCTTTGAAGTTATCAGCGCGAGTTTTGATGCGTTCATAATTCCGACATGCTACCTTCAACGCATCGACCGTTGCTACCACACTAGCGGCGACGATAGCGGAAAAACAAGGGCGAATATTATGCAACAGTATTTCGAGTTTCTCTTCTTCAGACATAGGCTGATTCAAACGACTAAACATTCCCTCCATAATAGCGAAATAAACTACCACACTCTCAGTCTCACCCTGAGTCCGACTACGAATTTCAGCAGCCATCTTATAATCGAAATCAGGTAAGTCGAAGTCTTCCTTTAAGCAAACCAGCAGAGCCCTCCAGTCGTTTATTTTAGGTTTAATAGCGCGAAACCAATGCAAAGCATCTCCAGTGAACAGATCTGTAGCCGAGCTCAGCATTCTGTCGTCTGACAAACCTCGCGAAGTTTTAAACTCCACGAGCCTCTGTATAAAGGCACGGACACATGTCTTACCGTCATACCTAAGCTTACTAAGTTCAGACGTAATGCCACGATCGCAAGTAACGTTAACATTGAGACGATCAATATCAAAGCAATCCGCGGTAGCAGTCGCATTGCAAACGGAAGCGGAAGCGGCAGCTTGAGACGCAGAACTAGAAGTTGGTACCAGGGTATTAAACCTACTTAAATTCCTCTGAAAGCTCTCCTGTACCTTCTCAAGTAAAGCAGCGTCCTCCAGCTTGCTTGGTCTTACGATCCTTAGAAGTCTATAATATAAGTGATGAAGTAAGGCCCTAGTCCTATTGGCTAAAGAATTTGAAGAAGTAGTTGAGGTTTTAAGCAGTTCCAAGTTATGTCGAATTTTATCAAGAGTATCGTTTGCACCTTTCAGATCATCGGAGAACTCGAAAACAGACTCACTAATGTCGTCCGATGGGTATAACTGAGTTAGCTTTGTAACTTGACGACGGAGACCCTCAACGTTCTCAGAAGGAGTTTCACCTCTGATCGCAACCTCATACATAAGCTCAGCTTTTTGAAGCATTAAAAATTTTATAGAAAAAGCCATATTTAAAGTTTAAAGTTAAAAAAAAATGACCTAGGTAAGTAGTGCAAATTATTCCGGCAATAAACAAAAATTAATTATAATAAAGTAACAATTTAGAAGAAATCAAGCAAAATCAATAAGAAATAAGCCTTAATTATTGTGCAAAGCAGAAACAAAGAAGAAAAAATAGTGAAATGAAGGTGTCCAAAAAAACCGTTACAGTTTCCGTTGAGGTGTGAGTCACAGAAAAATTTACACAAAGGAAACAAAGAGCACAATAACTGAGGCACAGATTTAAATAAAAGAAGATAGTTACAAATTATAAGTAGGTACTTACGGACTCACGACCACAGAGATGACGACGATTTATGCTAAACTAACTACGACACACCAAATAAGTCCAACACCAAGGAAAAAAACAAAAAGTCGCTAACACCGTGAAATTTGACCTTTGACCACGTATACGGGCGCCACTTGTCACCTAGCCTGACAAGTCTAGGATAAATAGAAATAAAAGAATAGAGAAATACAAGAAAGAAATATATTAAGATCAGGTTCGTAGGTCGGCCGGGTCAAACTTCACGATATTAGGGTGGAAATCGGTAACCGCACTCTCCTGCAGGGCTATCCCGTCCGCCTTAGCGCCAGTCCTCCTCTATCCCAGTCCAGGAATCAGCAGCAGTTGTTGGTTGGTAGGTACGGCGCCTCCAAAGCGACACGCAGCTCTTAGTAAAGTTGGCGGGAAACGCGCGGCTCGAAGTTCGTTGAGGTTAAAGTTAAACCCGTATCTTGTTCCCAGTATTGGGAACACAACAGACACTGAGTTTAGTGTAGAAATGACGAGGTAGGTCTTCCTTAGGTAGACGAACCTTCTCGTCTTAGTAATTAAAGTTTTTAGATATAAGTTAGGCGAGACAAAGCAGCGTGGATTCGTTGTAAAGCTCAGAAGGTCTCTGACCGCTTGCCGGCTCGCGAATGACGAGCGCCCCACTCCGCGGCGGCGGCAGGCGGGCCGGGCGTGGCGATGCAGTAGCGGTGAGGTCACGCGCATCGCAAGCCAAACGTTATAATTTTAAATATCGTACCTAGGTAGGTAGTACAACGTTACAGCACAAGACATTAAAGGTCTCCACATACTGAAGCCGGAGGCGGAGCGGAGGCGTGCAAGTTGTATTCTATTGAATCATATGAAAGCCTACACACACACCGCAGGCGGTGGCGGCGCGGTGTCATAGGAAAAACCGGCACGCCTTCGCTTCCGCTCCGCCTCCGGCTGAAGTGTGTGGAGACTTTAAATGGAGATGAACGGGTCACTCATAAGACTAGACAAACACAAAATATCTCTAACAAAATACCGAGCTTCGTAAAAAATCTTAAGAAAATACATGTTACTACTCCTTTGAGGATTTTTAAATGATAAATATATTATTTTATGCTGCCTGAGGAAAATATTGAGATACCCTGTTATTATTATGGTTTGCATTCTTGTAACGGATACTACCACCATTACCACATTGTATCAGTAAATCAGTAAACCAATATCTTGATTTCTTTAGGCTTACAAAGCTCTTAGACAAGTCAAATTTAATACCATATGGTATGACAATGCTTATGTGCTGAGCCAGATACTCACCAGCTCTCGGGTCACGCGTCGCATCGACCAGACGCCAATATTATTAGATTAGTTAGATTAGTTAAGTTAATTATAAGTCTCTAGATAAATAAGTGTTACCGGTTATAGTAGGCTGCGGTTTGATGACAGGTCCTTGTGCCGTCTTCGGTATTGAGAACTCCGGTAACCATTCGTTTATGGCTTGCCTGGTGACATAAAAAATAATACATAACATCTTACTATTATAAATAGATGGGAAAGTCTGTGTGAATGTTTGTTATAAGTAATCTCCGTAAGTACTAAATCATTCAAATGAAATTTAAGGGTAAGTAGAGGGTGGTTTAGGACCTAGAACACATAGGCTTACAATTCTTTGAATAATTAATTTCTGATGGGGTTAAATAGGGTGGTTTGTATGGAAAATAATTATTCCTTGGTTCGATTCACTCAAAACTCGGTATAAATAAACTATGGAGTGAATAATTAAACAAGTATTTTTTATTTTTACACAATAACCCCTAGGAAGTGTGCAATACATTTCTGAAATTTGTATGAGAAAAACTCTGGTTCGCGGGTGAAGCCTCGGGACGCATCTAGTTATAAATAAATAATGCTACACAATGCAGGACAATCCACACAGCACCATCTAGCCCCAAAGTAAGCTACTCAAAGCTTGTGTTATGGGTATTAGATAACTGCTATTTTTATACATTACATCAGTAATTCCCAAAGTGGTCCAGGTGGACCCCCAGGGGTCCACGGGAGACTCGACGGGGGTCTATGTTAGGCGTGATAAAAAATGGGGGTCCACAATTGTATGCATGAATGCAGGGGGGGTGCATGAAAATTAAGTTGGTTTTGATAGTGAAGAAATAAAATGTTGGCTTGACTTCTCCTATTACTATATGCAGATAGAATAATATGATGATAATATTTTATTTTAATACCACCATGGATCATAAATCTATTTCACGTGGATAATGTGATATTACAAGAGAAGCTACTCGAGCTTAGCACTAATGAGGAGCTGACAGTAAGCTTTAAAAGAGGGTATCAAAAATGTTGGCTACAGGCAGCAATACCCGTAAAATATCCTGGACTGTGGGGAATTGTGCAAAAGCTTCTGATAGCGTTTCACTCGTAATATCTTGTCGAAAAAAAGTTTTAGTGCCGTTACAAACTTATTAACAAAAAAGGAGCACATTGAATATCACAGAACGGGGAAATTTGCGGTTATTCCTTTCAAAACCCAAGCCATTGTAATCTTATTTTTCCGAAAACTGTTAATTCGTTGTTGAAACTGCGACAACGCAAGTTTCCATAGATCTAATCTTTCAGATAGCTGCAGGGGGTCCACCGGATCCAGCAAAATTTTGAAAGTGGTCTATGAAACAAAAGAGTTTGGGAACCTCTGCATTACATAGAAAACACCCAGACCAACGGAACAAATTTCTGAAGATCGTACTCAAATTTGACTCTACGCGGAAATCTAACCCGCCCGCCGGGCCACTGAGGTCGACAATGTCTTACAATAAATGTCTTACCTGAGCGCTGTTCTGTGATGATAAACGTGTTTCCCCAACGGCACGGGCAACTCGTCGTCGCAAACGCCTTGCTCGCTCTCTCGCTCCAACTTTATGTCCCACGACACTGATTCCACTGGAAATAAAGATTATGTTAGTTTGTGTGGAAAAATAATAAGAAATAATGTTTCAATACACACAAAACCTAGGTCAAGCTAAGCAGAGTTTGTGATATAGGTGTTAGATAACTGATTTACACTATACTACATAGATATTTTAATTATAAGGACATAGAAAACATACACTGAGAAAAATAACTTTCGTGATTACGAATAATTTTAAAGGAATTCCAGCAATTTTATCCGTATTCCCAACAAAAACGGACCAAGAGTTCTTACTAAAAATTTGTGCGTAAATCCTAACAATTTATCAATAAACTGGTCACCAAGGAACATCATTACAATAGCACGACAATACAAAGTGCTGTAAACTCTTGTCTTATCGTTACACGTCATAACAAAACGTCGTGACTAACTCTCTGCTCGTGCATAATAATCATTACTAGAAATGAGTTTCCATCATGATGGGAATGACACAGAGTGCTGCATACTCTTGTGTTGTCATTACGCGTTATAACATTTTGTCATGAAGAACTCTGAATATTCCTAACAGTAATGATGAGAAATCATGAGGGGAATGATAGAAATTGTTGAAGTCATATTAATATATCATTATTTGAATGTCATGTTGTTGTGGACATCATGTTAATTAGTAGAAATTTCCTAATAATATTTGTGAAACTGACCTACCCTAAATGTTGTTAGTATTGTAAGGATAAGGTGCGACCTCTTTTATCTTGAAACTTTTCGATCCGTCATGTCAAATCTGTTTGCTTTACTATATTATTAGTATACGTAGGACCAAAATATTGGAATCCAAATAAAACGGCGGCGCTTTGAACTTGGCAAAGGTACAGACAGAATCATTAATTGGTAACCCCTCAAATAGCTAAAGTTTACATTTGTCGTCCGACCGATTTACTAATCTTTTACTCAAATTCTAAGAAACAAAAATTGTATCATCAAGTGGGGTTCGAACCAGGCATCCAATCGCTCGCATGACATTTAACCACTTCACTAAACAACTAAGCTAATGAACTAGTTATCGGAAGCTCGAAATTTTGTGTTATTTATGTTCAGCAGCGGATTTTATTTACGATATCTGGATAAGAAAAAAAGATGAGGGTAGATCTGAATACAATCTTGGAGAACGAAGAAAAGGTTACTGCCATTCTCAATTCGAGTGTTTACTTGGTTGTTTTTAGTTATGTTTTTGGTGGAATTGAAGAATATTGAAGGAAATGTGTGTGCCCTCCGGCCAGGTGGGATGACGATCTGCGAAAGACTGCTGGCAGATGCTGGATGCGTCAAGCTGAAGACAGGGCGCTATGGCGCTCATTGGGGGAGGCCTATGTCCAGCAGTGGACTAATATAGGTTGATGATGATGATGATGATGATGAAGGAAATGTTGCATATCAGTAATTTTGTGAGAACTAAGATCCCGGTTATTATCGAACAGCAAATAAGTAATAAGAAGATTGCTCGTCAGCTTGGAATAACGGTAAATTTCCTACTTACCTATATCTTTTTAGTAAAAACTTGTTATCTTTAACTGCATAATATATTGTTGATTTGTTATCTTACAGATTCAAACCCTGCGCTTATGAGGTCGTAAATTTAAATCCGAGGGGGATGTGAATGCAAGAAGAATTGGCAGAAAAAACAACAGGAGTGTAACAACAGAATAAATTAAAAAAGTAAGTGATAATTCTCAACGAATCCAATTACATTTAATAAAGATTATTTCATTTTATTCTTATCTTTTTAAAACAAAACAAACAAACAACATAGTATTTGACCAATGCAAATAAATTATTTGTATTTTATCCCACACACCTAAAAACAAACACCAATTGATTAAATTGTTATTTTAAGGTTATTGGGGTCTTCAATGGTTCCCGGAAAATAGAAGAAATGACTGGGAGTATGAATGGCGAACAATATTTGACAGTGTTGAAGGAAGTCATGTTACTTTCTGTGCGGATCGTGTATCCAGAGGGACAAATTTATTTTGCCCATCATAATTGTGCAGTGCATCGTACGCGAATGGTTTCTGAAAAATTATATTTTTAAGAAGACATTACTGTTATTCCTAGCTAGCTAAAAGTCCGGACCTAAGTCTGAGAAAATATGTGGGGTCAAATGGTTTTAAATTGGCATTCGAATGAATTGAGGTCCAAGCATAACTTAGAGCAAGAGGTTACACAGATGAGAAACAGACTACAAAAAATAAATAATAAAAAAAACACCCTTTGACCTCATATATATTTTCAAACCTACCTGATTAAACAATGTTCCACGATTTACAGGAGATTCAAATTGTTTAATTCATTAGATTAGAAAAGTAAACAAAAATCTAATGAAAACATGTGTATTCTCGAGTACTAAATCGCAAATGGAACATTATTTATCAGGATAGGGAATTACTTATAAATAAGCTTGATTATAAAATAAAAAATGTCTAAGACAAACAAACAATCTATGCTATTTTGTTTTGTTATGTAGTCATAAATTTTGAAATAGAAAAAGTGTGTTTACTTACCTAAAATTGTGTTTTATTTTTCAATCATTATATTGATACTAATAAACAATGACTTCACTATTCACAAGAATAGACAAAAATAAAAAATGGCAAATATAAAAATGACATCTAATCGATAAAGGGGATCGAACACGGGTCTTGCGATTAGAAGCCAGATTAACTCGGCTACTTCTACCACTACACCAACGTTACTTATGATTATGTCTCGAAATTTAGCATAGTTACTCGTGCGTACCGATAGAAATTTAGAAAGGTATTGAAAAAATCTTAGTTTTCTGATTAAGTAATTGAATAAAATTTACAACAAAACAAAATACGAAATTATCGAGAAATTTGTAAACTAAAATCAATTATTTTTATGGGGTTTGAACCCGCGTGCTACTGAATACACACTACTGCATATTCTGTGAGGGGGATACCAATTAGTGAAGCTGTCTGTACTTCATCAATAAAGTACGAAGTTCGAAGCGCGGTAGAACTGTTGGTTGTCTTCGACTTGCAATAAACTCTATTGCAAGTCGAAGACAATCAACCAACCGACCTCAGCAAGGAACATAATACTCTCTACCGAGAGGAGCTCAGTGTAACAAAAATCACTGCCACCTTATAGCCGACACCCGTGCGTTCTCGTCAGCGCGATCTAGCCTTCGTCCACTTTTACCAGCGACATCTAGTTATTTTTTATAGGAACTAACCAGATCCCGATCGATACCCAACAAATATAATAAGTACCTAGTTATTCTTGATTTTCCATTTCCAACATGTAAGTTTGGTATGACAGCACGAATGTTTGTCATGACAGCACGATAGTTTGTCATGACAGCACGAAAGTTTGTCATGACAGCACGAAAGTTTGTCATGACAGCACGAAAGTTTGTCGTGACAGCACGAAAGTTTGTCATGACAGCACGACAGTTTGTCATGACAGCACGAAAGTTTGTCATGACAGCACGAAAGTTTGTCATGACAGCACGAAAGTTTGTCATGACAGCACGAAAGTTTGTCATGACAGCACGAAAGTTTGTCATGACAGCACGAAAGTTTGTCGTGACAGCACGAAAGTTTGTCGTGACAGCACGAAAGTTTATCATGACAGCATAATATACTATTAAGCTTTCCTAACTGTTTATAGTGATTCTCCTGTTAACCCTACACCTAAAGTTAGAAGGAATTCTTGATTTTGTAACGTGATGAATTTCGATTCTTAGTCTTTAGTCAATACAGTCTTGACAATTAATCATGCGCAGCCTTGGTAATTTAATGATCATCACTACTCATGCAAGTTATAAACTTATGAAATGTAGTGCTAGTCACTTAATCAGGAAAACAACAGAATAATATGACTTTCACGATAAAACGTCATGCTAGTTCTGATACCTCATTAGTATGTAACTTCACGTTCTAATGATGAGCAATCATGATAGCCAACCAAGTTTTTCATCATATATAAATCTTATGTCACGTAAATCGAACCAGGCTGAACAAAATTTTAAAATGCACATGATACTAATTCAGTTGTCTTGATTAGTTATAATTCTTCATGTTAAATCTTCATTATATAATGAAGAACGAGAGTCATTTTTCTCAGTGTATTTTAAAACATACAAAAAGTTTTAAATTCCTAACGCCTAAATAAAGTGGCAACCCTATCCGGGAAACCTATACCTACCTACTACCTCTGAGGGTAGTTAGGCAGTTACATTATCTTTTATGGGAAAGAATAAAAAATATTTCTTTCATTCTTTGATGATACACGCTGAGTCTCAACATGTGTTTTTGGTTGGCAGGTAGAAAATGCCTCGGCATTAAGCCCACACTTTGTACTTTAGGGCAGTAAAGTTTTAAATAAATAATAATAATAATCTCGTCAGGAAGTTCCTCTGTCTGCAACCCTAGTGATCCACCGTTTTGATATATTTTTTACTGTAGATTAGTTTTATAATATTTTTGTATTTTCTATAGTAAAAAATGTATTTTATAACGAGTATTAAAATATAAATAAAGTGAAATAATGATAATAATACTTACAATGCTGAGGCGCGTCCTGCGAGCACTTGGCCCAGTGCCCGAGCGAGTGGATGGCTATCATGTTAGCGTTGTACTCGCAGTTGGGGTTGCTCAGGACCCCGCGTAGAAGGGGAATCAGCTCCGGGGATCGACCGCAGTACGGACCTGCGACCGTTATAAATAAATAATGCTGGACAATTCACACAGCATCATTTAGCTTTGCTTTGCTAAGCGGAGCTTGTGTTATGGGTACTAGGTAACTAATATCACTACATAGTATAAAACAAAGTCGCTTTTTCTGTCCCTATGTCCTTATGTGCCTTTGAATGCTAAAATCTTTAAAACTACGCAACGGATTTTGATGCGGTTTTTTTAATAGATAGATGTTTGATTGAAGAGTGATTCAAGAGGAAGGTATAATAAAACCGTGCGAAGCCGGGGCGGGTCGCTAGTACTTAATAAATTATACATAAAATGATAGAAAACACCCACACAACACCATGGAAAAGATATCTGTAGATTGTATAAACATTAGTAACGAGGAATCGAACCCGCAACCTTCTGCGTAGCAGCGGGCTACTGCTGCGCTACAGGTTGACAACTTTTAATCGTATTTTACTTTATAAACCAAGAAGAAAGAAAATTAATTGAAACTTTATAAACTAATTTGATATCAAATTTATATAGGAAAAACCAGCTTTCAAATAAAAAATCACCCTGTATCGGATTACTTAGAAGTTCTAGTAACTATCCTCCTCTTTTTCAAATCGTTTGAAAAACATGTCTTACCTAAGAAGATACGTTTCTGGTCATAATCATTAGCGTGTAAGTTATCCCAAATAACAGGCGGCCTTCTCAACACTTGCGTAATTTCCTCTATACATTCCGTCGACAGCTTCTTTGATATTACTTTCGGACCTGAAAAATTACAACAAAATTTGAACAAACTTAAAAGAAATTAAAACAACTCAAATAAATTACAGGATGTAAAAACCATTTTGAAAAAAAAGTTGGTTGTAAATCCTCGCTAACTTCTAGATAAAGTGACTGAGAATAAAATAAGGTTTTATAAAATATATAAAAAGTTAAAATATTAGATAAAGTATGTAAATATAATGTATAAATTAAGGTTTAAAGAACATAAAAAGTAACAAATCTAAATAGGGTCAATATACTCATAAGAAGAAACAAATACAAGCCAGAAAGTTTTTAATAATCTAGTTTTTTGCTCATCCTGTAAAGTGTTTGTGTGTTTGTGGTTTTTATGCCCTTTCTACCCGAAGGTAGCGAAATTATTATTTGCTATACCTTATCCATTACGTTAGTTAGTTTATAAAATAGTATTCTCCTTACATTGACGCTAGAAAAATGAACTTTATTTCGACCACTTGATGACTTTGATTACTCATGTTTCATTTCACACAATGAGTCGACGCTCACAGTAAGAGGTCATTAACCTCAAGACTACCAAAATAACTCATTCATGAGTAATGGAATATCACCTGAGAACAGTAACAGCTGTTTATTTTTTACTAGTACAGTACCTCGCGACTTTGCCCGCGTAGAATTAGATTTTTTATGTCACCATTTTTAGGATAATTCTGAAATATCTCTGAATCATTTTTTCTTTATATTGTAACCTGCATGTAAAATTTTAACGGTCTAATATTAACGGTTTTTGAAATACAGAGTATTTTTGTTTCATATTCAACTCTTTTTTGTCGCCTACAGAATACGAATTTCCATAATTCCTTTCTTTGTTCTCCTATACACACATAAAAGGAATAAACACTCTAAATTTCATGTCACTAGTCCCAAAAGTAGAATCTCTACATATGTAGTATAAAACAAAGTCGCTTTTTCTGTCCCTATGCCCTTATGTCCCTTTGAATGCTTAAATCTTTAAAACTACGCAACGGATTTTGATGCGGTTTTTTTTATTAATTGATAGATTGATTCAAGAGGAAGGTTTATATACTTATAATAAGACCGTGCAAAGCAAAGGTTGCTAGTAGTAAAATAAAGCCACCTTGAGCAAAACAAAAACCAAAAAATACTATAATATAAGCCTATTTTCTTTATCTATTTTTTTGTAGATTTAACATACTACAGAATACATACCAGTCCACATAATATCAATCTGCTGCGACAGTTTAGTTCCCAGAGTGTTGAGGTACTCAGAGCTATTGACGGTGGGCACCGCACGTGTTGAACAATACTGCGTGGGACAGAGGAGGAAGCGCGGGCAGCCGAGGTGTTGATGGATCTCATTAGTTATTGACACCTAGAAAACAAATGAATATTATGAACATCTTTAGTATAGTCTTCTTATTTTTTAATGTAGAATATCTTTATTAACAACGAAAATTACAAGCAAGGAATAGAAAAACTACAACTAGTATTTACAATTGAAACCACTGAGCTAACTGCAGACGGTTGCAAACAGTCTAAAGGTAGCTCAATTGATCCATGTCAATACAAGTCGGAAGCGTCTCCAAGACACTGGCTGCATTACCACGCTGTATGGCAAAGCTGATGCGCTGAGCCAGATATAAGATTACCTCGTCACCATGTTGGTCAGGGGCGTAGCTACCGCCGTATATGCCGTATCAATTATACGGGGCCCCGGGGCCACGGGGGCCCCCAACGTGCCTAAGCAAAAATGTAAAAGGTACCATTTTTTTCAGTTTTGGAAAAAGTAAAAAATAAGCAATATCTTTTCTCCCCGCGTAAAGCTTGCGTTGTTAATTTTTGGAATTAGGTATGTAGGTAACATACGATACGATGATAATAAAAGAATTTCAATGGTACAGGAACTCCTGTCAGACTTGTAACTTTTGTTTGTCCATAGAGGCAAAAGCTTTATAAAAACTAAAGTATTATCAGCTATAAATGATTTTATAAATCAGTTTGCCGAAAATAGGCAAGGAATTAATTTCAAATGTTTTTAAATTTTTTGGTAAAAGTGACTAATAGATCATTATTTTGATGAATAAATATTTCTTTTAGTTTGCGAAAATTTTTTTTTCTTTTGTTACAAAATCTTTAGTACCCTTCCTAAGGGCCCCCGAACAAATTTTTATACTGGGCGCCGCCAAGGCACGCTACGCTTCTGATGTTGGTACTAGAATATTTATCTTATTTTGGTTTATTAGGATAATAATAATAATAAATCGTTTATTATGGAACAATAACAATAGTTTCGTGGTTAAAAATGGAAACGATGCCATCTGCAGGAGTTTAAAAAACTGTGTCGCAGATGACAACACCCTCCTCCGATGTTAAAAGAATACAGTTCCAAAGCTTACTACTAGTACTACTTACACTATGTTAAGAAACTTATACATTACATTTTCAAACAAAGAATAGGATGAATTTACAGTGAAAATGTATACCTATTTAAAAACAATTAAACAAAAATAAAAATTACTAATAAAAAATGAAATACTTATATTAAATATTTTAGCCAGTCTCTGTTAGAAAAAACATGTGGTATGTACGGTAAGTGAGATTGAGACCCTTATTAAAGAATCGAAACGGATTCCCATTGAAAAGATTCGTGCCGCCATAGATGAATGGCGCACGCGTTTGAAGGCCTGCATTGAATGCAAAGGCGGCCATTTTGAATGATTTATTTTTAAATACAGATCTAGATGTCAGTAGTTTTAATTTTAATATCCAATAAATGAATACTCAACTTAGCTCCAAAAATATTTTAGTTTTACTGTGTCTCAAGACTTATGAACACACGAGGTACATATTAGTCCACAGCTGGACATAGGCCTCCCCTAATAAGCGCCATAGTCTTCAGCTTGCCGCATCCAGCATCTGCCAGCAGTCTTCCATAGATTGTCATCCCACCTGACCGGAGGGCATCCTTACTACATTTGGTTGTAGCGGTCTCCACTCAAGACCACGTTTACACCAACGGTTGTCGTAACTTAAGCAAATATCCTCATGTAATTCCGATCACTGCTTATTACTTACTTGAGCATGCGCAAAGCTCTGGAAGATCTGTTTATCAGATTCACTCATCTCCGGCTCAATGTCATCAAACAGCAGGGCAAAGCAGGTGCAGCCGAACTGAGAGACCTAAAATCACAAGATTTGTATGTTATGTTCATTCTAAATTATATTATTACTAGCGATCCGCCACGGCTTCGCACGGTTTTATTATACGTATAAACCTCCCTCTTGAATCACTCTATCTATTAAAAAAACCGCATCAAAATCCGTTGCGTGGTTTTAAAGATTTAAGCATACAAAGGGACATAGGGACAGAGAAAGTGACTTTGTTTTATAATATGTAGTGATAGTGAAGATATAATACCTGTTCTCCATAAACTTGTCCATACTACACTCCTACACTCTTTAAACGACAGGGAATAGATAGTATCAGACAGCAACCTGGATTATTGATTTGAAAATCAGATAGCCCAGCTAAAGGAAAAAAAATCTTTCAATTTAAGGTAAATCTTATTTATTATTTAAAATATTTCTGTTTTTTCTTATAATATTTTTAATTTTGTAGATATAAAGTTTAATAAAACTAAAACTTTAAAAACTTATCTATTATAGTTGCTGTAGGTAACTAATGTAGTTAATAAATGTGTTTTATTAATTTCATGCTAGTTATTAAATTTATAGTGAGGAACACAATGTTTTTGTACATATATAAGTACTTATTGCTACCATAAATAAATAACATAAATAGCAATTGATTGTTTTATTTATTTAATAAGGAAGAACTAACAAGTACTTTTAAACTTGTAATACATTAAACTGCCTGAGTGGAGGCGTCAAGTTCATGACAGAGTGAACGAGTTCGAAGAAGAAAGCAGGGTTGGCACGATTAAATCATTTTGATTTAAATCATGATTTAAATCACGATTTAAATCAAATGATTTTTTCAATAAAAATCAATGATTTAATCAAAAATGTTTAATTTCACTTTCTTTCACAGAAATCAACATAAAAAAACAGATTTAGAAATTATAATTAAGTAAAAGACTAGGGATGTTTAAATCTGACAAATCAATATCATTAAACTGAAGGAATGAATGCTTGTTGGAACGAAAGTAAGACCGTAGGCAAGCGAAATGTACAAAACACTGCGCGGGGATTTCCCTTTTGCTGGACTTGGCTTCACTGTCAGACGAAAGGGAAATCCCCACGCTGTGTCCGCGCAATCCCTTGAGGGCCCCTTCCGTTTTGCGCAGAAATATAGTTAAATTAAATAATAAAAAGAAAAAATCAAAAAATCGTGATTAATTAAGATTTTTTCAAAAAATCGTGCTTTATTCGATTTTTTTAAAAAAATCATGATTTTTTCCAACCCTGGAAGAAAGGAGGCGAGAACTAGACGCCAAACGAGAACATCTAAAAAATAGACCGCCTGCCAATATAAATTATAACTTTGTAAATGGCATATTAACTTGCGCTCCTTGTAATCGGACCTTTAGAGCAAAAATAGGTTATATCAGCCATATGCGGGCTAAACATCAAAGCCCATAATAGATAAAAAAAAAAAAAACTCAAAGCCAATTCTCCGTAGATGAAATCGGCCAGGAAGAATATATATATATACATTACTTATCTATTTATAGATGAGCTATATTGGCAATGAAGCCCACAGCGCTGTCCACATATGATTTATATTATGTGTACAGAATATAAAAAGAATATAAAAACATGCAACAAGAAGGCCTTACAAAAAATCATAATAATAAATCATATCAGTCACTATGTAAATAAAATAATACCTGTTCCAATTTCCTCTTCAAGGTAGTGATCTCCTTCTGACTACTGTATGTGATATCGAGTCCCGGTGACAGAGCATAGCAGAACACGATCCCCTGCTCTCTGGCGGCCGAGATCAGAGACGTGAGGTGTTCGGCCTCTTCCACGGTGTACAGCTCTCGCCAGTAAGCTCTGTGTTTGTAGTCGTCCTTTGGAGCATAGACATACATGTCCATTCCCCATTTTTTTAGTCTGTAGAGTTTGATAAGAAAACTTGGTTTTTAGGTGTTTAATATGTATATGATTATAATCAAAGAATAGAACAAAGTTAAGGCCTGTATTCACTTTGATTAATGCAAGTGCAGGTGATAAGTAATTGAGGGTGATTAGTTCAGGTGTGTAGTGCAAGTAGTCCAATTCATGTTCAGATTTTAGCCTAAATCACTAATCAAAGTGACAGCCAGTAAAACTAGTATTTACAATTGAGCTAATAGCAGACTGTTGCAAATTTAATTGGAATAATTAGGTCTAATATTTTATTTGGAAAGGTGTGAGTTTTACTTATTTTAATAACACTATTGATAGTTTTAGATGTTAATTTCACAACGATAATAATTGATAATGGTTATTTTATGACTTCATAATGCTATATCACTAACTTCCTTACAAATAAAACAAAAGGTAATTGTACAACAATTAAGTAACCAATTTTTATCTAATTTGCTACAAACCTACTTGTTATACTGTTATTATGCTAATTTTCCCATGCTATTTGTGTGTGATTTTAATATGAAGTCTACATAACCAATTTTGTGGGTTTAGATAGATCTTTCTATCTCAAAATAGGATATTTTGTAAAGATAAGTTCCATAATAACTTGGAACTTATTATCTTTCGGCCATACTTGGAGGCTTAAAGTTGTCTCTTATAAACGTATCTGATTCCGTCGTGAATACATTGTTTTACCAATACCCTGTTTATGTAGGTGGTACATTTATGTTGAGCAGTTTAATGCTATAACTTTACAGGTATAGACAACCTCAGTAGACAACGTATTTACTGCACAGTTACTTACTTTTGAAATAGATCTTTCCTCTGTTCCGTAGTCCACGGCCGGCCATAGAATCCTGCAAGATAACTCAAGTCAGGTCATTCACATCTCAGACAACAAGTCTGCACAACTATACGTGAGTAAACTTTACCTTCAACAACACCACAAATAAAGTTTTTCTTCTTTGAATTTTGATCGTCTGGAGAAACCTCAGTCATATTTGCAATGTTTCTTTGAAAAAATGAAAGTAGCAAGTGGCCTATTTCTAGGAACAAGTGCGCGACGAAAAGACGTCGCGAAAATTAATACGAATTGATTATGATTTATTATGACGATGGAATAAAAGGTTAACTAAAACTCTGTGATTTGTCTACCAAGATAGCGACGAAACCTAAAGAAAGAACACCAGAAATTCGATAGAAATTAAATTTTACTGTACGGCACAAAACAGAACAGTGTGACCAGATTTGAATTGACAAATCTACTGTAACATAGGGTGAAAAATTACCGAAATCTACTTATAATAAGCTGGAGTCTACTAAAAATCTACTATAAAATTAACTGGGTTATCAATCAATTTAACATCAGGAATTCAGTCACAATAGGTAGGTTTTATTCTCAATGAAGGTTCATTTATCACAATTACACAAATCAAACAAAAAAATCAAATAAATTAAACATCAGAGTTTCATCATAATCACACAAATCAAATAAATTTATCTAAAACTTGACGATCAATGAGGCACGGCGGGCGATGGTCAACGGTTGCCCTTGTAGCGACATAATGACCCGCCTAAAAGTCGCTATAAATTTTTTTCTCGCTAAACGTGGCATTTTGTCCGCTAAACATTCATAAAATCCCCAACGGCAACACTGAAATTTATAATGAATGAAAATAGATTGAACAATTATTTACCTTCGGGGGAAGCCCCGGCTAGGCTTTGAGTGTTTGTTCTTTGAGTACGTGTGTTTAGAAAGAGATAGACTGATTCCGATTCACATAATGGGGGAATTCCCATAAAAGAATAGATTATAGAAGAGAGTTGCCATCTTCTTTCGAAAAAATACTACCAATATACCAAACAATTGCAAATTCTACCAAAATAAACTGATATTTTTTTTCCTACTAGCAGCTGTTGCAAGTTCCTCAAAATCTACCGAAAAAGTAGAAATCTACTAACTTTGGTCACACTGAAACAGAAACAGGCAGACTAGACCACAGAGAAAAAAATAATTTATTACGGAAATTGAGTTGCCATTTAAATGTATTTGTTCTATTCTACCATTTTCCACCAAATTTCAAATTTTTAGCCTGGTGATTCGAAGCAATTTCAGTCTCGCTCGGGGCACTCGGGTTTTCTTTTTTTACATTTCAACCAAAGTACAAACGGTTGTATGTAGTTCAATTCCATTGCCCGCGAAATTGAAATTATTTGTAAACATCATCATCATCACCATCATCAACCTATAAGAAATATGCGGAACCCTCTAACACAGGTATTTATTTACTTAAAAGAGGGTTCCAAGCCCAAGCTATGTTAATTAATTTTTAAGTTTACTGTAATAAATATTTTGTATTTGTATTGTATTATTGTATATGAATCTACTGCTAGACCTCCCCTCATGAGCGCCATAGCGCCCTGTTTTCAGCTTGCCGCATAAATCATCTGCCTGGAGCCTTTCACAGATTGTGACACCATTTCCACCTGGCCGGAGGGCTTCACCGATACACGCGAACTGTATGTACGTACGTACATTCTCTTATTCTATGTTTGTTGGTTTCTTGTTGGTATAACTAATAAAACAAGCAATTTATTTCTACATCTCTTACTTTTATTAAAGTTTAGCTCTTATAAAGTAGCAAAAAGTTATGCATAAAAATTACACATAAACGAAGTATTTTTTAGGTACTAGTTGCGCCCCGTGGTTTCGCCCGCATGGAAATTTATCTGTCAACTTATAGAAATTGATTGCATGCAAATTTATTATTCCTCCTAGGGGTAGTTTCGTAAAAATAAAAAGACATGTCTTATTATTTACTACTTTGCAGTTTATTTATACCGAGTTTTAAGTGAAACAAACCAAGGAATAATAATTTTCCATAAAAAAATACCATCCTAATTAACCCCCTCAGAGGTTTAAATTTCCAAATTTTTTTTCCATGTGTTCTGCGTCCTAAACTATCTACATATCAAATTTCATTTAGGTAAATAACTTAAATAGTTATGGAGATTACTTATAACAAACATTCATACAGACTCTCCCATTTATAATAGTAAATAGATAAGATTATTAGGTACCTACTTAATTTATCGACTTGATTTAGAATTTACGAAATTTATCTTATTAGAAGAATTTTTCAAATTCTCTTTCGCAAATTTCACAATCATACTCTAACTTTTTATGACTAGAATATTGTAATACTGGCTTAAATCCAACAAATTATTTATTTACATTAAAATAAAGTTACATAACCTAAAAACCTATTCTACCTTCCTATTTACACAGAAAAAGAAAAATAACGTGGAAACAGACACATTATAATTATTATAATGTCACATAGATTTAATCGTGGAATACAGGGTAGGTAGGTACAAAGGTTTTTTATGTTCTTTTGTTTTCTAAATTTTGTCCTTGACTTCAGCTATACTATTATACAAACGTACAACGAGGAAATCCAATAATAACTTATCAAAACGTTACATCTTCAATGTACATTTCTAGTGATTTATTAATTATAATGTGTGTGAGTTGAGTAGGTATAGCTAACTTACGTCCTGTATAACTATACAAATATTGAAAGCGACTACACGCAAGTTATTTACACATAGCTACATACTTAAGGAAGTAAATATTCTGTAAAAACATACACGCAGGCATGGCCGTAAAACAAATATATGCGATAAATAACATTTAAAAGTTTACAATATTTTTATAGCAGTTATCTAATACCTATGTATGGCCACACCACACGCTTTTTTTTGAACACTTTCTCAACTCAAGCACAAGAAACTGCTACTCAACGATAGATGGCGCTCTATACATTTTGAGCGAGGTTCTCTAACAATGTTTTCGACAAGCTGTATTACATCATTATAAGTATTTAATAATTTAAGTGTACCTAAATCCTTAAATATTATTATACAAATTAATGACACGCGACTAATTTCTTCATGAATAAAAAAATGCGTAACAATGTTTATCATCATATATTTTACATAAGTATTACATAAAGCTAGGTTCATATTGCTGTGTCGGGGTGTGTTGTGGCGCGACAGAACGCTATCGGTCTCATAGATTTAGTATGACTAGATTCACATTAGTAGCTTGTGTTGGGGTGTGGCGCGATCTGTCGCTAATGTGAATCTAGTCATACTAAATGTATGAGACCGATAGCGTTCTGTCGCGCCACAACACACCCCAACACAGCAATATGAACCTAGCTTAAGTATAAACATGAAAGTTGGTATGGATGTCCGTACTAATATTATAAACGTAAAAGTTTGTATGGATGCAGGTAAAGATGTTTGTTCCCATTCACGCAAAAAATACTGAACGTTTCGGACTGAAAACTGTTATAGTTTTAGCGTGTAATTGAATTACATCTAGTTGGTTGTTTAATTTTGTGTAAAGATTGATTAATTTTAATTATACCCTAGTTCCTATAGGTACTTAACCCAATTGCGAACTTTTACCCTACTTGCGAACTTTAACCCAAATTTCTGCGCATTTTTACCCGCTTTAAGGGGTAAAGGTACGCACTCCGACCTATTTACAGTTTTCTTCAAATATAAATAAAACTATTTTAGTTATCTCCAAAAACTTTATGCACCTTGGAAGTTAAACATTTAATGAAACATTGGAACATTAAATGTTTTCCATATATCGCGACTGCTTGCCATTGGTTGGCCATTTAGTAAGTCAAAGTGATAAATCGAAGAAGCTGCTAACTGTTCGATTGTCCTTTGGTGAACACTGCTGTACAAGGTTTTCAGACATACCTAATCACATTTTTTAAGATAAGCTTTTAAAAGCCACTTACCTACTTGTAATATAAAATTTAAAAAAATGACCTCAGCATGGCCGACATAAGCAATGTCTAAAGGTAAGTAAGGTAAGTTTAGATCTGCTCAACATTCGTTGAAGCAACGGATTGTCGCACGCAACACTGTTCCACAATGTTGTATGTTCAACAATGATCAACATCTGTTGCAGCAACTGATTCGACTGTTTCATTTTACTTAAGTTCTACAGTTGCCAATAATGTTGAATGAATCCATCAAATGTGGATAAAAGAGCAACACGTTTCAATAAAGCGTATTTTGTAGAACGGTCGACATTCTGTTGAAAGACTCATTCCACAAACGGCAACAGTGTTGCTTTCAACAAAATCGCCTGATGTTGAACAGATCTAAACGTACCTTAATAGAATGTTATGTCAGGATGGAATGTGAACTCGGAATGTTCATCATGGTGGAATGCGCCGCCGCGCGTTCGCCAATGTCAGCCGAGCATTCCGCCTGACATGTTGCCATGGACGCGCATGTGGCGGTTCAAGTTGCCCGATTGAGAGAATCTGAAAAAAAAACAAATAGCAGAAAATAAAAATTTTTTGAGGAATAGCGAAATCCGAGGAACTGGAAGAGGAAAACATACTTTATTAACAACGAAAATTACAAGCAAGGAATAGAAAAATCACAACTACCTAGTATTTATAATTGAAACCATTGAGCTAACTGCAGACGGTTGCAAACAGTCTAAAGGTAGCTCAATTGATCCATGTCAATACCAGTCGGAAGCGTCCCCAAGACACTGGCTGCATTACCACGCTGTATGGCAATGCTGATGCGCTGAGCCAGATATTCACCAGCTCTCGGGTCACGCGTCGCATCGACCAGACGCTCAGATGCTCAGATAATAGGAAAACAATACTATTTCTTAAATGTATGTAGGTAGGTACATAAAACCTAACCACAGAATATGCCTATACAAGCCTAATAGCCTGTAGGTACCTACAGTCCTAACGCTCAGGGTAATTTCAATTCAACCAAGTCACAAGTATTTTACGTATACGTAAATGTGAAAGATTTAATGTTACCTGTTGCCCCGAAAATAATGAAAGGATCGGTTTAGAATTTTGCATAGTTATAGACCTGGAATAAAATATAAGCTCTGTACTTTTTATCTCGGGAAATAGCATACGAAGCGCAGGCGGAAGCTCGTAAAATAATAATCCTAGTAGGTAGTTAGAAGTTCAACCCTACCTAAACCGTTAGGAAAGTACTTTTTGTTGGAGTTTTTGTTTCTATTATTTTGTTAAATTTCTCTTCATATCTATTCGTGTTCTGTTAACTACGCGTTTCAAACATTATTGTTAGTGTTTTCTAGTTTTAGAGAAATCAGGAAGGTTTTAATCTTTTTTTTTTAATTTCAGCCTGGAACTCTGCTAAACAAACAAGTATAAAATATTATAATAATAAATATGTAATAAATAAATAATTTCAAAATGATGCATAGTGTGGGACACAGATAGGACAAGAACATCTTTCATCAAAAAAAAAAAACGAAACGAAATGAAATCCAAAAAAAATTCATATCGATATAATTATGTTACGTGTCTTTGTTATTGTTAACCTTGTAATTAACCTAATAAACATGAGAACCTGTAAATTCATCCTTGCAAATATATCTTAATTAAATGGTAACCAATTAGTAAAAGTAGTACCAACCTGAGTAAACAAAGCTTGCACTGGTATGGTTTTTCCCCCGAGTGAATCCGCAGATGCTTGGTGAGGGTGGAGCTGTCAGAAAACGCCTTTTTGCACGATCTACACCTGCCGTAAACAATTCCTTTTTAAATTGAAATTGTAGATTGTAAATAAATAAAAAGTAATAATGTTAGTGATGTCACAGGTTATGTCTAAATAAAAATACCTACTAAGTGTTAATTGATGAAATCAATTAACAGCTTTGTTTTAGTAATAATAATGTACTTAATTTGTCTTTTTTGTAAGCCTTTATAAATATAGATTTTGAGTTCCCAGTTCCTCCAAAAAATATTTAAAAAAAAATTACCCTCGGCCTCAGCACACATACGCTGGTCTGAGCCGAAAAGTTTTATATATTACGCGAAGATTATTACAATAAAAAAATACTCAGAAAACCACGGAGATATTCCCTAAGATCTATCAAGTTTCCTAAAATTTTGAAAATGTTATACTTAATAAAATAATGAAAGTTTCTTAGCTGGCTGGCTTACATTAATAACGACATTGCACCACGTTGGGCGCCAAAAATAACTTTAGCCAGGCTCGCCTATACGTTCTTCTGCGCGCTGTATTTACTTTGTATGAAGTGAATTTTCTATTTATTTTGCACTTTGTTGCGTCGCAGCAAGAGTTGCTTTTAAATAACTGTTTCTGTTAACTGTTTCGCGAAGTGCAACTTCTGTACCTGTATTATTCTGTGCTTTAGCTACTTACTGATAAGGTCTTTCCCCAGAATGCGTCCTCATGTGAGTGGTAACACTGGAGCTCTGACTGAATCGGCGATCGCAAATCGGACACCTGCGAATTACAAACTTATTAGTAGGGTAATAAGTATGTTTATTAATTGAAACAATAACATAAAGACAAATTACAACACTTATATATCAAACGGCTAAAAATATAAGCCGTCACCAAAGGTACTAACGTAAGGTAAGGTAAGGTAAAGGTAGGTGGATGCCCAGAATGCTGGCAGCATTGCCATGGTATTATCTTTATTGACTGAGGCGAGTGGAATTAGGGTTCGGTACCTAATCAATGATTATACAACACAAGTTGGAATTTTTTAACAAAAAATACTAAAAGTTCCTGCAGCTTTCAATCAAATTTCAAAGAATAAAAGAATTATCAAAATCGGTACACCTAATTAGTAAAAATTATGAGGTAACACAAAAAAAAATACAATTGAATAGAGAACTTTAAAAATATTTAATATTTTAAATATTTTTATCTGCAAAAATATGCACACGTACCCACTGCTCTAACTTGACTCTCTCCCAATAAGGTTTGCTGGAAGAGAACTCTTTTTAGGGTTAAGCTCGCCTGTGCCATAATTTGTCTAGTTTTAGGTAAGTTTTTCTTGTATGTATTTTTCATTTGTGCATTAAAGAATTAAAGAACTTTCTACTTTTTTGGTAGTCGTTCAAAAATACATACCTTTTGAAATTATTGACTAATGGGACTGACTACCATACAAAGCAAAACCAGTGGGAGGATATTACAACTTTATGTAATAAATATAAATATTGCTGGACAATTCACGCAGCATTATCTAGACTCAAGCTAAGTCGAGCTTGTGTTATGGTACTAGATACCTGATACTTAATACATAACATTACGTAGATAGTCAAACAAAACAAAAGACATTCGTTTTCTTAGTTATTTTATAGTCAGTGGGATGACAGACACACAACTGTTGTACCACGTTGGGTGCCAATGTCATTAAATTTGTACCACGTTGGACGCCAAAAATATTGGTGATACTTTAGTTAGAAGGTAGTAGAGAATGAGCGTTCAAACGTTCAGTGCCTGCCTTTCCTATTTACTTTGTTTGTGATCGTATTGTTGGGTAATTTATACATAGACATTTTATTCATACAGACACCAAAACCAGAAGAAAACTTTCAGTGCCCTATAACTCGTTACTTTTTATGTGATCGTATTGTCGATTAATTATGCATAGACATAGAAATCATTTTATTCACACAGCTACTAAAAGCATAAGAAAATAATAATAATAAAGAACCACACGCACACCTAGTTGAAAATTCTACAAATACAATACAAGTTACTGAAAAAGAATTTAGCGTGAGAATTTACCAATCTCACTGAAAAGTAAGACGAACTTACCTGAACGGTTTTTGCCCAGTATGCGTCCTCACATGCGCCGTCAAGTTGGCCGCTTGCGAAAAGCTTTTGTTGCAGTCTCCACAGCGATAAGGCCTCTCTCCAGAGTGTGTGCGGAGGTGCGTCTTCAGCGTGGAGGGACGGGCGTACGTCTTGCCGCAGATTCGGCAGAGGTTCGGCTTCTGCTCGTCGTCGTCGGAACAACCGCTTAGGGCTCCAACCTGGGATTGTTGAATAGGTTTGTGAAGACAGAGCCTAGACAAAAGCATAGCAGCAGCCAAAGGAAGCGAGTTTCCAAATCCGTCGTGTGAATTCGATTCTACACTTGGAGTTTGAGAGAGACCAAGAAAAAATCCGAGGTCTGACAACAACGAATACGTCTTGCCCATTGAGACTGTATCTACTGATGATGATACCTGCTCACCTGAACTTTCCCTGAAACAGAACCGCATCCATATCCAAAATCCTGTGGATGCATCTGCCCTTGATTCAATATCGTGTAGTTCCCCATGTCCTTCTGTTCGTACAACTTCGGCGACGCATCGTACAACTTCGACTGCGCTTCGTACAACTTCGGCGAAACATCGTACAGCTTCGGTGACGTTTCGTAAAGCTTCGGCGCTTCGTAGAGCTTTGATGGTGGTCGTTTTTGGTTCATACTTTTTTGTGTGAAAGAAGGTTTTTGTTGGAAGATGAAGTTATTCTGTTTTTGATTTTGGAGTAGAGGTTTGAATGTAGAAGTTGCGGTGATGAGTGGGTCTGATTGGTTGGGAGTTCTGAAGTCTGCAGTGAAAGAGTAAGTGGCAGAGGGGTAGGAGTTGGGACTGATGACGTTTTGGGCTTGAGGGTAGACGACGTTCACTGAAGGAGCGGCTTGATTCTGATTCCATTGTACCTGGGGAATGACGGAGTATAATAAAACCTTTAATGCTCACAAGTCACAACACAAGGAAATACATCATAAGTAATAATATGTAGAGTACCAGGAAAAAGGATTTAATAATTTACATAAAAGGTTACTCTCGTGGAAAGTAACATGGCAAAGACATACGAGTTTCTTTCTAATAAAAGTGCGTTTATGTCTTTTGTACCAAAGAAAATGGCTAAGACAAAAATACAATTCTAGCACAAAAAAAAGTAAAACTATTATAAATCAACTTACAAATAGTTTAATTTATGTTTTGTGTTGTAGTTATGGGTCAGTTGAGTTGAGATAGGTATATCTAGACTGTTGTAATAGTCTGCACTTATCATTGGATAAAGTGGTGGGTACTTCTAGTCATAATAAATTGATGATGATGATCTACCTGTGAACTATATCTAAGCGACCTGTGAACTAATGTAACTAACTGACCTGTAAACTATATAACTGACCGGTAAACTATGTAACTAACTTGTAAACTATGTATCTGACCTGTAAACTATGTCACTGACCTACGAACTATGTTACTGACCTGCGAACTATGTAACTGACCTGTGAACTATGTAACTGACCTGTGAACTATGTATCTGACCTGTGAACTATGTAACTGACCTGTGAACACAGCTGGTCTGGCGGACATCCGTGCATGGTCATGTTCATAGATACGTTGACGCTCATTGTGGGGAACAGGGCAGGAATGGAGCCGCCGTAGTGCTCGTAGTAGGGATAACTGCCTGATCCACTGTTCACCATCATCTGAACAAATAAATATAAATAGTTTTGCTGGATAATGACGACCGATGTGGCGCGGTGGGCGAAGGTCCGCCTGCGACGCAGGAGGTTGCGGGTTCGATTCCAGCCTCGGAACAAATTTGTGTACGATCTGCAGAAATTTGTTCCGTTAATCTGGGTGTATTCTATGTGTAATAAAAAATATCTATCTACCTCTATGTAATGTATTGTATTAAGTATATCAGTCATCTAGTACCCATAACACCAGCTCTGCTTAGCTTGGGGCTAGATGATGTTGTGTGGACTGTCCGGAATTATTTATTTATTATTTAATTCACTCAGCTTCATCTACCCCCTTGCTTGTGTTATGGGTAGGTACTAGATAACTGAAAACATTGAATAGATATTTTTTCATAATACATAGAAAACGCCCAGAACCCTGGATCAAATATTTGAAGTTCGTACAAACATTTCGGGAATGGGAATCGAACCCGCAATCTCCTGCGTCGCAGACAGACCTTCGCCCGTCGCCCTACATCGATCATCACAACAAATGAAATGAGTGTTTATTTCCGATAATTGTTCACGGAAGGAACATTTTGAACGAAGACGCATAATATGCCATCACACAGAGAAATCGTGCTTACGAGCCGCAGGTGTCATTTAGGTACCTACACTTGTCACTCGCGCATGATTCTTAAAAAAGTGTAATCAAGGAATTAAATATTAACATGAATGAGTGAAAGAGAGTCAGCGCCTTAACATCAAGTGGCCTATACCTAATATAAACTAGTAATTGATTAAAAGAACCGGCAAAATAAACCGCAAGAACTTATCACGTAACTCTCAATCATAAAAACCGTGACACTTTTATTTCTTTTACAACAATATAGGTCACGAAGTTTTTTTGTCTCAATACCAATAACAACGCAAATAACCACGGTTATTGTAAAACCATAACAAAAATCAAAAGAAGCCTACCAACTGAACACTGAAACCTTACAGCCATATTAATTACAATAAGCATAAAGTCCCGCCCAAGAGCTTTTCTCCCTAACTTTCTCATTTTCCAAATCACCCCAGCTTCCCCCTGTGAGCGAGACGGAGATAACTGCGTTGAAAAGGGAGCAAGAAGATTTCATTTTCTTCGTACTTATTAATTTTATTTTGAAGACCCCATTATTATTGTTTCCAACATTTAAAATACTACGATATCTTTTAAATCAGGTTATTTGAAAGATATCGTAGTATTTTTCAAATCAGTTCGCGTTAATATTTCACGATTTATAGAAAATGCATAGAAAATACATAAAAAATTAATCTGCAAACTCTTCAAATAAAAGGTTCTACGCAGGAACTTGAAAATACTTAGAAATGATTGAAAAATAATTGCGCTATCAAGAAAAAGGCGTTTTCCTCTGCAATCATAAACCCAATTCCATAAATCAATTCAAATCGTTTCTCCAATTCTACAATCAAATTCAAACACCCTTCCCTCTCCCGTTGCAAGAGTAAAAGAGACGCAAATTTCTGTGGGTGTACGGCTTCGCTGCAAGAGTAAAGGGGACGAACCTACCTGAGGGTGTACCGCTTCGTTGCAGTCGCCATGGACGACCGCATGCTTGAGTGAGAGTAGGACGTCCGCCGCTTCCCCTCCGCCCCTCTCGCGACACTCTGCAGGGTTGCCTCTAATGGACGAAACAAAAATGTTATTTTTCAGTCATGAAATTCATTTCAGAATTCAAAAAGATGTTTAGATAAATTCATAAAATTTACATGAATTTTAAATTAAATAATTTATTATTTAAAATATGTTGTAGAGTGATAAACTTAGGCACGGATGCAAAAGTGCGCAAGTACCTACAATCAAATAGAAAAGTTATATTTATCAACTCAAAAAGCTGTTACCTCAACGCCTTATTTACGCTTCACTGCGCAGCCGTTGAAGCCAACTTCAGAGTTCATAAAGATTTGCGCGAACTCTACCTAGTAGGTATTATAAAATTTAACATCTAAGTTATAATCAGCTACAAGTCAAAAATGTGCAAAATGCATCAAAAATGCTAGTTTTGTAAGCCTAAAAAAGTATCTTAGTAAACGTTACTCTTTACACAACTCAAAGTGCCATCTTTTTGCAGTGTGGTAGAGCTTTTTTATGAAAGCGCATGAGGCGTTTTCTTTAGTTCTTTTTAATTAAGCAAAGTTAAACATAATACCTCAATGACAATTGCTATTCTTAAAACATCCCAATCTTGCCATCTAGGGATAGAGTCCTAAAAGGCAATTATTGTAGATCATTTTCCTGTTTTGGTAAACGCCTTATCTATTTCTTCGTTTTATAATATAATATTACCATCTTAGATTACCATCCTAGACAGAGATGAATTACCATCCTAGACAACCCACAGCAACATTTAGATGTTTTTTACTAGGTACTTTTGTTTTATGCCCCAAAGTAGGTAAGTATAAACTGAGCTGGTGTGATAGGTGATAACTGATAAACTTAACTACCTAAGTTAGTTAGTTATATCCGCTTAAACTGATGAGATGACCTAATCGGATTATTATCATAATAATTATAATTATCCGATTATTATTATCTCTAAACAAAATCTCTGCTTATTCTTTGGGATCATGAGAACGTTCGAAGTTCTTTATTGAAACACCTAGCTAGACCAACCAGAACAAATATATGTAGATCGTGCAAACAATTCTCGAGGCGAGGCGGGAATCGAACCCTCACCTGGTTTACCGCTGAGGTCGTCATTACTAGGTACAGATGATGTATAGAGTCCAATATGAAAACGGTTAAAAAATCAAGATAAATAAAACCGCATTGTTTAGGTACCTATCAAACCCATGTTTTTGCGAGAGCCATCTTACTCTATTAAAGAAAGTTAAAAGTTATGATTGTTTTTAATGACGGAAAAATTTCTCACTTCACCAATCTAATTTCAAGGATTTCGTAGCTTAGTACCGTACCTGCTCTACCTCTTTAATTAATAAATAAAAAATAAAATAAATAATTCCGGACAGTCCACACAGCATCATCTAGCCCCAAGCTAAGCAGAGCTTGTGTTATGGGTACTAGATGACTTACTATAATAACATACTAAGTATAATATCTTACTTACTTACCTACTTTAATAACAAAAACATATCGAAAATATCCAGTAACGATTCATATTAATCTCTCCTGATTAATCGTCCGTATAAATACGGAGGATCCAACCCTACTTCCGATGAAACATATCAGTTTACATTTGATTACACGCTGAATTAAGTTTGAGGATCGCTACCTGCGTCTCTATTGTGAATGGACAAGATAAACAAAACAAGAATAGGCAATGGCATCTACCACGGATTAGTTCTTTGATGGCCAACATGTGGACGGAACACAATGTTAGGTTGGTTAAAGTCATCGTCGAATCTCATCAAATTATTTATTGCATGAAACAAATAAAGTACCTGTACAGGTATTTCTTTGTCAATGTGAATCAATGTAGGTATTCCTACCTTAACGGTGTGCAATGTCTGCTTACTTTCAATACTAAAGTAAAACTACAGTAGAATTAGAGCAATTTAAAATAAACATAGATAGGCACTTAGTTCCAAACTAAAAATTGAATGTAAAACAAAATTTAATAGGTAACAAATGTAATCGTAGAAAACTTTACCAGTTAAAAATCATTTATTAGTATAGTAACATTTAACAGCAAAAATCGTCTATTTAACTTTCTCTGAAACTCCAAATTTGGGACTAAAACTATCAAATGCTTAGTTTGATTCGACACGTAAAAACGAACCACCAAGACTTGCTCGGCCAACATGTGAATCAGAATCATCACGTCAAAATTTTTACATTTATCCAAAAACGAATGCTTAGATTAGCATATTACGCGGAAAGAACACAACAAAGACAAGAAGGGAACTGTGGTTCGAGCTCGAACGCCAGCAATGCGAAGGAGCCCATGTGTCGCTCCACTGACCGCTCACATCCTCCAGGGCATCGCTGTTCAGGTTCTGATCCACTACACCTCACCTGTACGACGGACACGGCGAGTAGGGGAACAGTGGTTCGAGCTCCAACGCCGGCAATGAGAAGGAGCCCATGTCCTCGCTCCACTGACCGCTCACATCCTCCAGGGCATCGCTGTTCAGGTTCTGATCCACTACACCTCACCTGTACGACGGACACGGCGAGTAGGGGAACAGTGGTTCGAGCTCCAACGCCGGCAATGAGAAGGAGCCCATGTCCTCGCTCCACTGACCGCTCACATCCTCCAGGGCATCGCTGTTCAGGTTCTCGCTTAGGACATTGAAGTCTTCGCCATTTTCTGGGCAGCAGGGGTCGTTTTCTTGCTGCAAAGAGAATGGCGATTCGTCGTTAAGGATTTTAGTCGAAAGTCAAACACAGATTTTAGATTTTTGCCGTCGAGTCATCGCACAAAGAGTCATCGTTAACTCAAAGACTAATAGGCTAATAGATGGATTAAAGTAAAAAAAGTCAAATCTAATCCGACGACCGATATGGCGCGTCGGACGAAGGTTCGCCTGCGACGCAGGCCTCGAGACAAATTGTACGATCTGGCGATTTTTGTTCAGGATGGCAAGAGCGTTTTTATTGCATAAAAATTGACTATCTATGTAGAGTATGTATAGTATATCCGTCTTTTGTTATTGTAGGAACCAATAACACAATATCTGCTTAGCTTGGGGCTAGATATGCTTTCCGAAGGACGGATGTATTAATTGTTTCCTAAATCGGATGCTACCTACCTTCCTAAATGCTTTTTAACTATCCTGAATTTAGGAACTATCTACTAAATGTAGGATCCGAGATATATTTAGAGGAAGGTATAATACCCTCTTTACTTCTGCATTTTAGAATGTCGTTTGCGCGATTTTGAATAAAATATATGTTTAAATACAGTCCTATGTCCAGCAGTGGATTAACATGGGCTGATGGTGATGATGATGGTAATATCTTAATAATTTTCAAAATTTGGATCTAATTACTTATTTTAATTATTATTAATAAATAATCAATAATTAATCTTTATTTCTTTAGGCTTACAAAATAAGCACTTAGACAAGTCAAATTTAATACTACTATAGGTACAGACAGAATCATTAATTAGTAACCCCTCAAATAGCTAAAGTTTACATTTGTCGTCCGACCGATTTGCTAATCTTTTACTCAATTTCTAAGAAACAAAAATTGTATAATCAAGTGGGGTTCGAACCAGGCATCCAATCGCTCGCATGACATTTAACCACTTCACTAAACAACTAAGCTAATGAACTAGTTATCGGACGCTCGAAATTTTGTGTTATTTATGTTCGGCAGCGGATTTTATTTACGATATCTGGATAAGAAAAAAAGATGAGGGTAGATCTGAATACAATCTTGGTGAACGAAGAAAAGGTTACTGCCATTCTCAATTCGAGTGTTTACTTGGTTGATTTTTATTTATGTTTTTGGTGGAATTGAAGAATATTGAAGGAAATGTTGCATATCAGTAATTTTGTGAGAACTAAGATCCCGGTTATTATCGAACAGTAAATAAGTAATAAGAAGATTGCTCGTCAGCTTGGAATAACGGTAAATTTCCTACTTATATCTTTTTAGTAAAAACTTGTTATCTTTAACTGCATAATATATTGTTGATTTGTTATCTTACAGATTCAAACCCTGCGCTTATGAGGTCGTAAATTTAAATCCGAGGGGGATGTAATGTAAGATGAATTGGCAGAAAAAACAACAGGAGTGTAACAACAGAATAAATTAAAAAAGTAAGTGATAATTCTCAACGAATCCAATTTCAAAGATTATTTCATCTTATTCTTATCTATTTAAAACAAAACAAACAAACAACATAGTATTTGACCAATGCAAATAAATTATTTGTGTTTTATCCCACACACCTAAAAACAAACACCAATTGATTAAATTATTATTTTTAGGTTATTGGGGTCTTCTATGGTTCCCGGAAAATAGAAGAAATGACTGGGAGTATGAATGGCGAACAATATTTGACAGTGTTGAAGGAAGTCATGTTACTTTCTGTGCGGATCGTGTATCCAGAGGGACTTTATTTTGTCCATCATAATTGTGCAGTGCATCGTACGCGAATGGTTTCTGAATGATTATATTTTTAAGAAGACATTACTGTTATTCCTAGCTAGCTAAAAGTCCGGACCTAAGTCTGAGAAAATATGTGGGGTCAAATGGTTTTAAATTGGCATTCGAATGAATTGAGGTCCAAGCATAACTTAGAGCAAGAGGTTACACAGATGACAAACAGACTACAAAAAATAAATAATAAAAAAACACCCTTTGACCTCATATATATTTTCAAACCTACCTGATTAAACTATGTTCCATGATTTACAGGAGATTCAAATTGTTTAATTCATTAGATTAGAAAAGTAAACAAAAATCTAATGAAAACATGTGTATTCTCGAGTACTAAATCGCAAATGGAATATTATTTATCAGGATAGGGAACTACTTATAAATAAGCTAGATTTTAAAATAGAAATGTCTAAGACAAACAAACAATCTATGCTACTAATTATGTTCATTTTGTTTTGTTATGTAGTCATAAATTTTGAAATAGAAAAAGTGTGTTTACTTTCCTAAAATTGTGTTTTATTTTTCAATCATTATATTGATACTAATAAACAATGACTTCACTATTCACAAGAATAGACAAAAATAAAAAATGGCAAATATAAAAATGACATCTAATCGATAAAGGGGATCGAACACGGGTCTTGCGATTAGAAGCCAGATTAACTCGGCTACTTCTACCACTATACCAACGTTACTTATAATCAGTCTCGAAATTTAGCATAGTTACTTGTGCGTACCGATAGAAATTTAGAAAGGTATTGAAAAAATCTTAGTTTTCTGATTAAGTAATTGAATAAAGTTTATAACAAAACAAAATACGAAATTATCGAGAAATTTGTAAACTTAAATCAATTATTTTTATGTTAAAGGGTTTGAACCTGCGTGCTACTGAATACACACTACTGCATATTCTGTGAGGGGGATACCAATTAGTGAAGCTGTCTGTACATAATTATCGAAATAATTTATGAAATAAAGTGATAATTGATTTTCAGTTCGCCTCACTTTTTTGTCCACTAGTGGAAGCGGCGAAATAGAAACCACTAGCATGTGTATAACTTATGTGTCTAATACATGTTTGCCTTATAAATAATTACATACTATTGTCGGTGTGGAACTGAGCGACATCTGGCCAAGCACTAACGTCATCAATCTTACTCATATTTAATAACTATATTTTAGTCAATTGAGCTACCTTTAGACTGTTTGCAACCGTCTGCAGTTAGCTCAATGGTTTCAATTGTAGGTATATACTAGTTGTTATTTTTTCTATTCCTTAATTGTAATTATCGTTGTTATTTTAGTTCTTCTCATACGGTTTCGCTGTAGTTTTGGCGGCAATCCGGATTTTGAAGTCGTTTGGCTTTCGTCGTTGTCGTGACTTTCCAACCGACTTCAAGGAGGAGGTTCTCAATTTGACTGTTTTCTGTGTTATTCGATAACTTTACTTTTTGATGACTCTGTTTTCATTTAAAAGCTGGTCTTCTCGTATGGTCCTCTATAGATTTTATCAAGATCAGACTAATACTAACTTTTTGAGTTAGGTATGTTTAAAATCATGTATCTATAGAATAATGTTTTTTTTGTATAGTTAATGATCCGGTGTGGTGACCAGTGGTTTTTGAGTTTTCCTTAACAAGGAATGAAATTTGAAGTCAGTCGGTACCTACTTAGTTAGTTTTTGTAAAAATACCTAACTAATTATTTGAAACTAGTATTTAAATTTAGATTGATTCCACACCAAAATAGTTTTGATTTCCTAGCTAAATCTTTTTAGAGACCTTACCTACATTATGAATATGAGCGGGTGAACTACAAACAATCCTAGTTTCTGTCGTGAGAACACCAACGTTGTACTTAAAGCGGTATTCCACTACACGATATTCAGGGCCCTGTAGTTAGGGCGATTAGGGAGCAAGGCTTGCCGGGTCTGTGCGGTCGCCCTAATTAGGGATCTCTAAATCTTATTATAGGTACCTCTCTTAGTTAGGATAATGAATGAATATCGTGTAGTGGAATACCGCTTTTATCCCTTACCAAGAAAGATCTTCAGGGTTAGGGCGGGTTGCATGTAGATTTTAGGAGTTGCCACGTGACACTCGTACGCAGCAATAAGAAAACCCACAATAGGTACCTAAATACTAACTAGGTATATTCTATATTATTATCCACAACATTTCTAGTTGTGTCTATCTTAACCAACTAATTACCTCGATCCTGTCAGGAGCACGATGAAACTTCGATTTTCATACTGGGATTTGAATTTCGACAACACCACACGCGGGAATTGACAAAAGACGTTTTGTTTGACCTTATTAGGGTTTCTACATGGGCCTCACTCATCCAACATGTTTCTAGTTGTCTTTATTTAGTAACTAGGAATTAATCTGTGCCGTTACCTGGATCCTCTTAGGAACACGATGTAACTTCGATTTTCAAACTGCGATTTGAATTTCGACAACACCACGCGCGCGGGAATTGACAAAAGAGGTTTTCTTTTGTTGGACCTTCTTAGGGTTGCCACATGGGCCTCACCTCGCAGCAATGAGGGAAGTCGATGGTATCCAGCGGCTGCAGAGGGTCGTACAGCGCCCGCTGGCAACACGCCGTGAACTGAGGGTTGTTGGGCATGTACTCCATGGCCCCGCCTTCTCGGATCGCGCATGTCAGAGGGCGGGTCACAGCCTCCGTGTTTCATCCATGCCTGGGGGGAAATGTTATTATCAATTTTTATCTAATTGGTATAAGCTTCTGTTCTCGACTTGGAGTCTATAAAAAGTATTTTATATTCTTTCTAAGAATAATCTATCGATGCGAATCCATCTCCTTGCTTGCTAAATTTACTTTCGGTTATTAAACAGCAACAAACAGAAAATACAAACACAGACTCCTATTTTCGTAGTACCTAGTAGATAGAACAGAGACAAGTAAGTATTGAATGGTTGTGTTCAGTACTTGTACGACCTCGGTGGCGCAGCAGGCGAAGAAGGTTGCGGGATCGATTCCCGCCTCGGGACAAATGATTGTACGATGTGAAGGTATTTGTTCAGTGTATTTATTCTGTTTAGTAAACATCCTTACTCTAATTTTATAAACGCTTAAGTTTGTAAAGATTTCTCTTTCACTAAAAATTACTGAACGGATCGACAAGAAATTCGACGTATAGTTCTAGCCCTGAAATAAGACAGGTTCTTACTTAATTTTCATCCAATACAGATACTAGTATAGTAATAACTAGCGACCCGCCCCGACTTCGTACGGTTTTATTATACGTATAAACCTTCCTCTTTAATCACCCTATCTATTAAAAAAAACCGCATCAAAATCCGTTGCGTAGTTTTAAAGATTTAAGCGTTCAAAGGGACATAGAGAAATAGGGACACAGAAAGCGACTTTGTTTTATACTATGTAGTGATATCGATTGTAATTGTAATTATGTATTACACTGCTTAGCCTGGCGTTTTTCTTAATTCTATAATGCACAAATGAAAAATACGTACAATAAAAATTTAAAATTAGATAAATTATGGCACAGGTGAGCTTAACCCTAAAAAAAGTTATCTTCCAGCAAACCTTATTGGTAGAGAGAGAAGTTAGAGTAGTGAGTACGTTTGCATATTTTTGTAGATAAAAAGGTTATTTGAAGGCGTTTGATGATGTTGCGTGAATCGTTCTGCATTTTTTTATTATTTTTCACCATGCATTTGAGTAGACATGTAAAACTGAAAAAACTCCAAATATCACTACATAGTATAAAACAAAGTCGCTTTTTCTGTCCCTATGTCCCTATATCTTTATGTCCCTTTGAATGCTTAAATCTTTAAAATTACGCAACGGATTTTGATGCGGTTTTTTTTAATAGATATAATGTTTCAAGAGGAAGGTTTATACGTATAATAACACCGTACGAAGCCGGGGCGGGTCGCTAGTATTTATATAAAATAGGGACTCACGTAACCAACCTTTTGATTTATTAAAAAACTAATATAAATCATTTAGCAATTTTTTTTTGTTGTGTCAGCCTCAGTTCCCTTCGGACCCAGGGTTTCGACTCGACCAACTTACACTACCTACTACTATCTAACTACTTACAGCTTTATTAAACTACCATGCATGTCATATAATATGTTATGTAGATGCCATATGTTATGTAGATTAAATCCGTAAGATTCTAGGGTAGGTAATTGATTTTTGCATATTTTTACGAAAGTTTTTCACTTGTTTTTGTGGATGTATGGATGTACTTACGAATGGATGTTTGTTCCACTTGTACGCAAAAACTAAAGATCGAATCAGGCTTAAATTTTGAATACTTAGACGTAGTTCTAGCCCTGGAATAACACATTGTCATGTCTACTTTTCTTCTCATATATAAGTTCCCATGTGATGGAAATACCCTTGAAACATTTCCATAGAAACAATGCGTGCGAAGCCACGGGCAGATACTAGTTCTATAATAATTAATTTTAAACATATGTTCAGATTAACATTTAATAAAGACGAAGAGCTTTAAATACACCCGTTCAAAGTTAGAACATGATGTTTTTAAGCTTTAGGTCATCAGGGGAATAATAATTTACGAGAAAGGTGGATGGCAAGTAAGTGTTACAGAGACAAGGTTTCTATCTCTCTCCTCTTTTCTCAATTGGACGAATTGGTTCTGGAGAACATGTGGTTCCAACAGGACGTAAGGTTCCAAAACTAGTCCGCATAGCCATCAATTCCAACGGCGAACTTGACCTAGGTAGGTAATTTTTTCGACTTGATTTAAAATAAATATAATTTATTTAATAAATATAATTCAGTTAACATGAAGAACGCAAATGTTGGTAAAGTTAGCAGAGCATCTTCCAGCAGAGCATAATTAAATGAGAGTTCTGTTCCCATGCAGGTGAGTTCTATAGTCCTAATACTTTACAGGGAAAGTTACCGTAAAAACGTGAAAAAGAACTATTCCTAAAATACAGATAATCAACTTAGGGTGACTTCTGTCTGCCCCACCTTGCACATTTGTACAATATTAAAATCGATGAGACGGCAGAGAGAGAGATCACGCATTACCATTTCTCACGGACTATCTATTATATTATTATTGTCAAGGCGATCTCTTGGGTAGGTACAACTTGGGTAGGTACAGCCAGATTTTTTACACGAATTTCCGATGGCGGCGGGCGGCGGCGACGGGGCTGCCGCGCGGCGGGCGGCAGTGACGTGCGATTTCCGCGACCTTTTTTCTCTTCAATACAAAGCGGGAAGCCGAATAACGAAAAACACTTTCACGAAGGGTTTTTGATGGCTATTAGCTACTAAATTACTACCTACGTATAACTATTTATTTATATTTTTTGTTTACTCATAATTCTGAAGAATGTTAATTGGTATCTTAGTTATTTTAATGCAATAGAGATAGCAGGCTAGATGTTTTTATAATTATTAATGATATTGTATTGTTCCAGATTACCAAAAAGCCTCTCACACCTAGCTCATAATAGGACGTAGACAATAATGGATCCAATCATAGTTGAAGATAATTTGGAGAACGCCTCTACCTACTTAAGCAGATATTACTTTTGCAACTCCTAATCATCTTCTGAAAGACATAAATGAACAAACATAACTGACCTCTGCTCCAAAAATGAGTTTTTAAAAAACAAATCCAAAATCCATAAGGCACATCATATCACATCACAACTACACCTCATTGTTCACTAATTAAATTATAAACCGAACATGCGCGGTGGCAACACTGCATATTTGAATTTATAAAAGGAACGTCCCATGTCCACCACTTGACGATGACTAAACTCAACTATCTATGGAGTCCACCCGCCCCCATTGTAATTGGATGTTTGTAACCTCTTTGTAACCAACCCCGATGAAAAAAAAACATGACATATTGTGCGCGGGAAAAGTGACATGAAGCGGTGTCGGGTTTGCGCGGCAGCGGAAGCGTTTGTTTTTGTGGCGAGTGCGTTTAGTGAAGTGTTGAGATTTGTGATAAACTATGGCAGTTTGACGAATCAAGCGATTGTGGTATTACATTCTATCTACTCGTACTCCAGCCAATCCAATGAATGTTTATGGATGGAAATTAGAAAGGTCGAAAGCAAAAGGTGTTTACCTACCTAAAACTATTGAACTTTGTTCGGAGGAGACAAACGTAAATCTCTACTAAATAAAAGTCCCTTAAGAGATGAACCATATTACAGCTTTACACAGGAGCCACAAAGAATTTCCCATTTAGGTTTTTTGCTTACATCACGTAAATAGCATAGAACATTTTATTATGTAAACTAACATCTTTTGTAAAAAGATGTTAAATCATCTGCCCGCGGCTTCGCGCGCTTTATTTCCATGGAAACATTACAAGGCTATTTATTTATTTTATTCTATTCCGCGGGATTATGGGATAAAAAGCCTATGTGTATTTGTCATTCAGGGACTAGAGGGTGTCTACCTAAGTATTCAAAATTTCAATTTCAGCCAGATCCGTTCAGTAGTTTTTAAATGAAAGAGGAACAAACATCCATCCATACATCTAAACAAACTTTCGCAATTATAATATTAATAAGGATAAGATAATTAAGTAAGGATAATGAAAGCTAATACAATGCTCTAGAAGTTTGGTATGTCTGTCTCCTAACTAATCCAAAGTTCAAAATTGACATGGATCAATTGAGCTACCTTTAGACTGTTTGCAACCGTCTGCAGTTAGCTCAACGGTTTCAATTGTATATACTAGTTCGTCGCAATCGTAGAAAAGAGGCGGATCTGATTTTTGGCTATTTTCGTTTTATTCTATTAATCGGCTAAGAATTACCTAGAAAATCTATCACTTTGATTTTTTTTTCAATATTTGTTTTATTTGCGAAGATATTCAGTAGAATAAAGACGGTTTTGAAACTTGGATCGCAGTAAAATGACGTATGAATTGATGCGCCACTATAAGGCGCTGACTTCTGCCCCCGCCACCCTCCCTCGCGCGACGGATCGTACGTACCGGCAGTGTTCTATGCAGAGCTAGGGCAGTTGGTAGAATAACAGCACTATTCTTTCCTAAATTTGTTACTAAAGCTTAATTTTTAATTGACGATAAAATAACGTAATTATTTCGTCAAAACAAATATTTGTTTCGCTGAAAAGAAAAAAAAAACTAGTGAAACTGCTAAAGAAACGGTAATATAAAATAATTTTATGTTTACTAGTAAGTGCGACCAGCATAAAAAATCGGAAGAGCCCGTAAGCACTGCACCAGGAATGAATTTACTGTATTTATTATTCACTTTTAGGTGCCTTGTATTAATTTATAGCTAACTTTTGAAGTAAACTATAGTTTTATTAGCCCATCCGCGGAACAATAGCGGTATGCCACTTCCAACGTTCTACTTGGGAGTTCGAAAAAGTAATTTTTATGTACCCTGAAAATAGTTTTATTGTTATTGTGATCAAGTTTATAAGTTCATACAATGAAGATACATCTTTTTTAATCGTTGCAATTTTTGGTGTCGTAAAATACAGTGCGGCATTTTTTCACGGACTCTAGATGGCAAATAGTAGGCGTTTGGTACAATCCGCCTTTTTATTACGGATAAGGGCCAGTCGTATATACATTACCGTCTATATACTTGGGAGAGATTTTTAAAACCGTCGTTTTAATTATAATTTTTCCTTATTATTTTCGCAGTTGAGCTTAAAATCTTTTTAAATTAAACTGTAATACATTTTCTTTTAATAGTTGGTACACTTTCTTATAAATTACCTATGAATTTATTTAAAAAAATTGCAGAGGAACGTTGTTCGTCACCCAAACCACCAGGAGCCGAATCAATTTAACCTGAGCAAAGTATGCGTGATGTATGAGTGATGTTTCTTTTCAGAAAATAAATGACAATGACGATGATGTATTGGCGCGACTACAGAATTAGACTATCAAAACAAATCATATGCAGCAGCTCCCGTGATAAGCCATTTTGCCCCGAAAACTAAAATATTTGAAATTTTAACTTCCGTCGCATCTGCTGAAAATCCCCGAATTATGCCGCTGAACACCAATGTCTGCCAAACAGGAACAGGTATTACCCCTGTAACGAGTTTATTAAAGATAATTTTATGCCTACCATTTTCTATTACTCGATTCACCGATGCGATTGACTCCAATTTATAATGAATTAACTGACTGTTTTATTTTTTATACTCCAGAAGAGTGGAAGTTACTAATTCAATGGGCTAAAACTTACAATCTGTATGAAGGTAGAGAAGTTCTTTAAGATTAGTGTTTACTCAGACTTTAAACAGCTGCTGCAGAACAAAATTGGACATAAATCACGGTGAAACACTCGCATCGAATAAAATAGTAGAATGAAAAATTTATAAAAGAATGTGATAATGTTTGAGAAAATCGAGCCTATCAAAACACGGTACAAATACATTATAACCCACTTTTGACAGAAGTCCCATGATAGTTGGGGAGGCTCATTGTGTGGAATGATACATGCGTCGACAAACATGCAGCTTCCTATCTTCCAAGGACATCCACGAGGGCTGGTGTGGCGGCAGATTTGGCTGAGGACCTCAATATGCAGGTCGCGACAGAACCTACGCATTTGTTGCCTTTGGAATCGATTCCCTAGGTCCGTGGGGTACCGAGGCTCTCCGGGTTTTTTAAATTATCTGAGCGTCTGATTGATGACGCGTGACCCGAGAGCTGGTAAATATCTGTCGTAGCGCATCAGCATTGCCATACAGCGTGATATTGCAGCCAGTGTCTTGGGGACGCTTCAGACTGGTATTGACGAGAGATCGATTGAGTTACCATTAGACTGTTTGCAACCGTCTGCTGAATTTTTTCAATTGTACATACTATTTATAATGTTTTCTATTTATTGATTGTAATTATCGTCGTTAAAGGTGATTTAGTAATTCAAATATTACTTGTGATTGTATGACTTTACTTTGAAACTGGAATAATACCTGCCATGTTTTTTTTAAATAAAATAAACATTACTTGAATGGTTGCTAATTTAATGCCTACTACCTAATGTCCTACTTTGTTAAGAAAGGCTCTTAAAATAGTTAGATAAATAAGTAGGCAGGTGCCTATTTTGATACCAATTTTAACTTTCTAGACTGCCTTAAACTTTTAGCATTTATGACATTTACATTCATTCATTTTATATTTCAGACATTCCTAATAAAACTGACTGTAGGTAGAGTTGAAACCACTTCGGATGCTTTGTTGATAATTTAACAATATAAAAAAAATTATATCCGTGAGTACCTCCTGTTTTTATATTTAGGTGTAAAACACTTAAATATAATACTTTTATAATATAGAAAGTTGTTGTCTTATTCCATGTCATCACATACGCCAAATTATTCGATTGCAATTCCCCAAAACAACGACGGATAATACACTGCGCCTTAATTATGGAATCATAGCTCCGTATTAAAACGTTGCAATAATACATTCGTCACTTGAGTGTCCGCAGAATAATGACGCATGTGACTTTTTACAAAAATTAGACATAATAAAGATTAAATACGTAGATCATATTGTAAAAGACTATACAAAAAGCAATTGGTGAAAATTTTACGCTGATCGGATAAGCCGTTTCCAAAATATGACAAAAAATCCAATTTAAACTCTTTAAAATGCTCTCCTGTAAAGTTGGTAAAATGCACATCCGTCTCTTTGCTACGATTGCGACGAGTTGTAATTTTTTCTATTCCTTGATTGTAATTTTCGTTGTTAATAAAGGTCTTTATCATTAAAAAAAGTTCTAAACTTAGTTATAGTATTCATATTTAATAGTAGTTTAGAGTAAGTATGGCATGTTCGACTGTAGTGTAGCAAAATTCTCATTTGATTGTTATTTTTCTTTTCATTGTAACTAGCTAGGTATCTAAAGTCAAATTTCGAAGGCTGCGATAAACCTTCTTCTAAAAGTCTTACCTTAAGTGTTGAATACAGATTGAGTTCGATGCTCTGAAGATATTTCTCGCATTCAAGCGACATTTTCATAGAAGAACACATTTTTCACCACCGAAGCAACCTGTGAATGTATAAGCAAATAATAATGATTGTTATACATAAAATATTATTTAAGGAGATTAAAAATCTCCCCTGCTTGGTGATCTTTATCAGACCCAAGCTCCTCAGCTTCTTTTTCTTGCTTAGGTAAGTACCTGTTGAGTCAACGAAAAGCATTTGCCTGAACTATATTTTGATACTTTCTATATCGCTTGGGGCGAAGAAATACGTTGACAACTTCAGGATATCTTCAGGATGGTAGCATGCTGCAATGGCATTTTTCGGAACCAGTGCCCTTGGATGCCAGGGCGCTGATAGGAATATATATCGCGCAGCTTTCAAAGAAAGATTAGAATCTGGGTAAGTTTGTGTGTGCTGCAGCACGTCAAATAGGCCATGGCTCGCCTAGATTTTTTCGAACAAGCAATAAATCTGTAGCGCATCTAGCATGATGTGAGCTGAACTAAAATGAAAAATGAAATAACAAAAATTCTGAGTGCAAAAAGTAGATCACGTGACCATTATTCCTCGATCGCGCAAGCGTTGGTTTCTGCAACATCTAGCCTTTGTAGAACTTTCCGACATCAACTGTCGGTAGAAAGACCCCGGGTATGTGGGCCAGTTGGGCCTACCCGGTACAGGGAAGATCTTCTCCTGTAACCATTTGGGGGAATACCAATACCTACCTAATACCTTTAACCCCCAAAAAATCAAAAGTTATTGTGACATATTTATTAGCCTAAACAACTGTGAGACACCATTATCAAAAACAAATTAATTTGGCTCATTGGAGCGGACGCAAAGTGCAAGAAACGAGGCCTACTACGAAAGCTTAAAGTTAGCTACGGGCGTGCTACGCGCCTCTACGAGATAAGCTACGAAATTGTAAGCATTTTATCGTACGTATTTTTACAAAAGATGATAATTTACTTTTTCAATTGATTATACTACTTTTGACTTTTTTTATTCCTTCCTTGAATGTCATAAATTTACCTTGTGTTGTTTGTACGGAACGCAGTTATCAGCAAAATTATGTTTAGTCTTCTATAATATCCATCAGGTTAGAGATTGAGCTGAAGCGAATGTTGATTCACGATAAAAAAATCATGAAGCGTTATTAATTAGTCTAAAAATGAATACAAATTGCAAAAAAAAAATGGTGAGAACTTTACAAGTACGTAAACCGTTTTCAACGACCGTGTAAAGCCGTCATAATTTACGTTCTATCCATAATTATGTTACTCGCTCATGACTATTTTGCGTACGCTGTTTTCACCTTGTTATAAGGCTTGCCAACATTCAAAAATTTTAGAAAAGTTGTAGAGTTCCTTAGTTATATACTGTGTACTTGTACTTGATTAAGGGTGCACAGAAAATAACTAAAAATAAAACAATGAAGAGGTTACACAGGGAAGTATAGGTAATTAATAAAATAAATTTTTATTTGGATTAAGTAGATTGTGTATATTTTATAAAAAATTCGATGGATTTTACTGTCTGAAATAAATTAGGCAGGTACATATTTTCATCATAATCATAATTGACTTAATTTTACTTTTAAAGTAAATTAAGAACCAAATGAAAACTAGTACTCAGGTAGGTACTTAATAACCTAAGTACTAGTTTTAATTTGGTTCTGTTCTTTGACTGTAATTTTAAAATAAGCTAACTTTAAGCTTGTTTTAGTATACAGTGATGCTGATGATCAAACCGATCAATAAATAATTAAAGACACCGTTTGCTTGCTTCAGAGTAGCGCCGCCCACCCAAGAAGCCGCGCATTCAACCGAGAGTCAGCCGGGATGCACGCAATCAGGTGATCTCAGGAAATTTGACGCATTTTGCATATACCTACATCTTAGGTATACTAAGATATTGTATGTGAAATTGTATGCGTAGGTATTTTTCGAGTAAACTTAAGAATACATAAATAAATACCAGTTTAGATGTGGCACTTGCATTATATTTGAACTAGCGACCCGCCCCGGCTTCGCACGGTTTTATTATCACTACATAGTATAAAATAAAGTCGCTTTCTCTGTCCCTATGTCATCGTGTCTCTTTGAACGCTTAAATCTTTAAAACTACGCAACGGATTTTGATGCGGTTTTTTTTTAATAGATAGAGTGATTCAAGAGGAAGGTTTATACGTATAATATAACCTTTCGAAGCCGGGGCGGGTCGCTAGTAAGTATATAAACCTTCCTCTTGTATCACTCTATCTATCAAACCGCATCAAAGTTCGTTGCGTAGTTTTAAAGATTTAAGCATTCAAAGGACATAGGGACATAGGCACAGAAAAAGCGACATTGTTTTATACTATGTAGTGATAACGAACAAATAAAAACAAATAGCACTACTTACTATCGTATCTTTTATTGACTACAAATATTTAATTAATATAATAAGTACACGTTTGTCACATAGCACTTGTATTATGTGTTAGAGGTTCCAGCTTATTTTGCTATTCAAGCCAAAATTTTGTACTTACTTCTAATTTAAAAGTTGAGTTCAGCTTAGCTACTTCCAGACTGTTTGTAGTTTTGTTTGCGGTCTGCAGTTAGCTCAAATTTTTCCATTTTATATAAACTAGTTCTAAATTGTTTCTATTCCTTTATTCTATTCTATACTTTCGTTGTTAATAAAGCTTTTAAAAGTAAATTGACTAAAGAGTCAACGGTTCCTTATCTATCTATGGCCGTGGGATATTGTTCCAGCACTTCCAGCATTTAGATGAAGAGTAGCGGAAGGTCCCTCTAAAAGCCGCTGTCTTGAGCTGCATCGAAAGCTGGCGTCGTCGTTCGCAGGATCTTATGATGAAGCTCCTAGACTTCATCGAACTTAACATGTAGATAGATAGATATATATGTAGATGTGGGTGGTGTTTTATAATTCCAAACATGTGACGAAGTAAATAAAGTTTCGACTATCTTTTAATCATCAATGTTATCACAAAGCTCGAAACAATGCGAATGTTAAAACAAAATCTTGCAAAATTTTGAACTCTTTGGATTAATTGGGCTGTTTTTTGTAAAATTCGAGGACTCTATATTCTATATCTCCTATACAGAAGAGTGAGAATCCTTTACACATTAGTTATGTAGGTACAGTAGGTTGGCGCTCATTGGGGGAGGCCTATGTCCAGCTGTGGAATAATATAGGTTGATGATGATGATTTTGATGATGAAAGGTGGTTTTACCGATATAGAATCTGAATAAAAACCTCAACCGTTTTTTCGCCAACAGCTTTTGTGACAAAAAACAGTTTTCGCACAGCCGAAGCCGGTGTTGAGCGGATGGCAAAACAAAAAGCCTTCACACGCCGATCGTGTGAACATGCCAGTGCCCACTCAGCCCACTGGGCAGCGATGCCTGGTGCTGGGTGCTGTGCCCACACACGATGATGGTAAAAAAGTGCTGGCTACTTTCTTGATCGGACTTATTATTGTATTATTATCTTAAAATAGCCTTCATGTTCCAAAGAATAATAAAGCTATCAGAGATCAATTACTAAATTTCTTCAGGATTGCCAAATAAGGACTTAAACCAGTCAAATTTTATTATTTACACATTACATTATAGAATTAATATGTTTATGAAGGAGTTCATTAATTTTCTCTTCACTTCAACTATTTGATCCTAGGCTCTACAGGTCTACGGCTTAGGGCAAAATTAAAATCATAAGGTAGGAATTTAGTCATTCCTTTTTCAAAACTGTCGGTGTCGGTATTTAGTTCCAGAAACAAAATGTACCAACTTAAAATAAAATGTAAAAAAAAATGCACGGTAGGTAGATAGATACCTACTCTTTTGAATTAACAAAGATTTGTACCGATCGATTGCAAGGCTGTGTCCCTTTACAAGAATTCCATCGCTATGATTCGTCGGGCCGCAAATCCGTATCATTTGATTAGTAACGAAAAAGAAGACCGATACTTATTCGATTATTAAATTTATTTTAGGAACAGTGGGTATCAAACGCTACTCATTCATGCATTCTTTATCTCATTCAAAACGAAAAATTTAACGATTACTTTTTAAATTCTATTTTGGAACGGTCTCCCAGCTACCCCGTTCAGACAGAAGGACAGGTAATCCCCGATCGATACCTCACCTGTCGGAACTCGATCGTCCGGAAACGGAAGTGTCCGGTGTCCGTAACCGGAGCATTGCGTCACATCGCATTGGCTTAGCGACGGAACTGGCGGGTTTACGGCTCTATTATTTTATTTTGAAAATTGTTAAAATTGCTACCAGTGAGCTAGCAACTCTGTACTTATACGTGTTTAATAATAATATGATACGCACTTATCACTTCCCTTCCTTTAAGAAGACAAAATTAGTATCGTGTGTATCTGAGTTATACCACCGGTACCAACAAAACGAAACCGTATCTCTCTGTACTCGTCCTCTTATGGTAAGATAGGCTGAAATGTCCTCTAGTTCTACCTGCATAAGACCAATTTAGCTAAACAATAACAAGCTTAGATAATGTTCAAAAAGCTTGAAATGATGCAACTGCAAATTTTGCTAGAAAGGTTCGAAGTTGGATTTATAGGATAGTTAGCTAATAAGAACAAACCTTTATTAACATTTATTAAGAATAGTAGAAACACAATAAAATTTGGTACCTACCTACCATTTATTTATTTAATCACTTAACCCTTCGGTGACCATCCACCCGAGAGGTGTAAATTTAAAAACAGCGCTGCATGCATATGAATATACTGCATGCAGCAAAAGCTGAATTTACTTCTTGTCTTAGTTTTTATTTTTATTTAAGTTATTATGGTAAGTCTATTTTGTTTGTTTTTAACTACCTATGTAATCTATGACAACAAATATTTTAATAATAAAAAAATGCTCTTCTTATCTTGGAGATTATGCTGTGAGAATTGTCCATTAACGAGTCTTTTTTTATTCAAATAACGTATAATCTTTTTATCTAATTATGTATAGGTAAATAAAACAAAGTCGGAATACCTACATTCAACATTATCATAAAACAAGAACAGCAAAACTACGCCAGTGAAGCCGTGGACTAGTACTTCACTACTACTAGTAGGTATAGCCACTACTACTACTGTTATTACTAGTAGGTATTTCATAAATCTAACTTATTCTATCATATAAATTCACATACATAAGTACATAGGTATCTCATCCGCCCTAGTTTGGCATAGGCCTCTTCCAGTTTCTTCCGCTCGTTTCCATCATATCTAGTTATGTTGACCTATTTTTACTATAAATCAACTTTTATACTTACTAACTAGGTACCTACCGTAAATATTTAAAAAAAAATGTTATATAAAATGAACTTACTGCTCAGTTAAGCTTGCATGAAATTTAAATAAGGTAGTGTTTTTAAATTTTCAATTATACTTACACATTCTTTATTTTCACATTCACATTCTTTAAACCTGTTTAATTATGTTTAATATTGTCTAAGATTAATGTACCTACACTTGTAATTTTTTTTTTTAAATATAGTAGTAAAATCGTTATTAACAACGAAAATTACAAATTGTTACTTGTAATTAAATTACTAGGTACAATGTGGAGTTCATTAATAAAGATCTTTTAAAATTGAATTGAACTCGTTTATATCCCTGGTGGTTCTTGATCATAGGTTTGATAAAAAACTGTTTTGATGTTTATGATCATTAACATAATCCATGTTAAAATTTTATTAATCCTTCGTTAACAAGTACATGGCAAGTACTTATTACCAACTTGATAAAATCAATTCTCACGTTGATAGTAGGTCAAACCAACCAAACTAAACACTTTAACAAAACCAAAATACTGATAACATCATCAATTTTCAAGCAAATCTCTGGCTTCCCTGCATAAATCCTTGGGCAAACAATATAATTCGGCCATTGAACAACTTACAATGAAACTGAACAAACAATATATGTAGATAACACCTGTATTTGCCCTGAAGCTCAGTGGCAACTATGGCAAGTGTGCGTTCTGCCAACTTAACAAAGTTAATTTTGCGTTCGATAGATAAAATAGTGAACCCTAGTGTAGTGTAAAAAAGAATGTAGACAATGCGCATGGCCCCAATTTGCTAAACATAAAGTTGTTGATTTTTTAACAGGTAAATTTTGATGCTTAGCATTTATTTAACAAGGGGTGATTTTTGGGGTGTGCCATGCGTTGATGGTACATAGGTAATAGGCTGAAAGATCCTTTATTCATCCCTAAGATCAGTTTCACTCAACAAAAAAATCACGTTCAAAAAGCGTGAAATTAAATACTAATAAGATAATTAGCTCAATAGTTTCAATTGTATAAACAAGTTTTATTTTTTTCTATTACTTGATTGTAATTTCGTTGTTAAAATAGAAAATAAGTAATAAGATTCGTGATATAATATGTAGGTAGCTAATGGCTATAAGGCTTTTTAAGGTCAGTTTAGTTGAAAAAAATCTTATAATACATATTAATAATAATTATAATAAATGGGAAAGTCTGTGTGAATGTTTTTTATAGGTAATCTCCGTAACTACTTAAGTTATTTAGATGAACTTTGGTACGTAGATAGTTTAGGATCTAGAATAGGACATAGGCTATTAAAATTTGGAAGCTTTAACCTCTGAAGGGGTTAAATAGGGTGGTAAAATTTGTAACTATGAAAAATTATTTTTCCTTGGTTTAATTTACTCAAAACCCGTTATAAATAAGCTACAAAGTAAATAATTAAACACGTAGGTACTTTTTATTTTTATGAAACTCCCCCTCCTCCTAGGATTGCAATAAATTTCCGAAATTTGACAAATAAGTTTCCATGCGGGCGAAGCCGCGGGGCGCAACTAGTAAGACATAATATACTTTCTGGACCTAAAGTAGGTAACGCTTTCTAAGTACTCAGTGTGGCTATCTTATAATAACTTAATCAAACGAGCGAGACCCATTTAATTAGTCCTACCCTTTCCAGACCACTTGTAAAAACATCTCCCCAAAAACAACTCTCGCTAATCGACGGTAACTTTACACCCAATCGGATATGTAAATAAAAGATAGTAATTCAATATTTTGCGGATTTTATCTGAAGATTCCTCACGACTGATTTACTTTTAATCGCTTGATGGTTTTTGTGGTCGCGTGGCGCGCGCGTGCCTTTACGAATTGAAGCGGCCATTTTGCTCTTTTTCCCGCCAAGTTGAGATATTAGTTTTGGTAATCGCTGTCATTTTTAGCTTTGACGGTGGATTACTTTAGTTAACCTTTGTTTGAATTGCCATTTCATAAATAAGTAAGTAGGTAAGTACATCACTACCGAACCGACATGACACACTGACGCCAACTTAGTTATTTTATAGCTAAAATCTCCCCGTCAGTTACAATTCCAAATAAGTAAATTGTTATTAGCTTAACTATCTTAGCAATTTTTTTAGCAACTTTTCAGAAAAACACGTCATTCTTTAAATTCAAAGAAAATATAAATAAAGAGTGTGTTTCCGATTTTCAGTTTTCTTCGCGGTGCTTTTCCCTTTGGTTACGAGTTTTTCGACCGTAATGTAAAAAAATATCCGTAAAAGTACCTACCGTGAAAATTTGAGAAGTGATGGAATTCTCTGAAATACTTACATCATTTTTGATCTTTTTTATGTATTTAAGAGATTCGACAGAAATAAACAAGAAACCTTTGCCTTGTAAGGTTTATTTTACCTACTTAGTAGGTACCTAGAGTATTAAAGTAGGTAGACAAAATGCGGATGATGATGACTAGAACACTGAATATAAATCCAAACATACCTATAAACATATTATTAATTTATTCTGGTATTAACTAGTAGTTACCTAAATCTACCTAGATACCTACCTACTTATTCAAATCAATCATCTCAAAATCTTAGTAAGTACCTAACTATTTAGGTACCTACAGTACCTACCCAACGAACTAGGTAATACTACTGACTACTAAAGTTACAGCTATTTTTTTTTAAATGCAGGTAGGTACTTTATTAACAACGAAAATTACAAGCAAGGAATAGAAAAAATACATCTAGTACTTACAATTGAAACCATTAAGCTAACTGCAGACGGTTGCAAACAGTCTAAAGGTAGCTCAATTGATCCATGTCAATACCAGTCGGAAGCGTCCCCAAGACACTGGCTGCATTACCACGCTGTATGGCAATGCTGATGCGCTGAGCCAGATATTCACCAGCTCTCGGGTCACACGTCGCATCGACCAGACGCTCAGATAATTTTGTAAAAACCCGGAGAACCTCGGTAATTTAAAATGTAATTAATAACTTACCTATCTTGCATAAAGCTCCTAGCAATATCAATAGGTAGGTTTTGGTATTATCGTTTTTAATTTGCCACTGAAGGAAGCCATAGAAAGAAACCTTCCAAGTTTACATCGATTGAGTCGCTTTCAAAGTTATAGCTTTTGAGGGGAGCTTTTCCGAAGTTTAGTTATTGATATACCTACCTAACCAGAGTGAGTTGTTCATATAGTCAAACTATAAATAATTAAAACTAGGAAATATACTTAGTGCTTACTTTGATTTTTGTTCACTTCTTTTATGGTCAAGTAAAGATGCGAACAAGAAACCTTTACCTTGTTAGGTTGTTAGCTCAGACTACCGTTGTTAGTTTTCGAGTTGGAGCAAACTCTTTTACTTTTAACTCTTTCTTTTTTTATCATCTAAATAGTAATCAGATCATATATTAATAGGAATCAGATATTTTATGATAGTCTTATATAGATGCGTTTGAGTATTCGGGCGTCTTTAAAATAAATTAGGAATCGTTAACTTACGCATGATCTTATAACCTCAGACCTATCGAGCTTACCTACATATAACTAACTTTTTTACATGAGGTCATCCTACCTACCTATAAACCATAATTATGTCAGTGTAGGTAAATAGGTAAATCTTAAGGTGGGTTTAAGAAGTTTGTAAGAACGATCAATCAATATAACGCGGTATATAGTGCCGTGAATTAAGTTAAATAAATCATAAATTTGTGGCTGTAGATACATAAAAGTAACTAACTTCAAAGTATCTACAGCCTACCTACTCCATTTAATGTTAGTGAACGCAGAAGAACTCTACGTCTGCTTACACCGTGGTTTACACAAAATTATAAAAAAAATAAAGAGTGGGGTGGAGTAAGGACAGAATCAGCATTCGCTCGTTTTGAAATTGGGCTTTACTGGGTAGCTACAAAGAGCGGCATCTGTTATTGAGTAGCTTCATGTGTTTTACCTGCGCCCTCTAGGGATAAAAATCAGTGTGGGGTTAGAAAAAGCTTATTTTACTCGTCTGGTGTAAATCGGCATTAAAATGCGAAATCACACGGATCTTCATCTGTTAATGCTTCATTTGTTATTGCTTCATTGTTTTGATACGTTCTCTAGGGATGTGTCTATTACATTACGGTTAGGTTAGACTTTGCCTAACAAAAAACAATAGAAATCAAACATTATGGCACAATTTGTGTCTGTGTGTGACTCTGTGACGCTGACGCCTCGGATAGAACAAAAGGTTCCAATCCAATCCATTTACAATCTCGTTCTTATTATCTTACAAATTTAGTAGAAAATGGTAGAAATCTGAAATTGACACATGGTCACACATTGACAATAGTCTACGAAACTTTTTTGTTTTGTTGATTGACACTGGCAAGTGAGATTTGGAAACGTCATATTTTTCTTGTCGCAAAAATTTCAGTCCTATTTTCGTTTTTCTCCATACTTGCTACAAAATAGTGAAAAATACGTTCAAAAACGTTAAAAAACTATTCACCCGTGCGGTCGAAATGTTCTGAAAAGTATTGGATTGGGTTATAAATTTGGAGTGTTTTGTTGGAGTCTGCTGGCTCGATGAATAATGTCGCTGAGATCCAAGGCTCTGGCGATGGTGGAGGTGCTGCTGCGGGTACCGCCGCTGTTCGTGGTGGACGAGTTCCTCAAGATCAGCCTGGGGCTGCCCATGACCACGGACGAGATCTCAGCGCTGAGCAACACGACCATCTTGACCTCCGACACCACGGACTCAGACGCTATTTACTATGACGCGAACTTCTATAACGCCTTTGCCGTCTCGTTCTTCATATTCCTCACTTGTTGCTTGGGTAAGTTTTGGTCTATTCGCCATTGCGTCACCTAGAATCTATATATATGCAGCCTTTCATTTCGTTTCCTAAGCTGGATTTCGAAACAGTGTGTTTATTGAATGTCACAATGTTTATGCTACTCTTTATGGTGTATTAGGCAAGGGTATGATCTGGACATGTTTATTCAGTTATTTTAGTTATAACTATGTTGTGAGACCAAACTGGTTCAAACAGCAAGCCAGAGAGGGCACCCAGGTCCTTCCTAATGTGGGCAGAAAAAATTAAAAGCAATTTTTATGGATACCTCAATATCATTTTACTGTCATTATAAAAACTCCATACTCACTAAAAATGTAGGTAGGTATATAAGGTGTTAGGTTATTTGGGTGTGATATTATTTAAGTAGGCATTTATGGACTACCAACAGTAGAAACACAAGACAATTGGATATGATAAATCTCTAAACTAAAAACATGAGTTAGTGATCCCTAGATGGATACTGAATTCAACTTCTTGTAGGATGGCTCTGTCTGGTTTGATGCAAATTTGTTGTCTATCTGAAAATTAAGTAACTAATAATTAATTATTATTTTCCGGTTCTATTATACGGTATAGTATAGTTCATGGTTTTATTATATGTATAACCTTCCTCTTGAATTACTCTATATATTAAAAAGAACTGAATCAAAATCCGTTGCGTAGTTTTAAAGATTTAAGCACACAAAGGGACATAGGGACAGAAAAAGCGACTTTGTTTTATACTATGTAGTGATGTTGCATGATTTTGACTCAACAATTAAATGAACCGAGAGTGTACCATGGTAAATCAGCAATAAGAATAAAAAATATATTAGAGTGTCTAGTCGAAGAGATGCATGTCCCTCTAGCAGATGACTATCTGGCGCAGTGCATCAGCATTGCAATACAGCAGGGTAATGCAGCCAGTGTCTTGGGGATGCGACAACTGGTATAGATGTGGATTGTTTGATCCTTAAGTTTGTTTGCAACAGTCTGCAGTTAGCTAGCCTGTTTTAATTTAAATACTTGTTCTGATTTGTTTCTATAATTTCAACTTCTTGATTATGACACTGTGTCTAGTAAGCAATTTTGCCATAGCTGTAATTATCTTTGTTTTTAATTTTAACTACCTACTGTTATGTAAGCAAAACCAAAGATTACGTTATTTTTTTCAAAATTAAATGGCGCAAATCAACTCTGTTGCCACAACCCAACAGTTTTAGTTTAAGGTTCCATACCCAAAGTGTAAAAACAGGACCCTATTACTATGACTTCGCGGTCTGTCCGTCTGTATGTCCGTCCAAATGTCACCAGATAAATAAAAACTGTGATAGCTAGACAGTTGACCTATTTCTATTGCTGCTGGCTGTAACAGCAAATACAAAAAGCAAAACAAAATAAAATAAATATTTGAGGGAGGCTCTGATAAACAAACTTGTTTTTTTTTTTCCTTTTTTATAGAGACGGAACCCTTCGTGAGCTAGTTCGACTCGCACTTGGCCGGTTTTATTTTGTTTACTATGGCAATTCACATTTTTGGCTGATGGACCCCATAACAGCAATTTAGCGTAGTGATTACTTTAATCCAATATCTCAAGGTCTTTGAACTTTAAAAACCTTAAATAATCCAATGCACAAATATAAACACAGGTACAAATTTGAAATACTTACCCTTGCACGTGTGTTAATGAAAGTCAAATGCTAGTCATTAAAATTATAAATATCACCATGACATGATGATTTTTTTGTTTAGACAGAGATATAAAATATAAAAAAACATCATATTGCTATCTCAAAACAATGGCGACTTTAGTGACGCGGGCAATAGTCCGCTTGCGACGCAGGAGGTTACTCATTCGATTCCCGCCGCGGGCTAAATGTTAGTACTGCAGATATTGTTGAGTCTGGTAGTTTTCTATGCATAGATAAAATGTAAATTCTTGAAATCAATCAATGAATGAGCATGTTTCGAGTTATCAAATTTAACCTCCTTTACATAATCAATTAAGAATAATACAACCGGCGAATCGGACTCGCGCACAAAGGGTTCGGTTCCATCATCACTACATAGTATAAAACAAAGTCGCTTTCTCTGTCCCTTATATACTTAAATCTTTATAACTGCGCAACGGATTTTGATGCGGTTTTTTTAATAGATAGAGTGATTCAAGAGGTAGATATACGTAATAAAACCGTGTGAAGCAGGGGCGGGTCGCTAGTTATCTATAAAAATGACAAAAAATCATCTCTGTTGTATGGGAGAACCCCCCTTAAATATTCATTTAATTCTTTTTTATATTATTTGTTGTTATAGCGGCAACAGAAATACATTATCTTTCTAACTACCTATCACAGTTCTTTAGATACAGCCTGGTGACAAACAAATAGACAGATGGCGGAGGGTTCCATTTTACCCTTTGGGTACGGAACCCTAATAAGAAGAATAAGTGCTTATCATCATCATCATCACCAGCCTATAATAGTCCACTGCTGGACATAGGCCTCTCCTAATGAGCGCCATATATGGCAACAAGTGCTTATGTCTAGTGCTTATTTTGTAAGCCTAAAGATATTGATTTACTGGTTTACTGAAATACGAAAGACCTAGGCGATACATAAATTTGTGCCGAGACGTACACTTCGTTCTACACAAATGCCATCCTAAGGACTAACTGTCCAGTGACACTAACCCACTTGCTAAAACTAGATACGGGTTTCTAGCTTCAAAGTGCGCCAGTTTTTGAAAAGGATAGGCATAAGTTATAGCGTTCAAATGATCGGGACATACGTTCATACGGAGCATACGTTTTGAACGGAGTTAGCGCAAAAATCAAGTGCTTAAGTTACAAGATAACTCAATTTATGAAGCCATAACGTTATTAGTACAAACGTACGTAATGAATCATAAACATTTCAAAAGAATGCGGTGTTCTTGAGATCTGGCCGGGGCGATCCGCCCCGGCTTCGCAGGGTATTATTATACGTATAAACCTTCCTCTTGAATTACTCTAACTCTATCTATTAAAAAACCATCAAAATCCGTTACGTAGTTTTAAAGATTTAAGCAGTCAAAGGGAAATAGGGACAGAAAAAGCGACTTTGTTTTATACTTTGTAGTGATAGTGTTATGTGTAAATACTATTTTTTTTTTGTAGAAATCATCTGCCAGTAGTCTTTGCGTCAAAGAGAAAGGAACATCCATACAAACTTGTGGCGTTTCGTACCTCAGACGTACGATTATTACGTGACCTACCCAAATAACAACAAAGTGCGAAGCGATAATTATTTTTAGCAAACGAAGCGCTTAGGAAAAAATCTTCAATATGTTTCTGAAATAATTACTTTTTTTAAATGTATTTAAACAAGTATATGCCCGCGTCTTCGCACGCGTCGTCGTGGGAAACGTTTTAAGCCTATTTCTATTCCAAGGGAACTGTTGAATCCCATTACCACCTTGTGATATTTCGTGATTTTTCGGGACGTAATAAGAGGGGGGGTCATTTACCACCTAACTTGACTTATAGACGACCCCTCGCTAGACGGTATAGAATGACGTGGTCTTTAGAATAACTTTGACCTTCAAGCCAAACGTAAATTATCGACTATTTATCGTAACCATTCGATTTTTATTATTAAGACTTCTAGACTGGTCTATAGTTGCATTTATCTTATTATTAAATAATGCTAATTAACACAAACAGATTGCTCACTTCATAATATGAAGAATATAATTATTTTTTAAGCTTTTCAAGAATAAAACAAGACATACATAGGTTTATAGTTATGTAATGTTGATGGACTCTGTGTGTCTGAGACCGCAGACCTGCCTGCAACGCATGAGGTTACTAAGTTCGATTCTCTCCTCGGGACAAAAGTTTACGATCTGCAGATTTTTATTCAGGGATTTATTTTAGCTAAGTTAACTAAAAGAAGGTGCTAGTAACACATAAGTATATAAATTGCAAAAAGCATAAATTTTTAGTTTAATAAAAATATTTTTAGGGGTCATTCCAGTGAAGACGACAACCCAGACCAAAAAAATAAATTGCTGAATATATTATTACGACTAAATATAATCCGTCGAAACCCCTTGTCAGACTCGTACTTGGTCAGGTTTTTTCAAAACAGTTTTTCGATACAGTCTGGGCATAAGAATAAATAATAACTACGTAGAAAGGACTCTTCGTTGATCTAGTCCCAAACGCCGCCATTTATATACCTACTTCCCCCTTCACCTCGTTACGCCCCTTTGTCGTCCAGGCGTTTTGCCAGGGTTGCTACTGCATTGTACCACCGCGCCCCGCCGCCGCCGCGCCGCCGTCGTCGCGAGGCGAGGCGTGTGAGAAAAGGTCAACGAACGATGTTCACGTTCCTTTGATTAGGTACCTACCTAATTAGTTAGATAGGAACCTACTAAAACACAATAATTTTTGGAAAATATTACTTACATAGGGTATGTATTATCATATAATATGCATTATCTTTTATTGTTACAAACGATCACACCACAATAACTTGACCATGACGTCATATTATAGAGATAGGTACCTAACCTACACAAATATTAAAATCCGCGTGCGGCGTCGCCGGCTGTGACAGCCCTACTGCACGTTTAACGTGCAGAATCGCGTAGGCTAATATCGTGACCTTGAGCGCGTTCGGAGCGAAGTTTCCCTTCTAGTCTGTTCTTATTCTTATGGTCTGGGTCCCCTTTACGGTATCTACACTGTTTTTTTAATAGAATTTTTAGTAGTTTTTTTTTAGTAGAATCTGTAATCTGGCAATGAGGTCACAAATGTACAATGAATTCTCGAATTTCTCTGAAGTTTCGCAACAATTCTCACCTTGTGCGCTTGTAAAGGTCATTGCTCCACATCCGTGCATATTTAAAGAAAGGAGGTTTTTAATTCTTTTTTTTATGTGGCATCAGAACTTTTTTCTACGTGAACTGATTTTTATTCTTTTTTCTTGTAAAGGTCATTGCTCTACATCCGTGCATATTTAAAGAAAGGAGGTTCTTAATTATTTTTTTATGCGGATTCAGAACTTTTTTCGAGGTAAACTCATTTTGATTATTCTTTTTTATTTGTATGCATGTGTTTCTAAATGTCATCCTATTAAAAGTTATACACCTATATATAAACAGTTATACAAAAAAATACAGTCGAATTGAGTAATTTTTTATAATAGGTAGGTTGAAAAAGCTACAATCCATTTTTGAGATGATAATTTGATTGTCTAAGCATGAGAATGCAAAATACGCTCGCGCTAAAAATACGCACAATTAAAAACAGAAAAACATTTGCATAAATACAAATCTAGAAGTATAAAAACGCAGAAAGTGGTTTGTTAAACAAAAACCTACACTTGTATCCATCACTTTCCCTGGCTCGAGGCGACACGAGAACTGGTTAATATAACCCAGAAACGGCCGGTTAAGCTTTTCAATTGTCCTTGTTTCACTCGATATTGCTGTTTTAGGCATATTTACTTAATTCCATTCTTTCTTATCGCAATTGTAAATAAAATTTATTTTAGACCTGTATATTATATAGGTAACTAGCGACCCGCCCCGGCTTCGCACGGTTTTATTATACGTATAAAACTTCCTCTTGACTCTATCTATTAAAAAAAACCGCATCAAATATGTTGCGTAGTTTTAAAGATTTAAGCATACAAAGGGACATAGGGATATAGGGACAGAGAAAGTGACTTTGTTTTGTACTATGTAGGTAATAAAATACAGATTTCTAACCGCTGTATAACGTATTCTTTTGTGGAGACTACGACTTGGCAAACGTAGTATAGGACGCCCTCTGACCAGGGGCATTAATGTCTAACTCAACTGATAATAGAGATCGATTCACTTTTAACTTTTGAAACTTAGCCTGGACATCAGTTAAATTAAAATGTCAACAATGTACCACTTGTTGACATTTTAATTTAACTGATAATCGATTTTAAGTTAGACAATAAGGCAGCTGGTTGGATGATGACCTACGAAAGACTGCAAGCAGATGCTGAATGAGGCAAGCTGAAGACAGGGTGCCATGGCGCTCGTAAGGGAAGACCTATGTCCAGCAGTGGACTTGTATAGGTCGATGATGACAATGATATAGAAACATCCATACAAACTTTCGCATTAATAATATTACAAAGATATCGTATAAAAAAATCTGTCTCAAGCATTTAAAATCATAAGCAAGTAGGTAACATAATTATCTAATGTACGAATTTTACGCTTTGTTAAAAAAGCATCTCATGCATTTAAAATCTTAAGCAACATATCAAATTTGTATCGTTAGGCGTGTACATTATGCCCCTATCCAATTAAATCAAATGCCAATATAAGATCTTTACGCTTTGTTGACTGACCTTAACTTTGATTTAAATATACTGAAGGACACGTAACTAACAAGTAGTTAGTGAATGCCTGAGCACGAATACTTGCCTAAAATATACCTCCCAGTATATAAACGGCTGATGTGGCGCGGTGGGTAAAGGTCCGTCTGCGACGCAGGAGGTTGCGGGTTCGATTCCCGCCTCGGAATAAATTTGTGTACGATCTGCAGAAATTTGTTCCGTGTTGGTCTGGGTGTTTTCTATGTATTATAAAAAATGTCTATCTATGTAATGTATTGTATTAAGTATATCAGTCATCTAGTACCCATAACACAAGCTCTGCTTAGGTTGGGGCTAGATGATGCTGCGTGGACTGGAATAAAAAAAAGAAGACAAAAAACCTCTTTTCTTTCATACGGTTAGTGCCAATATCAACAGGAAGCCTATATTTTATTCCAGACCTGTAACTAGGTAGGTACGTCAATTCAAAATTTCACCCCGATCCGTTCAGTAGTTTTGCTGAGTTGTAACAAACATATCAATCCAAATTTTCGCATCCTCGACCATTTACAATAAAAAAAAACCTACTAATATTATAAACGCGAAAGTTTGTAAGTATGGATGGATGGATGGATGACTGTTACTCTTTAACGCAAAAACTACTGAACGGATATGGATGAAATTTGGCACAGAGATAGATTGTAGTCTGGAATAAAACATAGGCTATATTTTATCATGGAATTCTACGGGAACGGGAATTACGCGGGTGAAACCGTGAGACTGCTAGTTTTATAATATTGGTGTCATGTGTTTAGTGATTCGATCGATAATAAATAAATGTCCTTGGCTAAAGGAAAGTACTGGGAGTATTATCGTTGTTTTCACTCGTAGAATAAAATATAAAGTTAACACTTTAATTGCTCATTTAGTACTTCTTGCTCCTGCAAAAGCCCCGTCTTTTGCAGAGAACGCATTAAATTAGCTACCAAGTGGTACCGAATCTATGCTGGACAACCCACTCAGCATCATCCAGCCCCAAGCTAAGTAGAGCTTGTGTTATGGGTACTAAATGACTGATACTTAATACATTACATTACATAGATAGATATATATTTTCATTATACATAGAAAACACCCAGAAACTCGCAACAAATATTTGTAGATAGTACAAACATTGTCTCTTGGGACTATCGAACCCGCTACCTCCGGCGTCGCAGGCGGACTTTGGCCCGCCGCGCCACTGTAGTCGTCTATATGATCAAAGTTTAGAACAAAATTTGATCCGTTGAATTAATTAACTGCCGAGGTCGCTCGCATACAAATAGAAGAATAACTTATTGCCTGCATTAAGTCAAATTACCAATCAACCTCTTTACTAAGTGCTCTATTCGTACGTATACGATTAAGTAACTCTAGATTTGGAATAACGTGTGCTCTACTTTTTTAAATAAAACTTTGGGAACGTTCAGAACGGGGTCGCATTTCAGTGAACTATAGTTTAAATGGATATTCGTTGCCTCTTGACGCCATACACTGAACGAATTGGGGTGAAATTCAGAAATGATTTATTTTAAACCTGGAAAAAATTTTGGCTCCTTTATCCAAGAATAATTTTACGTGGTGGACTTAAAACCGAGTTAAAATTCTAGTAAATAATAATACATCATCAATGTAGTTGGAAGTTAATAAAAAACCGACCTAGTTGCGAGTTGGACTCACGCTCGAAGGTTTTCCGTACCATCACTACATAGTATAAAACAAAGTCGCTTTTTCTGTCCCTATTTCCCTATGTCCCTTTGACTGCTTAAATCTTTAAAACTCAGCAACGGATTTTGATGCGGTTTTTTTTAAAAGATAGAAAGATTCAAGAGGAAGGTTTATACGTAATAAAACCGTGCGAAGCCGGGGCGGGTCGCTAGTAATCAATAATTTTCAGCTGTCCAAGTATCACGGTTTATGAGATACAGACGGACAGACAAAGGAGTCTTAGTTAAAAAGGCATTTTATGGATAACTCGAAAAGTACTTGTCAAATCCCGATCAAATTTATATGGCACCACACTTGAAACACAATCATCGCTTCGGTTCACCTGGCAAAAAAATCTCATAAACACACAAAATAAAACTATCTAATTCTACCTTATCGACCTCGATTAAAATACTCCTTTTTCAAAAAACGGACGCAAAACCGAGGACTGTAGTTAATAAAACAGTAGTTACAAACCCTGTAGACGGAACATAATACCTGGTCACGCATTTATGATAAGATTACACTTTGTCTTATCTAATCTGATATCATTCGCGAAACATAATTATAATAAAAATAATATTTACTTGTGATATTCCGAATTCAAGGAAACGTCTTTGAATGTGTCTGATTCAAAGGTCAGCTGTTAGACTGATCGTAAACCACTCCTACACTATTCCTCATTCAATTAGCTGTTATGGTTATCTCGTTAAGACGTAACTTAATTATTTATGACCGCACAAGATCTAGGTAGGTAAATGCTTTACTAAGCTGAAATTCTTGCTTGGGATGTTCCATAAGTCTGTTCAGGTAGGTTGATGCTCTACTAAGTTGAAATTCTTCCTTGGGTTGTTCCATAAGTCTGTCTAGGTAGGTAAATGCTGTACTAAACTGAAATCCTTGCTTAGGTTGTTCCATAAGTCTGTCTGTATAGGTAAATGCTCTACTAAACTGAAATATTTGCTAGGGTTGTTCTATAAGTCTGTCTAGGTAGGTAAATGCTGTACTAAACTGAAATCCTTGCTTAGGTTGTTCCATAAGTCTGTCTAGGTAGGTAAATGCTTTACTAAACTGAAATCCTTGCTTAGTTTGTTCCATAAGTCTGTCTAGGTAGGTAAATGCTCTACTAAGCTGAAAGCCTTGATTGGGTTGTTCCATATAAGTCTGTCTAGGTAGGTAAATGCTCTACTAAACTGAAATCTTTGCTAGGGTTGTTCTATAAGTCTGTCTAGGTAGGTAAATGCTCTACTAAACTGAAATTCTTGCTTGGGTTGTTCCATAAGTCTGTTTAGGTAGGTAAATTCTGTACTAAGCTGAAATCCTTGCTTAGGTTTCCCATAAGTCTGTCTAGGTAGGTAAATGCTGTAATAAGCTGAAATCCTTGCTTGGGTTGTTGTATAAGTCTGTTTAGGTAGGTTAAAATTCATGTAACCTGAAATCCTTTCTTGGATTTTCCATAATGCTGTTAAGGAAACTGCAAACCTCGCTTGCAACTTAATATCGATGTGTGTGCAAAAATCGGCCTCCATGTAGCTATTCTACTATAAAACACAATATTTTGCTCTTCCTACACAAACTAGGTTCTATGTTAACCCGTTTTCGTTAATTAAGTAAATAATTGATTGCTTCTGTGTTGCTTATTAATCATAATGTGTGGTGATGATGCAAATTGTCCCAAAATAAAGACAGAATAATTTAAAATTAAGCTAAGAAATTATTAAATAATATTCAATCCATAGCAAAATATTAGAATATTTAGTGGTGCCTCGTTAACATTTAATATACAGATAAACTGAGGTAAAGCAACCAATAGATTCTCTAGGACGTGTCTTGATGGATCACGAATTCTACCACGATGATATTGCTTATTTTTATACGCCCCGTTTTAGTAGAGTTAAAAATTGTTTCTTATGGTATTCTTTCTTCTTTCCAGGATGTCTATCTTCACTCTGCGTGTTCGTGCTCTACACAAAGCATCTGATCATCGTGTACCTCTACCTGACATCAGTCGGCATTGTCTTCGTCTCCTACTGGACAAACGTCTCCACTATAAAGCAGATCCAGGCGCTCACATCCGTCGCTACCTCCCCCTACCATTCCACCAGCATCCTCGAGGATGTGCTCAACATAAACGTAAAAAACCTCTTTGATCTCGATGGCCCAGGAGTACTGGTTATGCAAAACTTTTTCATACAATTTGTGCTGTCTGTGGTCTTTAAGAACGTCCACCTCGGGCCTAGAAACAACTGCGTGCAAAAGATGCTGACTGTTAGCTTCATGGCTCCCTCGTTTTTGGCTATGCTGCCGGTTCCGCCTAATCTACTCCGTCATTCCCCGGTGTTCGCGTCTCTTGTGCCACTTATACTCGTGAAATTCGTCATCTGGACGTCAACGTATAAGATCATTCAAGTGATATACGCAGGATATCAACACGGAAGGCTGTTTGTCAGCAACTACGGACTGTCCGCTCTGGTGGAAACCGAGTGGATGCGGTTAAACGTACCTTGTGTTTTGAGAGTATTTTGGGTACTGCGTGTAGCCGAACACACGATATTACTCCTGATGGACAACTATGACGGTGATACGGAAGAAGTGACGAAGGTTTCCACCCTGCTAGCGGTCCAGTCAGTCGCTTCAATGGCTAAGTCCTTGCTAGTAACGGGATGCGAGACAATAACAGCTGTCCTGGGAATGACGTCGGTTATATCATTCTTCTGCCATTACATCGGCAATTTCTTCCAATGGATATTGCTGACCGACGAAGAGGAAGACAAGAGCATCGGAACTGTATCAGCGATCCTTTTCTACATACTCGCGTTGCAGACTGGATTGACATCTCTGAATCCGGAGAAAAGATTCATCCGACTGTGCAGAAACTTCTGCTTACTATTCACAGCTTTGCTGCACTTTTTACACAACATCGTGAACCCTATGTTGATGTCGCTAAGCGCTTCTCACAACCCGAGCACACACAGACACGTTAGAGCACTCGGCGTTTGTGCATTTCTGATTTTCTTCCCGATATTTCTGCTCGCGTATCTCTGGTCCCAGCACACCGTGTCGACCTGGCTCCTGGCTGTAAGCGCGTTCAGCATCGAAGTTATCGTTAAAGTGACCGTCAGCTTGGCTATCTACTCGCTATTTCTCATCGACGCCTGCCGCAGCTCGTTCTGGGAACAGCTAGACGACTACGTATACTACATTCGAGCGTTCGGAAACACAATTGAATTCTGTTTCGGAATATTCCTGTTCTTCAACGGAGCTTGGATACTGTTGTTCGAATCTGGAGGAGCAATCAGAGCTGTCATGATGTGTATTCATGCATACTTCAATATCTGGTGCGAAGCGCGCGCCGGCTGGTCGGTGTTCATGAAGAGACGAACCGCTGTCAACAAGATAAACTCTCTAAGAGAGGCGTCCTTTGACCAGCTAAGTAATTTAGACGATGTTTGCGCGATTTGCTACCAGGAAATGCATTCGGCTAAGATCACTCGCTGCAATCACTTTTTCCACGGAGTTTGTTTGCGGAAATGGCTGTACGTCCAGGACAGGTGTCCGCTGTGCCACGACATTCTCTACAAGATCGACTCTGACAGCTCCGAGAACAAAGACAACAACTCCGAGGTTGGCAACGAAGAGAATAGTAACAATCAGAACTTACTACTGGAGGAAGAACCCGATTTGCTCCTCGGGGAAGGCGTTAGGTGACTATTTGATGATCATTTCGACCTGATAGACTAAAAACTTTACGCTTTTAGTTCATTCGACATATTTGAGTGGTTTATTTTTCGAGTTTGTATAGTAACTTATTGTGTTTTTTATTAATTTTAAAATCAGCGTTATACCTGTGATTTAAGGTTTAAATTTCTCTCTTGTGATGAACGGTTTTTGAGTGTGACGTTAATTTAAGTTTAGTTGTGTAATGTGGATGCTTCTTTTGTCGCTCTATGTAGGTAAGGTATGTACTCTTATGAAACGGTATAACTTGAAAATTCCAAGTCTTATGTATTGTATTGTCGAGTTACCAAAAAATAAACTATAAAATATTGGAAAGTCCTAAAAATTTAGATTTATAAAAATTATATTATGGAAGCTATTTGTGAACACCTTGCTAAGTGGTTTACAAATAGATTTTTAAGGTAAAGAAATTATAAAAATCGTAATTCCTCCTTGTAAATAAACTTTTATTTTTAGAAAGATTTCTTGGAATATTTTGTACTAATTTACCAAGCGGGCTTAGGGTATGAAATTAAAACAAAACATCTCTTTCATTATTTATTTGAAACAACAATATTATAAATAAAAAAATGTAAGTTAAGTTCATAATACTTTTCAAACAAACATATTTGTTTAACTTTCGCACTGGTTAATGTTAATTAAAAAATATCTATCTATGTAGTATATTGTATTAAGTATATCAGTCATCTAGTACCCATAACACAAGCTCTGCTTAGCTTGGGGCTAGATGATGCTGTGTGGACTGTCCGGAATTATTTATTTATTTATTTTATTTATTTATTAATTATTGCATAGTACATGATTTACTTAATAATGTAGGATTAAAATAACTTGTAGAAGAATTGTCTGACTACTTAAACATAGTGCTTTGCCAAATTCGATGGCGATATTTCTTTAAATAATAGCAAGTTGATTGTAAATGATTTAAAATTAAAATAAAACCGTTTAGACTACCCTCCATTTTGTCTTATATTAGCTATCCCTTAAACATGTCAATAACAGGCATCTAAAAGAACATTGTATTTCTACAATCATAATATCTTCTAAATCTTATATTATAGACGTCAAAACGACTAGGTTTCACACATTTATTATCAATTCACGATGGCGAATAGTTTGATATAAATTTAAGGCACGCTTAAGCTCTTCTGTTACAAAAATCTAAAATATAATCAAATTTAATTGAATATTAAATCTTTGTAATTAGAAAGTAAATAATAGTTGGAGCACTGGCAATTGGTCGAAGTCCTGACGACTGTGGTGCGGTCCGCACGCTCGAAGTTAGCTTTTACTATCTCGTAGTAACGTCCATCGCTGAAACAACAAATAGATATAACTATCTCTGGCATATTACTATCTATGACCGAACGTCTGAAGTCTCTGATACAATGATCAGAGATGTTATCTATTCTAGAGCATACTGGCGGGGCTGGCATGTTACGCGGCGTATAAATATATTAGGCGTGTTATGAGCGAATACAGCCTACCGTATTTTGCGTCGCGTCGCGAGGCGAGATTATGCTCTGTGATCAAATCGTCTAAAGTTTCTAGGGGCCAAGATACGCTCAGTGTGTTTTTGGCCTTTATTCTATAATCGTGTCTAGGACACCTATTTACTAGATTATAACAAAAATAGCTATCTGCCCGCGGCTTCGCACGCGTTATTTCTATGGATACGTTTCAAGGCTATTTCTATTCCGTGGGAATTGATTTATGGGTAAAATGTAAGCATATGTGTTATTCCAGGGCTAGAACGATGCCTATTCAAAATTTCAGCCTGATCCGTTCAGTAGTTTTAAATGAAAGAGGAACAAACATCCATAAAGACATGAATCTAAACAAACTTTCGCATTTTTTATATTTGTAAGGATACTTAACTGAAAACAACTATTCATATACCTATACTCTGATTCAGAAACATAGATATTTTATGTAAACAATGACATTTATGAATGAAAACTTAAGAAAAGCTTAAAATAATAACAGACAATAGCAGGGTAACCGCAAGCTAACAACTAAAAAGCAAAACTTTAACTTCTACAACACATTATTGCTCAAGCACACCGAAAAAGATGCAAATTTGAGTTCGACGACGAATGAGAGGCCAATGGAATGATGAATGAAAACTGTCAAAAACACGAATAGTTTGAAGCTCCTGCAGCTTGCTCTGATGATACCAGTGTCGTAAGAAATATTCCACCAATATTCCTGTGGTTTCGTAACTCATTTGTTTACAAAAATTATCTATGTTGTTGAATCGCGGTATAGGTATCTATTAATTTCGTAGACAAATTATGTGTTACTTAAATTATAATGTCAAGAAAAGAAATGTAACATAAAACAAAATTGTGTCGAATGGTGCTCAGAACCTCGCGCTTCAAGTTCACAAAAAATACCAAAATACTGAAACGCAATTTTACTTCTCTGCGTAATTTATATTGCCTTTTAGGTCAAGGTCTAAAAACTATTGAATCTTTGCACTTAGATTAGTAACTTTTCCAAACAATAGACAAGCTGCTTTCGATTCTTTACGAAATCCTAATAATACAGAAATAGGTGTCACTGACTCAACTCAGTGAAACTGTCTCAACACTTCAAGTTACATTTAAGTACCTATGTAGGTGCCTAGCCTACGTTACGGTTACTAAAATAACAATATATATTATTTATTTATTGACGAGGTCCAGCCTTAACTATAAAGTAGGCACCTGAGGATTAGGTCTTAAGGTAGGTCTACAATACAATAATACTTTATTGGACACCGAATAAACAGAAAAAAGTACAAAGAGAATAAAAAAAAATACAGCTAATGTACAATGGGCAACCTTAGAAGTAATCGAGAAACAGTAGACGGTGGCGTGTAAAAAAGATGGCTGTAAATAAAGTATAGTGAGTATAAAAGTAAATCTCCACGGTCTACTTACATTACAGGTCCTTCTTGAAAGACCTTGGAACTAGTGTAGGACCTTGCACTGACCTGAGCACGAGGCACCTCAGCTTCAAGCACTTGACGCGCAGGATGTCGATCGCCTTCTGGCTCTTGTCGCTGAAGCGAAGGTTCTCGGGGTCCCAGCGTAGCTCCAGCCGCTCGAGGTTGGGGCAGTTGTTGGCTATGCCGTCCATTAGCTGACGAGTGGATAGCCTTGCACTGACCTGAGCACGAGGCACCTCAGCTTCAAGCACTTGACGCGCAGGATGTCGATCGCCTTCTGGCTCTTGTCGCTGAAGCGAAGGTTCTCGGGGTCCCAGCGTAGCTCCAGCCGCTCGAGGTTGGGGCAGTTGTTGGCTATGCCGTCCATTAGCTGACGAGTGGATAGCCTTGCACTGACCTGAGCACGAGGCACCTCAGCTTCAAGCACTTGACGCGCAGGATGTCGATCGCCTTCTGGCTCTTGTCGCTGAAGCGAAGGTTCTCGGGGTCCCAGCGCAGCTCCAGCCGCTCGAGGTTGGGGCAGTTGTTGGCTATGCCGTCCATTAGCTGACGAGTCATAGACATTAGTGTTATTATGTAATTTTTTATTTTATTTTATTTATTTGGAAAACAAACAGCTTATTCAACAACAATAGTTGAAACTTATGGGTAACTTAAGCTCAACAGTTTCCGCATATGGGTAATCAATGTTCTGTGTCTTTAAAATTGAATCAAGTAAAATCTAAACAAGTAAACTTAACTAGTGTATAGGTCGCGTCACGTAAAAAGAACGCTGGAAGAAAGTGGAAGGGGTATGTTCGCGCATGGGTACACTCGCGTACGATAGTACTATGCCAATTTGCTGTGCCTATTTTTAACTAATATTTCACTCGCGGCTTGGTGTTGGTTATTAGAAAATAATATTAGATAAAATTAAAAACAAGTTCGATTCAGTTTAGAATGTTCAATCTAATTACAAAAAAATAATGTAATGTAGCAACTCCATCCATTAAGTCGTCTTGGGTGACGTGAAAACCAGATGAGGACGCGGGATTGATACTGGAGGTTGCTATTTCATCATCGTCGCTGTCGTCACTTGAGCTCTCATCATTATTTGAGTCAGAATCATCATCCCCTACACGAATAATACATGTTTCTGTAATCATATCTACCAAATGATCGCTTTTACAGTAATCGGTCTCTACCTCTATTTCCTTTACCTTTGTGCATAATTTCCAAAAACCATTAAAATGTAAAACCATTTCGTAAACTTTTGTGCGCGATGGTATTTTGACAAGAAACGTGACGTGTGATAGCAAATGTCAACTGACGAACCAATAGCGCACCGGCAAGCATGCGGCGCATGACCCTTCCACCCCGCGCCCCACCGCCTACCTCCAAATAGACCCATAAATCGCCTTCTGCGCAGCTTGACCGCCAGCGTTCTTCTTACATGACGCGAACTATACTATACCTCAAACTACTTTATATTATATATTCAGTACACTTAAGCCATCCAAACCAAAATATCAAATAAGAATGTAGAGGTAAGAAAAAATAATAAAATTAAAAACAAAATAGTGAGGCTCATTAATTGGAGAAATTAATGACAATTCATTAATAATTCTCCAATCAATAAGTCCAAACCAACAAATGAATTTAAATTTTGTTATAATTTGTTTTTAAAAATTTAATCTGCGAAATTGATTTATTTATTAGATTTTTTATGCCATTATGCCTCAAAGAAAACAAATCTATATCTCTTGAATATTCTTGTGTATGTACGGGCAAAGGAGTTTTTGCGATAGTTAGTAGAGCACTGTGGGACGTAGAGTTTCATAGCGTTATTATGCAATGTATATTATACTAGCGGCCCGCCCCAGCTTCGCACGGTTTTATTTTCTACGTATAAACCTTCCTCTTGAATCACTCTATCTATTAAAAAAAACGGTATTTAAATCCGTTGCGTAGTTTTAAAGATTTAGGTACCTAAGCATTCAAAGGGACAGAAAAAGCGACTTTGTTTTATACTATGTAGTGATAGTGATTAAGTATATCAGTCATCTTGTACCCATAACACAAGTTCTGCTTTGCTTGGGGCTAGATGATGCTGTGTGGATTGTCCAGCATTTACCTAAACACGCTAGCTAACAGGTTCAAAGATTAGAAACCTTGCTGCTGTTAGATAGCATGCAAATTATCATCGTCTTGCTTTGGTGCTTTGGTCACAAAATCAATAAAGTAGCAAGTTGTTTAAGCGTAATGAATCTGCAATTTTATTGATTTTGTGGCCTTGGGAGCACGTTGCGTATTCGCACCAAAAGACTTAGAATTTTAGACTTATAATCGGTTAAATCAACCAGTCACACTGACAGATATTTTCCTATTATACATAAGAAACACCCAGAAGACCCCATTAGCAGATGGTACAAGCATTTGTACTATCTGCTGTCCCAAGGCGGGAATCGAAACCTCCTGCGTCGCAGGCGGACCTTCGCCCACCGTGCTACATCAGTTTTACTAGTACAACTTTTGGTAGTTACCTGATCAACGTGGATGTTGACTCCCAGGCGCTCGTGCGTTCCCATGATGAGAATCCTGAACATACAATTGACAATGTTTGAGGGTCTTAGCCAGTCAAATTATTTATTTATTAGATTAGATTTAGCCTGGATGGGACGCAAATTTAGACCCAAGTCTTACTCCTTTTGATTATAAGCCAAGGCTTATAATACTAAGGTTTTAAATTTTTTAACGTCTTTTTTCTTTAATTATAACTTAACTACCTTCCCGCCCCGGCTTCGCACGGTTTTATTATGCGTATAAACCTTCCCCTTGAATCACTCTATCTATTAAAAAACTGCACTAAATCCGTTGCGTAGTTTTAAAGATTTAAGCATACATAGGGACATAAGGACAGAGAAAGCGACTATATTTTATACTATGTAGTGATAAGATATAACAGGCCCTCGTCCGTTATGTTATATATTACTTAGCATTAGTGAGCAGCTGCAGCACGCTCTGCCACAGCTGGTCCGTGATGTGCGGCATGCCGCTCATCACGAGCCCCCAGAGCTGTGCCCCGTGCCGCGACAGGAACCGGTGCAGGCCCTCGTCCGTTATGTTATATATTACTTAGCATTAGTGAGCAGCTGCAGTACGCTCTGCCACAGCTGGTCCGTGATGTGCGGCATGCCGCTCATCACGAGCCCCCAGAGCTGTGCCCCGTGCCGCGACAGGAACCGGTGCAGGCCCTCGTCCGTTATGTTGTCCGATGAGTCCAGGTCCAAGGCCACCAGGTTCCTGAAAACAAAACATCACTACTTATCGATACGAACTTTCGTACGCCAAAATACTTTCCTACTTATCATCAATTCACTACAATTTCTTGACTGGCAAACGTGATTAAGATGTCCATGAAATCATGTACGATAGGTAGCGAAGATGTGAATTATCATCATCGGTTTTGAACTCCACCAAACCCCTGGTTTGAAGATTGTCTGTTTGCATTAACACCCTGTATAAGAACAAAGACATGGAACGCCAGGTTTAAACCTGGCGTTCCTTGTCTTCTTTATGTACCTGGCGTTCCCCGACTCGGACCAAGCCTTCAGCACAGTGTCGTTGAACCCGTTGATCTGTCCAGCGCTGAGGAAGCGCAGCGAAGGGATGCGCGTCAGCATGTCGACGAGACAGTCAGAGGACAGGTCTGTGGCCGTCACGTCGAGTTCTTGAACCGAAGACTTGTCCCATTCCACTTGCATCACGTGCTCGGACTGAAGGTCTGTGGAAGAATAATAAAAGGGCGTTGGTTGTTTTGTAGGAGTTAACGGCAAATGTAGCGAGTTTTCGCAGGAGTTAATGGTAAATGTGGCGAGTTATGCAGGCGTTAACGGCAAATGTAGCGAGTTTTTGCAGGTGTTGACGGTACCTAAATGTGGCGAGTTTTTGCAGGAATTAACGGTAAATATGGCGAGTTTTTGCAGGAGTTAACGGTAAATGTGGCGAGTTTTCGCAGGAGATAACGGTAAATGTTGCGAGTTTTTGCAGAAGTTAACGGCAAATGAGGCGAGTTTTCGCAGGAGTTAATGGTAAACGTGGCGAAATGACCTTTATACCTTTTAAGATATTTTGCATGCAAATGTGTTTTGGTGAAGAATGTGAAACTATTCCGTTTATGACCTGTATTATGACCACATTTCGTGCGATAAATGAAATGAAAGCTAACAAACAGAAAGTTACGTACTGCATCCACTCATGAGCAGACAGGTGAGACGCCGCGAGCGTTGGAACAGCGTCTTCATTGTAGACCCTGTCACCTTGTTGCAGTAGTTCACTGCGAGACACTCCAGCTGAAATATAAGTTACGTAATTTAGACGCCACGGCGACTTTTAGTATATAGAGGTATGGTGTCGCGATTCTGTCGCTAGTTGTGTACCTTCGCTCACCTAACCACGATTCTATATGGGTTCTTCCCATCTGATCATAGGATCCGTTTGTGGTTGCATCTGATCTCATGAAAAGTTCCCAGCAACTGCTTATTTTAATTTAATTTTAGCCAACGGATGATACCTTATTTAGTTTTTAATATTAATAAGCAAAATTAACCTTTTTCTATACGACTTCTTTGTGTCTACTAACTACCTAGAGTACCTATAGTTCCTGCCAACAGAGTTGAAAAATAAAACCAAAAAAGTATATTCAGTACAATGCTGTCGCGCGATTTATTCGATAAGTCGATCCGATAACAAGTCGTCATGGGTCTTAGTGGCTTAGTCAAGAAAGGCTAATGGACTGAAATCGGATGAACGCTGAACATATTTTACTTCAACAAGATATGTTTTCTTTCTAAGGACTTCATCACCAAACGTTAGGTCGCCTATCAACAAATACCTACTCCTAGAGCTCTGTGACTTGAACTGTGTTTCAGCTTCTGTCTGATAAGGGTCTAAATTCCCCTTGGGGATTCCCGAGATCGGTTGAATTCTCGGGAATCCCTAAGGGGAATTTACTGTTAAGTAAATAAAATCCCTTACGATAAAAGAGTGATTTCACGCCTGATACAAATTGTAGGTATCACAGTGATTAATTGCTTATGCCGTTAAGGCGCAGGGAATGGATGATGCTCATGCAAATTTAATAGGTAGGTAGGTACCAAAGATTTTTGAAATTCTAGCATATTTTATGTTAATTTAACTGACTGACTGACAAAAAAAGGAGGAGATTATTAATTCGACTGTATTTTCTGTGGGTAAAAATTGTTTTAAATTATTATTTAATATATATTTTAAAATTATTAGTACCTAACGATTTTGCCGTGAAATTTTTTTAAATTAGAAAGCTTCTCATGTAGGCCCATAGAAATTTGATCATGTTTTGACTAGGTTCTAGTTTTGGAGTTATTGTTATTAGGTAATATTTATTTTATTGATTTGGAATACAACACAACGATGATGTTCTAATTTTTTACTTCAAGCAAAATTAAGGTGGTTTATTGATTTTTAAACCACGCCAAATTTTACTTTTGTTTTTAAAACCCGAAGATTAGCAAAAGATGCTGGCAGATGCTGGATGCCGCAAGCTGAAGACAGAGCTCTAATGTCACTCTAATGAGTTCCCTAATGGGAAGGCCTATGTCCAGCTGTGTAAATCAATATCTTTATATTGATATTTTGACTTACAAAATAAGCACTTAGACAAGCCAAATTTTAAACTATACGGAAGTACCTACATACCAAGAAAATACACTATTGACTATTTGCAACCGTCTGCAGTTAGCTCAATGGTTGCAATTGTAAATACTAGTTGTAATTTTTCTATTCCTTGCTTGTAATTTTCGTTATTCATAAAGACTTATTTATCTTACAGAAAATACATAATCTGTGTTAGGTGAACTATGATGATGCTGAAAACGAAGTATCTACATAATGTGTTTAAAGTGGACTAGTTATGTGATGTCATACTAAAAAGGCTATGGGTTCCCTACCTGAATACAGTTAGAGCTGAAGGCATCAATATGCGAGTCATCCACAAAGTTGATCCCGTACAGATTGATGACGCGGAGGTTCGGCGTCGCTGACTTGAGCTTGTGCACGTTGATGACTTCGTAGATCTCTTCCTCTTCTTCTTCTATCTTCTCGTACGTTCCTGGAGAAGTTAATAACTATTGTATACCCGCAGCTTGGAGTTGTGTCTACGGAAACGTTCCAAAACTGGGCCCGAATTCCACTAAATAAATCGCTTCACCATTTAAATAGCATCGTGTCAAAATGTGGTATTCTACTACCACAAACTTTTAGAGATTCATTCATAGCTGTAACGATTACGTTTATGACTACCAATTTGACATTCTAATTATGGAGTCGCTCCCAGCGAGTCCCGTGGCCCCGCCCCGAATTACCGCCCCGATTACGAAAGCCATTAAAAGGGCTTTCTTAGGTCAGTTTTGAAAAAAAATTGACTTATGAAACAGAACTGACATAAGAAAACCCTTTTAATCGCCTTCGTAATTTGAAATCATATGGAAAGGATGCGCGCGATGGCCATTGAAATGGCGCAAGAATATCAATTTGGATGGGCGGTTTTAGCGTAATAGCACAGCCGGTATAGGTCGCGTCACGTAAAAAGAGCGCTGGAAGAAAGTGGAAGGGGTATGTTCGCGCATGGGTACACTCGCGTTCGATAGTACTATGCCAATTTGCTGTGCCTATTTTAAACTAATATTTCACTCGCGGCTTGGTGTTGGTTATTAGAAAATAATATTAGATAAAATTAAAAACAAGTTCGATTCAGTTTAGAATGTTTAATCTAATTACAAAAAAATAATGTAATGTAGCAACTCCATCCATTAAGTCGTCTTGGGTGACGTGAAAACCAGATGAGGACGCGGGATTGATACTGGAGGTGGCTATTTCATCATCGTCGCTGTCATCACTTGAGCTTTCATCATTATTTGAGTCAGAATCATCATCCCTTACACGAATAATAAATGTTTCTGTAATCATATCTACCAAATGATCGCTTTTACAGTAATCGGTCTATAGAGGTATTTCCTTTACCCTTGTGCATAATTTCCAAAAACCATTAAAATGTAAAACCATTTCGTAAACTTTTGTGCGCGATGGTATTTTGACAAGAAACGTGACGTGTGACAGCAAATGTCAACTGACGAACCAATAGCGCACCGGCAAGCATGCGGCGCATGACCCTTCCACCCCGCGCCCCACCGCCTACCTCCAAATAGACCCATAAATCGCCTTCTGCGCAGCTTTACCGCCAGCGTTCTTCTTACATGACGCGAACTATACCGGGGTCGTTTTCAAAATTTGTTTCAACGAACCCGGTGGTGCCGGAAAGTCTCTTCAAGCGCAAAAAATAGTAAAATACCTACCAAATGCACAAACGTTATTTTAATCATCTTGATTGAATGGCACTATTGAGACCTTTGTTTTGAAATAAGTGGAAGAAAGAGGAATAAACATAATTTTTATCTTTTTTTGGAGGATACTGGTTTTTAGATCCTGAAAGTATTGAATAGCAACCATTCAATTTAAAAGTTCGTATTTGGTAGGTACGAGTCCTACGTTACTTCTTTTTACTTATCTAGTCTATGCGATCCGTGCCCCTCTAGCTGGTAAGTATCTGGCTCATTCACACACTCACAGCATTGTCATACAGCGTGGTAAAGCAGCCAGTGACATAGATCAGTTAAGCCACCTCTAGACTGTTTGCAACCATCTGCATTTAGCACAATTGTTTCAATTGTTTAAGCTAGTTAAATGTATTTTATGTTATACCTTGTTTGTGGTTTTCTTTGTGAATAATTTATCCTTACCAATATTATAAACGCGAAAGTTTGTGTGAATGTTTGTTCCTCTTTCACGTAAAAACTACTGAACGGATCGGCCTGAAATTTTGAAAACACGTATTTCTAGCCCTGTTATTCCAGGGCTAGAACAACGAAGTTGGGCTTTTACTTTTGCTACATTTCATCCCATAAATCCGTTCCCATGGAATAGAAATAGCCTTGATACGTTTCCATAGAAATAACTGCGAAACCACAGGCTATTTATTTTAAAGAAGAATGCAAGTAACTTCGATTCCCGGTGCGCGTCAATGTCTTACCGTAAAGACCAAAGACTTATAGTAAAACAGTAATAAACTAGTACGGATGACAGTCACTCGACCACGGGTAACAACACCTATAAAAAATATATCTAGATCTAAATAAGATTATAATAAGTTAACCTAAATTGTTACTCGTTATAGTGTTTTTAAATTTTACATAAAACGTTTACTTTTACTTTACTAATGTGTTCTCACCAATAAGATGCAGGATCTCGAGTCCATTGATGAAGTTGTAGATCTTCCTCATGAAGCCTTCCATGAAGATGACTTCCGAGAGGCAGATGCAGAGGTACCGCAGCTTGGTGGGGAACGCCTGCATTTCGGAGAAGTCGTGCAGTTGCATGGCTGGAAAGGAAAATACGCGGTTCTATCTACATAATATGATAGTTTTTTGTGTACAATCTGCGGCCTGTAGCGGCAAAATGCTGAGACAGGGAGCTTTTTGGCCCCTTATATAAATAAAATAATAAATAAATAAATAAATAATAATTTATATAGCTTCTTTTTTTGTATTTGTGTTCTTTCTTGTTTTCTGGATCTGTTTTAGTGTGTTATTTACCTATAGCTATTATTGTTATGTAAAGGGCCATATAAATGAATTTTCTTTCTTCTTTCTTTGTGTCTGTTTTGTTAATTTTATCGTTGTTTGTGTGGGTGATCCGTAAAGCCAACATGTGGCTCTGACGGAAGACCAGCGTTGGTTGCTAGCTTGCTAGAAACCAACTCATGCTGAGGCAGAGCCATTTTGTTACAGATTTACTCTTCCCATTTTAGTATAAGTTTAGTCTAATTTTATAAAGTGTTTCTGTGTAATTCTGTTAACAAATAAATCATACCTATTCCATTCTATTCTATTCATCATCATCAAGCTATATTAGTCTACAGCTGGATATAGGCATCCCCTAATGACAATTTGATTTGATAAAAATAATGTATCTACCAAGATTGTAATTTAGGACGTTGGGAATGAACTCGTCTCATTCCCATGAGTCTTTGGGAATAACCCAAAATTCGACTTTGAGCTTTCGACGCATGACGACAATTTGATTTTGATTAAACCCCTACAACCATCTCGTCATCGTACTAAAGATTACATCCTCTTGGCTAAAGATATCGTAAAATAAATAATTATTGCTGGACAATCCACATAGCATCGTTAAGCCCAAAAATAAGCAGAGCATATGTAATGGGTACGTATCAAGTAGATATCCGTTGCCGCCGCTAAATTATGGGTATTTTGCACATTGCCTGGAAAAATCGCTTTACATAGAGAAAAAGCCGCCTTTCTCTAGGAAAAGAAAGTGATGCACAAACTGTTTTAGGTTTTTGAATAAAGAATAATCTATCTACCTTAACCTTCGATTTGATTTGTATGTAGGTAACCTTACCGGTACTAAAATCAAGCAGCATGTGCGTCAGATTGGGACATTTTGCCGCCAACTCGTGCAGAACGGTGTGAGTGATCAACTCGATTGGAAGCTCGATGTAGCGCAGAGAGGGACCGAATCGGATCGAAATGAGCGCCAAAAGCGATTCCAAAGAACCTGGAAGTATGAAAAATAAGTTTACCTTACATCTTACTATCTTATCTTATCTACTATTATAATAAATGGGAAAGTCTGTGTGAATGTTTGTTATAAGTAATCTCCGTAACTACAAATTTGATACGTAGATAGTTTTGGGCCTAAAATAAGACAGGCTATAAAAATTTGGAAATTTTGACCTCTGAGGGAGTTAAATAAAGTTAAGTAAAGTTTGTATGGAAAAATATGATTCCTTGGTTTGAATTACTGAAAACATGGTACCTATAAATAAACTGCAAAGTAAATAATTAGACACGTATTTCTTATTTTACGAAACTACCCCTAGGAGGCGTACAATAAATTTCCATGCGGGCGAAGACGCGGGGCGCATCTAGTATAGCATAAATGATGATTAAATGAGCATTCGGTTTGCATGATTTTAAATTTTATTGACTTTCGTCATACTTAGTTAAATATTTTTTTCTATGTTGTGTTGTAAATTATAATATGTGTAAAGTATACCTATTGGGTAGATAGGTTACTGATAAGTATTCAAAACCGATATATTTTTTTTGACTATGTGAACTAAACTGATCTTTTGAAACGCTTATTTTTTGATAGGTACATATTTATCTATTTATTTCTATAAGTACTTTATGAAAAGAGTTCCGGAAAGATGGCTGATCAGTAAAGACGTGTAACTTTACACAAAATATTTAAGAATATAAAATAAACATCAGACAAGGCAATATGGCTGTAACATGGCTTTAGCCTGTTCATAAAAAATGGACAAATTGAACTAAAAAAAAAGTACTTTATGAAATCATTAAGATGCAGTTGTTTTTTGGTATCGATTTAGCAGCTGGCTGGCTGTTATAATAGAGGAAGTGGAAATCGAGTTTTTGACGTTTTGAAATGGCGCTAACTTAGCCTCAAAAAAACTAGCCATAATAAACACATTTCCCTAGTTTTAGGGAAAATTGGCACTGAATTTCAAAACAATTTGCCCCTGTTTTTTTAACAAAACTTCAGTAAATAGTACCTAAGTGAACGTACCAACATGAAGTCCAGATATTTCAGGTCGCAGACTGACGTGGGTCCAGAGACGGGTGTCGTAAGCGACCAGACGCCATCTCCTGCAGACCGTGGCCATACGACATATTTCCCGGTGTGATAAGTATGAGAAGACGTTCAACAGGACTTTGTCAGGTAGCTTTTCTATAGTCTGAAAAACATAAAGTAAAGTAGGTACGGAACGGTCTCAAAGTTTGTTTCAATATCCAACGAGCCCGAATCAGGGTTAGTATAAGTTGTAATTTTTCTTTATTTAGATAGGTACCAAGTGCAAAGTTTTTGCTCCGATTTCTATAAAATTTATAGATATTACAGAAAATCATAAAATGCTTTCTATAGAATATTATAGTACAATTTTATTTTATACTATACTAGCGACCCGTCCCGGCTTCGCACGTTTATATTATACGTATAAACCTTCCTCTTGAATCACTCTATCTATTAAAAAAACCGCATCAAAATCCGTTGCGTAATTTTAAAGATTTAAGCGTTCAAAGGGACATAATGACATAGGGACAGAGAAAGCGACTTTATTTTATACTTTGTAGTGATAATAATATCTTCCATCCATAGGTTGCCTGGAAGAGATCGCTTTGAAGCGATAAGGCCGATCACTGTGTGTTAATATCTATTTCTGTTGTTTGATTTGTGGTTCAAATACAATGAAGCACTTTGTAATGCATTGCACTGGGCTAAGAGTATTTACATCCTATGAACATGTTATATGTTAACTACATAGGGTGACATAGGTAGGTATCTTAATAACACAAGCGTAATTAATAACAGTTTCCTAATACATCACAGTACGTTAATTCATGTTGAAAGTAAACCACAACATGTTCAAATCACAATTTACATAATATTAGACATTACCGTGCCTGCGAAGGGACTTCTGACTTGACCCCCTTCAGTCAGATAGACCTGGGTGGCTTCCAGGGCCAGCTGGCCCCAAACATCAGTAGGAATGTCCATAATTACACCACAAACACTATTATGAACAGTTAAATAGTAAAGAAGAGCGATATTTTTTTACAGAAATCACTGGGTATACATTTACTTCATACGCTCAGATTGTAAGCCACGAGCGATGAAATGGAGCGCTGTGTTTAATTTTGGAAACATCTGGGAGTGAAGTGGACGAAGACGCGCGTGGTGAAATATTTTAGGAATCTGTTGAATATTTAGCTTTTTAAGTAACAAATGTTATGTAATTAACAAAATACATTAACGCAGTTAAAAACAGAAATTATCGAAGTTGCTCAATAATTTTGATTAAGTAAGGCTGAAATTAAAGTAAGCCCGGTTTACAGAATATTTATTTGCATTTAGTTTGAATGGTATTATTAAAGTGAGTGAATGAGAATAAGAGACATTTTGAGTGCTGAGCATTTTCATTCTGGGAAAACTCAATTACGTAGGTAGGCCTACCTACCTATGCAGACATCTAGGTAGGGGCAACCTCTGAAAAAACTGAAATCGGAAATACATTCAAATTCTATAATCATTCCGTTAGTCACATTTTATTCCATGTCAATTCTGTGCTTACATGCTTTGGAAAAAATAGTGACTTTGTAATATGTTGAACTAGTAGATATGTATAGTATGTCCGCGGCTTCGCACGCGTTGTTCTTATGGAAACTTTTCATTCAAGGCTATCTCTATCCCATGGGAATTGATTAATCGGATGAAAAGTAGCCTATGTGTTATTCCAGAGCTAGAACTGCGTCTATTTAAAATTTCAGCCCAATCTGCTCAGTTGCTTTTGCTTGAAAGAGGAACAAAAATTCATGCATTCTATAGATTGGTAAGGATAAGTACCTATAGGTGGGTACCTACTACACATGAAAATTTATTACTATTGATTAATGATTATTTTGTCTGCATTCTTATCTGTCGTTCTTTTAAAAGAATGTAGCATTTCCTGTAACAATGACTCATCCCTTTTGAATTTGATTGAATTATTTTATTTTTGTATCCAAAAATTCAGAATAACGATGGATAGCTTGTCTGTGTGTATTTTTTAACCTTCAATGAACTTTTATATATTTTTGCGATGTTGCTGTAAACAGCAAGATCGTCAATCGCTAAAGTATTTATAGGTACATAGTTCTAAATAATTTCGACACGAGAATGTTAAAACATACTCGTAGTCTGAAAACGATCAAGTTTTTGGTTTGTCTTTTGGTTTTTAAAGGTAAACGATAAACATCTGCTGAAGGCTACGACTGTCATAATTTCGCGGTGATTAATAATTTTCCTGACTCATAATACCTTCTTGATTCTAAAAGCGTAGTAGATACGCACTTATGTACAATTTAATTACATAAATAATGTTGGTTTTTGATGACTCGCATGTAAGAATAGAGATAGAGCAGGTTTGCTCCCGAATTCAGTAAGTATTATGTTAAGGAAAATGTTATCAGGAGAATAAGAATCTATGAACATTTACCTCAATTTGAAAATTTTTTTAATGAGACCATTTCATACGTTTCTACTAAAATTTGGAGCAATTAAATAAAATTGTATCTATCTTTCAATAAAATATAACTGACTGTAGTAGTGTAGGTTTCTTTGGGTTAACTTAACTATTAGGTGCACACTGAATATAACAGATTTTCTATCTAGGTATACGTTTACCATTTGCTGCTTACGACGAAAACTGGAACCTCCATCATCCCTGATTGCAATGTTGTCCACATTTAGCAACCCCCACGAATCCATGGTTGAACAATTATCTCACAACTGGGTCAAAAACAAGCTACTTGTACTCGTACACTATTTCTAAGCCACCAAACACTCAAATGAAAACTACCACCTCGGAAAAGCTCACTGTAAAGAATGATATGAGAAATCACAGCACTGAATTTGCACAAAGCTTTAATAATTCACAGTCATCTTTGAGTTTAATGCAACGGTACATGTGTAAGATGAAAGCTATTAACAGACTACCTATCTATACTGTCTGAGGTTTAAATTGGCAGGCCAAAATAAGTGTGGCATTTTGCTTCAACTGGGCACTGTAGCCGTTGCGTTTGCCAAGAAAACTCATATTGCATTGATGGTGCTATGTATCGACCGACTGATAGATTTGCTTTGGTGTTTAACTGCGTGTAATGCTAAGAAGATGTAAAATAAATCATAATATTGTAAACAACATGTAACCGTTTTTCCAAAATACTTATCATGCTGCTGCCAAGCTTAGGTGTACTTTAGTAGGTACATTATTTTGATCTATGTAGTATTAACCACAGCTAGAATTTATAATTGTGCTTTTGTTTAGTTGAAAATTTCTTACTGCTCTTAATGAAATGATTAACCTAGAGTGTAATAGATACCTAGTTAGGTATATGTGTTACGGATAGATAGATACACACGCACGATATCTTAACTGGTAATTATTTGAAAATATTTACAAACTCTCTGATGGTCACTCTAGGTACAGCGAAATGCCCATAAAATTAACATTCAATGTTTATTTGAGTAGGTAGGTAAGTGATGGCGATTCAATACATTTACCTAGTGTAGTTTTTAAATGAAGTCTATTGAGAAGACGATATATTACAAATAATGTAGGTTCTAAAATGATTATATAACTTGAAAATTTTAATGATTTTGCAAGATTGAGGATGATTTACCATCTTCATCTTACCAATCGCCTTCTTATTTTATCAGGTGGCTGCGGCAGTGGTTTAGTTGGCGTAGTAGGAGTAGAAGGTTCATTTATTTCAGTTTCAGTATTTTCCATTTTTATGTTTGGTTTATTATTACTTATGTCATTGACTTTATTGACTTCCTATTGTTCATTAGCTGTTGATTGATTATCGATTTGGCTATTTTTAGGTAAGTATGTTCCTACCTACCTAGGTGCTTATGTAGAGGTAAGCTGCTCTAAATAATGCATGCAAATATCGGAGGCGGAAAAATGCTTTAATGGTAGGGTTTATTCACTTTTATTACTCATTAACGCAATTAAAAGTCTCATACATTTTGTAAATCTATAATATAAAAATGAATCGCAAAATGTGTTGGTAAGCGCATAACTCTACAACGCCTGGACCAATTTGGCCAAATCTTTTTTTAAAATGTTCGTTGAAGGTCAAGGATGGTTTTTACGGCGAGAAAAATATGATATTTGACAAATAAATAAATTTCCCCGCGGGCGACGCTGCGGGGCGCAGCTAGTAATAAATAATTATAGCTGGCTTTTATTTTTCATTGTGGTCGACTTCAGTAGTTCTAGTCTGGCAACATTTTTTTTTCTATACTCATTCAATCCATTCACTAATCAGCCGCTTGTTCATTCATGTGTGATTCTGTCAATGTCACTCAAGTCACATTTATTTTTGTTTTGCTTTTGCTCAAATGCTCGCTCGCTCAAAAAACTATCTTCGTTTGGTGTTAGTGGTGTGGTGCGGTGTTGCGGGCACGTTGAATTCTGGTTTTCTCCGACTCGACTGCGTGAAAAATTCCGATTAAAAATAGTATTGATTTCCAATAGTAGATAACAAGATCATTCGGCAAAGATACGAACTAGTAGACCGATCTGAAAAGATTTATTTGTGTATAACTTCGGTTCTTTATCTCTGAAATGCGAACATCGCAACTGAGGGCTTTTGTGATTACTGATTTAGTTCGTCGCGTTGATCAGTTCACTGCGGTCGCTGCTTCCTAGACATGGACTATTAGACTGGCCAGCAAGAATAAATAATTGCTACCGTTAAAAAAGAAAATATCGAATTGCGCGGCTTTTTTGTAAATAGAACTCGATCATGGCAGCTGTTTTGGGTGATTTATTTTCTTGGATGGACCAGTTAGATGAGCATCCTTGGTTCTTCGCATCCCTGGCTTCTATTCTGGTGGGTCTGAGCGGCATTCTACCCCTTCTGGTGATCCCTATCGACTCATCTGCAGCTTTTGAAGATGGACGTAAGTTTATCAGTTTCCTTGGTTGCTTTATTATTACAATGTTATCGTGCGTGTGTTGACTATTTATAGATTTCCCGTGTCATTCATGTCTTGTCTGGGGCATCAATTTCTTTGTTTTAACTGACACCACCTAAATTGATTATTGTTTTGTTGACTTTGATGACTCAACCCCACATGAAGAGTACCAGTATAAAAATATCATCAGACAGACAGATAAAGTTGACAGTAAAAAATCTTTGTTTACTATTTTATGTCTCCTTAATTTAAAATATTAAAACTAGGAACCTATTTAAAACTTTTGCAAGTTTAGACCTACCTATTATTCAGTTAGACTATTTTTTTTCTGTCAAAACACACAAGATCATTTGAATCTCTACTAGTATCATCCTTCTTTATTGTTGCCTCTGTTGACTGTGAAATCTTGCCATAACTATATTTTGTTATCAAGTTAATGATCCTGTCAGATTATTATTAACCTACCCAAAGAGAATTTAAATATTATGCATCCTACCTGTAACCTAAAATGAAAATTTAAAAGGGAAAATTGTTTTATATTCAATTAATCACTGAAACACATAAACTCAAAGCCTATATCCCTAGACAAATAATGTCTTATTGGAGACGCAAGGTCATTGATGGTTCTTTGAAACCGGAGATAAATTTCAACAGAATTGTGTAATCAAGTGTCAGTAAAGTGAGTGCAACTGGAGTGTGACACTTGAATGGTTCCATAGATATTGATAAAGTCAAGATTAAGAATGCTGAAAGCAGTGAAGTGATTGAAAACATTTATTATAAAAAATTTAAGATGCTATATTAACTCTGTCTGTTAAGCTTTCACACCTAAATTACTGTTCCGATTTAAATGAAATTTGGGGTTGTAAGGAGTTGAAATAGGGAATAAAAGATTGTATGAAAGTTACGACAATTTTGAAGCAAGAAGCTTGAAACTCATTTATTAGGCATTTGATTAGATATCAATAAAAAGGATTCAAAGTTTGTAAAAATGTAACCTTATGTAAAATAAAAATAGGGAATGGAAATATGTACCTACCTATGTAAGGCTTAAGTGACTGGCCAAAGTCATAATTCTGTGCAAACAAAGTTGCAGGCACACATATTAATATAAATAATTTATTAACAACGAAAATTACAATCAAGTAATAGAAAAAAATATACAACTATATATACAATTGAAACCATTGAGCTAACTGCAGATGGTTTCAAACAGTCTAAAGGTAGCTCAATTGGTCCATGTCAATACCAGTCGGAAGCGTCCCCAAGACACTGGCTGCATTACCACGCTGTATGGCAATGCTGATGCGCTGAGCCAGATACTCACCAGCTCTCGGGTCACAGCTAGTTAATTACTTCAATGTTATGACCCTTGAAAACCTTATTTTCATTTCAACCTTTTCAGCCTCCTCTTCCTATGGTGGTTTAATAGTAACAACACCCAGTACTTAAAATGTTTGTTTGTTTCTCCTAAAAAATATAAAGTTAAAGTTTTTTGTCATAGTAATAAATAAAATAACAGAGAATTCTTCATTCTAAAACCTTATCTAAAACAGTTTATGAATCATTTATGAATTACTAGCCACCCTCCCCGGCTTCGCACGGTTTTATTATAATATGTATAAACCTTCCTCTTGAATCACTCTATCTATTAAGAAAACACATAAAAATCTGTTGCATAGTTTTAAAGATTTAAGCATACTTATGAACATAGAAAGCGACTTTGTTTTATACTATGTAGTGATGATGATTAATCCTAGAGATAATTACATACGAAATATTTAATTCTTTATGGCTAGAGATTTCTTCCGGGCAACCAAAGATTAACTCTTCTAAAAGAAGGATTAATAATAACTATCTAGAAATAAAATTCAGGATCCTCTTCTGTTATAGAATAATACAACCAAGTCTAAATGAATTAAAAAAAACCTACATATGAATAAGATTAGTTCTTTAATTAATACAACCAAGTCTAGATTATTTTAAAAAACCTATATATAAATTAAGTAGGTCTTTAACTAATTCGCTGATAACATCCACTTAAAACTTGTTTTGAGAATTAAAATAAAGAAACAAAGGCATTCTCTATCTAATTTAGATATTGTGTTGCCATGCCAAAGGGCAACATAATATGATTTCTTAGAATTTTCTACTAAGAGACAAATTCCTTGGAATTAGAGGTATTATATCACGAGATTTCTTAGACGGGAGTGGTCCATTAGAGAAGAATGGGGATTGTTCTTTTTTTAAAAACCCCTGAGTTAAATTCAAAGCTTATTTCAAAAGAAGGTGTTGATATATACGGAGAAAATTCATATTGGCGTGTGGTTTGATTTGCATTTTTAACTGACATTGAAAATAGGAGCAGCCGTTCGTCTGTATTGCATAATATAACTAGCGACCTGCCCCTGCTTCACACGGTTTTATTATACGTATAAACCTTCCGGGGAATTCCGTGGGAATTCCGGGATAAAATATAGCCTAGTGTTATTCCAGACTATGATCTATCTCTGTGCCAAATTTCATCCGTATCCGTTCAGTAGTTTTTGCGTAAAAGAGTAACAAACATTCATCCATCTTTCAAACTTTCGACTTTATATTTATTACGATACACATCGTATGCGTATCATCACCAGCATCAGCCTGTATAAGTCCACTACTGGACATAGGCCTCCCCTAATGAGAGCCATAGCGCCTTGTCGTCGTATATCTAGTGTATACGATGTGTTTATTAGCCGATTTTTCTATTATATTATCTAACTAGCGGCCCGCCCCAGCTTTGCAAGGTTTTATTTTATACGTATAAACCTTCCTCTTGAATCACTATCTATTAAAAAACACATCATAATCCGTTGCGTAGTTTTAAAGATTTAAGCAGTCAAAAGGGATATAGGGACAGAGAAAGCGACTTTGTTTTATTCTATGTAGTGATAAACTCTATGGATTCTTCTCGTCCTATACATTATATGTAACAGGACAAGAAGCAAAATCTTTCAAAATTAAAAACACGAATCATATAAATCGGTTCTCATAGGAGTTATTATGAATAACTAGGTATACGCCCCGAGCTTAGCCCACGTGCAAATTGATGAAAAGTATCCTATGTTTTATTCCAGCCTAGAACTACATTAATATTTTTTTTATTTATTTATTTATTTCGGATCTCCATCAGCTAAACCAATTAAAAATGATAGAAATAATGTCTACATCTTATCTTACTATAATTAAATAATTAATTAATTAATTTATCTATAATATAAAAATGAATCGCAAAATGTGTTGGTAAGCGCATAACTCAACAACGCCTGGACCAATTTGGCCAAATCTTTTTTTTAAATGTTCGTTGAAGTTCAAGGATGGTTTTTACGGCGAGAAAAATATGATATTTGACAAATAAATAAATTTCCCCGCGGGCGACGCTGCGGGGCGCAGCTAGTACTAAATAAGAAAGTCTGTGTGAATGTTTGTTATGAGTAATCTTTGTAACTACTTACGTTATTTAAATGAAATTTGGTATGTAGATAGTTAAAAACCTAGAATAGGACATAGGTCATTAAAATTTGGAAATTTTAACCTCTGAGGGGGTTAAATAAGGTGGTAAAGTTTTTATGGAAAATATTTTTATCTTGGTTCGAGTCACCCAAAACTCGTTATAAATAAACTATGGAGTGAATAAATAAACATGTATTTTTTATTTTTACACTTTAACCCCTAGAAGGTGTGCAATAAATTTCTGAAATTTGTACGAAAAAAAACTCATTCGCGGGCGAAGCCGCAGGGCGCATCTAGTATTTAATATTTCAGACCGTATAGTATTTTGGCGAGAAGATGTAAAAAACATCCATCCATCTGTCCAAACTATCGCGTTTATTATATTAGTGTGAGCGAATAAATAAAAAAAATCTAATTGAGACCCTCCTTTGTTTGAAGTCGATTAATATGATCCGACGACGTCACCGTAGGTGGTTTTTATCGACATTATCACTTTATCAGTCAGTGTTCTCCGAAGCTATTTATTTTTTATCTCATTCTCGCGTATACAATATCATATTCATCTCAAGACTAACAATCATTTACTGTCATATGACTTTTACCCTTATCGGTCGTTCTTATTCCCGTATCGCAGGGCACAGTATCGCGTGGCAGGCTGTTATCAGGACGAGCGGCACCTCACGTATTGATAACGGATAGACGGGTGAATGTCGATAACGGAACTAACGGGGTGAATACTTTGTATTTATTTACTTTGCAAGTTATTGACACGGGGTTGATTCGTGTCATAGCAGAAATTTCGATTTCTTGTTTGGCGTGGATTTTCGCTACAACTCTACCAGTGTCAACTTTGAAAACATAAAAAGCTTTTCGCTTCGATTCGTCTCCTAAACTTTGAAAACATAATGGGCCCAATTATAAAACGAAGTTTAAAGATATTCTAGGTTTAAACCTGAAAAAATACATTATTTAAAAAAACTCCAAGACCTAGCTTATCTTAGGTAGGTACTAACCTAAAAATTAATCTTAAATTATGATCGGTTTTATAAATCTTAGAATTTCGCAGTTAAATATTTTTGCAAAAACAAATCAAGACATCACAACACAACTCAATATTTGTTAATAAAAAGATAATACATTAAGTTTCGGTAAAAGAGGAAAGGAACGAAAGTTGATATAACCCGTCTTGAAAGAAAAATAGGTCCTTAAGTTATTCGAGCGTGCCTTTATTTGCTAGATGTCTAGCTAGAGCCTAAATTTGCAATCTGGCTCCTTATTCGTTTATCAAGATATCAATAAATCTTACAGTATCTCTGATTTGTAATCATCACGATAGCTGAAAGATGACTAGAAAATTATCCTTAGCAACAAAAAATAGTTATTCCTATTTCAACATTATACTCGCTTGATATCTTCTTCTTCTTCACTACATAGTATAAAACAAAGTCGCTTTCTCTGTCCCTATTTCCCTATGTCCCTTTGTATGCTTAAATCTTTAAAATACGCAACGGATTTTGATGCGGTTTTTTTAAATAGATAGTGATTCAAGAGGAAGGTTTATTACACGTATAATTAAACCGTGCGAAGCCGGGGAGGGTCGCTAGTTATTGATAAAATCCTAAAAACGGGTAGGTACCAGACAAGTTATTCATTCCATTTAAAAGAACAGCGGTAAATAAATTAAAAATAAATCAATCATAGTCGTTTATTTGTTACTAAAATAAATTAATTTAACCGTTATTAGGAAAAGTGAAAAATAAGGAAGATAGTGATGAACACAATGATACACAAATAATCTTCAAAGTGGCCTAAATTAGCTTAGGCAAGTTTTAAAAACCAGCGCTGGTTTTCTGTTGGACTTTAAGAGAGGCCGAGAAAACACAAATGAAAAAAACGCGTTATAGCTACTGGGTCATTCCATTGTGACGGGTGGGACATTCTAACTCCTATTTGCTCAAACTTCAAGTAATTTCTCAGAAACTGCCTTTGCAACCGGCTTAATAATAACAACAAATTGAAGCCAGATATTTGTTTCAAATGATAATATCAAGGGACAGACTCTAATATCTCATTTAGCGTAGAAAATTAACTTCTTGTACGTGTGACGGGTGGGACACTCATGACACCCGCCTGTCTGAGTAGGTGGCTTCACATCCCAAAACAAGACAAACCATTAATATTTTGTTCAGCAGTTTTCTCATATGTTGTTTCTTAAAGAATAAGGTATTATTTATTGATAAAATTAAATTCATTCAACTAATAATTTTCGAAATAATGCGTCTTATAGTGTGTGACGGGTGGGACATCAATTCGTGACGGGTGGGACGAGTAACATTGAACAACATAAATGTTCATGAATTAAACATAAGAAACTGTTCAAAATGCAATTTATTTAGGGGACATGTATAAACCTAATTGGGGATGGTATAAATTTAATGCTAACACTGTTTTAGAGCAGAGAAAAGCTAAAAATGTCACCAGGTTTGTATCTCATGAACCATGATAGTAAGAAAGTTGAATTTTCACAGATTATGTATTTCTGTTGCCGCTATAACAACAAATACTAAAATAACAGAATAAAATTAATATTTTAATACTTAATTATTAATTTAATTCTGTTTTTCTCCCATACAACAGACATGATTTTTGAAGGAAACCCTTCGCGCGCGAGTCCGACTCGCATTTGACCGGGTTTTTTCTATAATTATTAGCTTTTTAACTTCTCCTATACTTTCCCTGCCTTTTCGAGGGATTCATGGTCTGAAAAACAATTAATACCCATCCAAAATGAGCTTCAAAATCTTAATCATTATGGCAATCTACATACTACAGGTACATACGTACATTCAAGAAATAACGAACAAAAAGTAAGATTTTTGTCACCAAAGCCCATCATAAACGAAATGAATAAATAAATAAACAAAAATAACACAGAAGAAACACAAATTCATCCAATTTTTATAAGGTCCCTCATCTCCGTGACGGGTGGGACATCATTTCCATACTTAATATTTCCATGCGTAATTACTTTATCAATGTTCTTTTAAGCTAAAACTATAGCCCATCGCATAATTGTTACTTTTGCAAAGCTGGAAAACAATAGGTTTGATATTCCCAAGTCAGGCTAAAAAAATATATGTTTTGCCGTGACGGGTGGGACAGGAGGTAAGCATTTAGTTGAACCCCCACAACTTTTTACCAAAAATAATCTCTTGTGATATCTTGACGATGTTTAAAACTTCACAAATTGCATTTTCTTTCTGGATAAACACTTTTTACAATGGCTAAATAAATGGCGTAAAAAAGTACTGCTAACTTAAGATAAAACTACAGTACAATAGACAACTGCACTACGGTTGACTTCATGAACACTAAAAACTACGAAAATCGTAAAAAAAATATAAAAAATGGTCAGTTACTGTTGAATTAGTTCAATGGCTTTACTATAATCATATATTCCAGTCTCAATTATGCAATTTAGTTTTTTGATCTGGGGTGTCGTCTTCGCTGGAATGACCCTACTTTAGAAAAACTACAATCATTATCTTTATACTAAAAATGTAAGAAAAAACACACTGATCAATAATATCTAGCTTATCTAGTTTTAAACAAACACAATTAGATACTCAACCGCCTTATGGACGTGACTTTATCAGCTCAATAATGAAATTAAACAGATTTTTATTTACCTATGATAACATCGATTGATCATATCAGTACTTATTGATGTTTTGTCATTGCTTTGAAACGATTGTAAACTTAATCTACATGTAATTCTTTTATACTTATCTTTAAGCCGTCGTTGACTTTATGTTGATTTGATTATTTATAATAATGCATGAATAATAATATATTTTTTGTGAGAAAAACTCGATTTGGGAATACAGTTAGCTTAAAACTGGTTTGAATCTTGAATAGCAAGATTTGAAGTCGTATTGCTAGTTATATGTGTATGTAAACGCTAATTTTCACAAACGTCTAGTTTGAAAGAATAAGGAACCCATAGTGTCAGTTTAGTTACTTTAAAATTAAAGTGTATTTGTTAAACTTGCAAAAGGAGTACGTATCTCTCAGACGAGATACCAGGGTCCGAATTCTACTAAATAAATCGCTTCACCATTTAAATAGTAGGTATCGTGTCAAAATGTCAGTGGTAAACTCTTTTTGGTATTCTACTAGCACAAACTTTTTGAGGTTCATTTATAGCTGTGACGATTACGTTTTTAGCTACCAATTTGACATTCTAAATATGAAAATCTCTTCATCTCAAGCGCAAAAATTGTAGAATACCAAAATGCACAAACGTCATTTAAATTTTCTTGATTGAATGGCACTTGATACCTTTGTTTTAACATTAGTGGAATTCGGCCCCAGGACTCGTCGTTACAGGGAGTCGGTATGTAGGGAACAATTTTGGCTATCTACAGTAATACTATTATTTATTCTGTGTCTACAGTCTAATTAAAGTAAAATGTCGAACTTATTCCTTTGTTCGTCCTCAGTTTAGTCATACATCATACAATAATGAAATGACAAGGCCAATACACCTTTTAAAGGTATAACCTTCACCGGTCAGATTAGATAATGAATACAGCTACCATATTATATATGTACGTATATGTATTCATATCAGACGCGTAAACAGTGGTACCTAGATAAAGATTTAAGATAAAGATAAGAAAGAGCTTTGCATGGAAACAATGTTTTCTAATGGCAAGGAATAAATTGGTTATCAAAATGTACGAGTCAATAACTTATTTCTTTCGGCTTACAAAATTAGCACTTCGTTAAGTAAATTTTTCTATAATAATTACCTACAGTAAAAAGTTGATATTAATTTTCTCTTCACTTAAATTTTTTGACACATTGACATGATATTTTTTTGCATTAAACATGCAAAAAAATGTCCTATTTAATTATTTTATTATTTATTATCAAGCATTGATTGCGCCTCAAAGGATAAATATGCAAGTTCTTTTCAAACTAAGTAAACTTGTCGCTCGCACTTGATACATAACAAAGTGTAAAGCAGGCATAAGACCTAACATCTAACTATGATAATAAATGGGAAAGTCTGTCTGAATGTTTGTTAGAGGTAATCTCCGTAACTACTTAAGTTTAGATGAAATTTGTAGATACATAGTTTATCTAGGTCTGTAGATACATAGCTTAGGACCTAGAAAAGGAACATAGGCTATTAAAAATAGGAAATGTTTACCTCTGAGGGGGTTAAATAGGGTGGTAAAGTTTGAATGGAAAATATTTTTTTCCTTGTTTCGATTCACTCAAAACTCGGTATAAATAAACTTTGGAGTACACGTGTTTTTAATTTTACGCAATAACCCCTAGGTGCAATCAATTTCTGAAATTTTACGAAAAAAATACTCTGGTTCGCGGGCGAAGCCGCGGGCCGCATCTATTATGTAACCTAAAAAAATAAAGGTATAACATTGTATACAGAGGGTGCGGCGACTCTACGGATTCTCCTGAGCTTCGCAGTGGGCGGCCTCTTGGGAGATGTCTTCCTGCATTTGCTGCCCGAGGCCTGGGCGAACGATGTCGCCAATGGAGACGGTAAGACACTGTTGTTGACTATAAATATTACTAGCATCATACTATCATAATATTACAGCCTATAAGTACATATTATATCTTTACTAGCAATACGCGGCTTCGCAAGCGTTATCTATAGAAACGTTTCAAAGTTAATTGTATGTCATGGGAATCGGCTGTCCCAAACCAAAACCTAGTAAGAGACATTTTGAAAATTTTACAGGAGAAGCGAAACAAACTTTTTTACGTGCCTCTTCAATAGTATGAAGTTTGATGAACTATTTGTTCGTGATTAAGGTTAACTAAGGTTTGGAAAAGACGTAGTTCTAGTCCTGGAATAACACAAAGGCTTACTTTTCATCTCGTAAATCCCATCATAAACTTCAACCACACTTTTCAGATTAACCTGAACAAACTGGTGCTCTACGATCGGTAGTTACCAAAATATTACAATTTATAGTTTAATAGCTTATTTCACTTATATAATATATATCTTTCCAATTTATGTTTTCAAAGAGCGGAGTCCGTTTATAAATCATTTAAAATGGTTGTGTATTTAGAAAACACCATAAGGAATCCTAAAAAGTAATGATGATCTTCTTTCGGACGAGTTGTTCACTTCACTTTTGGTTTAGCTGGTCCGAATCTAAAATCAGCAGATTTGGGACTCGGACGAGTTGTACCCCAATCTAAAAGTGAAGAGGACAACTCGTCCAAGGTCGAGTTTTCATTAGGACGAGGTGTACCCTAACCCCCCTTAACCACGCCCACTACGCATCGAGTTGCTGTGTTTTGTGTGAGCATTTTTGATATTGTAGGTACAATTATAACATTATTTTCCAATTCGAAAACTTAGTAATAGCCAATCCCAAATTGAAAAACCTAGTAAGTAGTAATTCCAAACTCAAACACCTAGTATGAGCACCATTTACGAGGTATTTGGATTTGGAAATGTTACATGCTAGGATTTTGATTTTGTTTCGCAGTGTAGCAAGTGGACTTACTAGGATTAGTGGGTCTCGTAGCTTTGATTCTAAATGAGATAGAAATACGGGTGTTTTTGCATAACACGCGGCTCAAAATTCAAGAAAAGGATTACGAAAAAAACGTTTTCAAAAAAATGTCTCTTACTAGGTTTTGGTTTGGTAATGGGATGAAAAGAGTAGCCTATGTGTGATTCCAGGGTGGTTCTTGAACTACATCTGTACAATATTCAGCCGAAATTCCGTTCGTTTTCGTTTGAAAGAAGAAAAAACATCTAAACATCATTTACAATCAACAAATTTTACAATCATTTACAATATTACTAATATATAAAAATAATCAATAATTATAATTGTAAATTTTATACTTTATATGAAATATCTATTCTGTAGAGCTTTGTTTAAGTTTTACACTTAATCAAAGCTCTACATTATTATTAAGTTTTCTCTACCACTGCTGCTCTCTCTTTCCTTAGTCTCAGGGTCACAGACATAATAGGTCTTTTGTGTATTGTATGTTTTTTTTTATATGTAGGTTCTGTTTTTTTGGAAATTCTTATTTTTTCAATAATTTTTAACAAAGAAGTAAATTTTTTGGTAAATTGTATATAATTTTTCATTGATTAATTTTATTGTGTTTGTCAAATATATTGTATAGTCATTATGGGTAATTGTATCGTAATATAATAACTAGATTATTACTAGATTTTTATGTTTTGGGAACTCTATTTAAATGGTTTATATGTATATGATATTTTTGATATGCATTGTGTTAGTAGAGACTCCTATGTGTATGTAATATATAATAATGTATTGTGTTAGTGTACGCGACGCGTTTGTTTGGTTCCGACGGAAGATCAGCGTTGTGATAGCTATGCACAATGGCTATTACAACATAAAGCTGAGTCGGACGCCATTTTATAGCATTTAAGTTTTAATTAATTAGTACCTAAATACAATATGTAGTTCATGGTGTTGGGTAATTTAAGAAATTAGGTAAGTAACTTAGTAGTAGGTAGTTTGTAAATGCTATAAATAAAGACTTTCTTATTCTTATTCTTATTCTTATATGTGGTGTTAGTAATTTAGTATTGCATTCGATGACGATTTTACCAACCTTTCTGTATTATAGACAACAATCCGTTTGCCTAGTCTGTTATGGTAAAGTGGTTTTGCGATGTAGGTAAGTATTATTAAATAGAAAAGATATCTAATATAATAACCGGTCTAAAGTCCCCATCCACTACTAACGGTACTTCCCGAAGTTGAAGCTTATCCGTTGAACACACAGAGCATTTATAGATCTGTGGTTGAATTGAACCACATCATCTGAGTCACAAGTTCACAACGAAAGTTAGTAAGTATTAAGTTATTAAGTATTAAGTTATTACTAGAACAATAATTATCGAGGAACAATGACATCTGTTTACGTTATTTACGTTATCTATAAAATTTGCATGACAAAGAGTTCCCGTATCGAAGCGGAATTCATCGTGGCAATGAGCTTTGACAATGGCCTTATATCAGTATGAAGTACTAGCATCAGCCCGCGGTTGCGCACGCGTCGTTTCTATGGAAACGTGTCAAGGCTATTTATATCCCATGGGAACTGATTTATGGGATGAAAAGTAGCCGGTGTTAGTCCAGGGCTAGAACTACGTCGATTCAAAATATCAGCTCAATCCGTTAAGTATTTTTTTATAGTGTAAAAGGAACAAACATATCCATCTATACAAACGTTCGCGTTTTTAATATTAATAACCATCGACCCGCTCCGGCTTCGCACGGCTTTAGTATACGTATAAACCTTTCTCTTGAATCACTATCTATTAAAAAAACTGCATCAAAATCCGTTGCGCAGTTTTAAAGATTTAAGTATTCAAAGGGACATAGGGACAGAAAAAGCGACTTTGTTTTATACTATGTAGTGATTTTAAACCCAGTAGTGGTCCCATGAATACTAAAATCGAGACCTAGTTTATGAAGAAATCGGTTATAGACATTACCTCTATAACAGATTTCTTCATAAACTAAACTACTAACTAAACTAAACTACTAACTAAACTAACTACTAACTAAACTAACTACTAACTAAACTAACTACTAACTAAACTAACTACTAATAAAACTAACTACTAATAAAACTGTATTGAGGGTAGTTAAACAGTTCATGTAAACAATAACATCTATCCACTGACCTAATAAACGCTGTATCATAAAGACTGCTGTGCTGATAGGTAGCTAAATATGACCGACTGATAGGTCAATACTCACTCATTTGTATCAATGTGGCTTGGTAATGATTAGTACCTAACTTGAGTTAATACTACATTGATGGACAACTCATCAACAACAAAATAATTAAACATTGTAGTGATGTGCGTACAGTAGCGGCATCACTACATAGTATCGACACTCCCTACGTATCTTCGTGTAACTGCCAGATACACACTTATACGTTTGATGCATTTTTGGCATCTACACATGCCAATCTATCATTATAACTCACAAAAAATCAAAAAAGTCTACTCTAAGTACGTTTTTCTTAATCGTATAACTGTCCAACTTCATTATTTTCCCGCCATATAATGCTGTATCTTCCACATACACACTTTTACGCGGGGGGAATGAGGTGCGGGCAGCGGTAACTGCCCGTTGCACGGTTCTTGCGCGGACAACGAATAGAATGCGTGTGCAAGTCGTAAGTATTTGATTGCTCCAAAATAACAAGTGAGCGTTTCCGATTCCTGAACAATTTAAAAGCAGATGCTACTAAGAAAGGAAAAGTAGATATCCTAGACCCAGCTATATCTACTACAAGACCAGGTAAGTAAATCATAATTAATGATTTACCAACTTTTTGTACTTTTTGATGTTCAATCATAGTTATTAGGTTTTTTGAATCAGTTGTGTGTTATTGCCTTCATTGCTGACTAAATAGACAATTTATTAGTAAGTACATTTTGAAACTTTCCCAAAATTTTTGATAACCGACGTACAAATGTGTAACTACGCACATACATCGAGGGTGCAGTGATAATACCCGATAAGTGTGCAAAAGTAGTTTACGAGATAATCAATATTCAAGTTTGCTGGCAATATAAATCAGGTTTACTTATAAAGGAAATGCAAATTACTTAGTAACTTAGTAAGATTATATATTTATGATAATATTTTTCATGTTTTTTAGTCTATGTTATATAATAAATTTTTGCATAGAATTCAAATTTGTAAGTTTGGGGGCTGACTTATTGGGTTTTAACCCAAAATTAAATATACACATTTATTATTTATTGGCTTTATTAATTTAAAAAAAACAAATGAAAATCACGGTGATGTCTACTAAAATAACTAATCACTGTCGGTTTCAGATTCAGGTATATCTTTGAATGTTTTCAGGTTGTGTATCCACCCATGAAATTCCTCGGGGATGATTTCTTTTCTACACATTGTTTCCAAATCATTTTTTTTGGCAATGCTGATCGGCAACTGACTTTGGTATAATAGCTCCAACTGTTCTGGTATTTGCATGTTAGTTGATAGTCGCTTTGCCCTTGTTTTAGGTGTATTTGGAGTGGTACTGAAAATTTCTATGTGTCGATAATCCTCACTCAAATCGTAGTTGAAGTATATCTTCAGATCCCCTTTTACATAGCGTATTTTTTTTATTTTTAGCCAGTTTACAGCTTCTTTTGTGTTGTCTTTGTTTTTATTTTTCATTAATAGAGTACTCAGCTTTTTTAGGTCTAACATCTCGTCGTATTTAAATTCTTTTATTTTGTAGTTATTCACCACAACTTGTTTTTTCGTTTCGTCTGTTTTTATAATTTTTGTTCTCTTTTTTCTGGCAGCCTTAAAAACATTCTTCCACTCTAATACACTACTGATCGACAAGTTCTTGGAGGCATTTTCAATGGCCGCATGCATGGAGTCTACCTCCATGTGGGAATGCCCACTTTCCAAGAATTTTTGTTCAATTACCTGAATGTGATCAATTTTCTGCACAGCCCAGAGTAAGAGAGCTGAAATGTGTTGATTTCTGTTTTGGCCACTGCATGTGTCTGAAAAAATGCTCAGCTCTTTCACGCTTTTAGGTATCTCTTTAGATAAATAGTGGAAGAGACAAGTACCTATTTCGCAACTGCCCTTTTTTCCATTTATTTCACTCCAGCACAGGCAGTAAGCATTATTTGGAAGACGTGCTTCATAAATGGTAAAATTGTATAGGACTAATTTTCTCATGTAGTACAATATACTTTCACCTCCACTAGGTATCTGAAGAACAGCTTGTAAATCCATAGTTATAGACATAAATGTTTCATCCGTGTTGGCGCGAACTTTATCGGCGTCTTTTGCAGCTTGGCACATTTTCTTCCGCTGTATATGCTTTCGGTATTCATCTTCTAGAGCTTCCTTCGATTCTGATTTTTCATACTTCATGCAAATACCACAAAGGTCTTTCTTGGGCTTGTAAAAACTGTAATTGTATTCGCCAATAAATATGTCACGATATTTAAATGCCGAAACTGGCGTTTTTTCTTCTTCAGTGCATTTCTCTTCATACAACCTGTACATGTTGTTTACCGATTTTACGTCTGGAGCAAGATACCTTTTCTTACTGTCCTTACGACAGTAATGGGACTCCATCACCGGAAAGCTCTCAATGTGTTGCTTAACGAACTCTACGTCTTCTTTTTTTGTTTTATGAGGTGGTTCTTTTTTCCCTCGTTGGTCATCTGTGGCATAAACTCCCAATTCATCCGCTTTTGCTATAGCATCTGAGATGACATCCACGCTTACGCACAACGTCGCTATGAAAAACTTTTGGCACACCTGGACTTTTTCATTGTTTCTCTGAAAGAAACATTTTTTACTAAACGATCGGTCTTTTTTAGTTGATGTTTTCTGTAGTTTCCGCGTTTTGACAGGTTGAAGTTTGATGCAAGATAAAATGAAGTTTTTCTTAGCTTTGAAATCCATTTTTTGGAAATTGCGGCATAAACTTTCACGTTCTCCTGGAGTAAACTTCTCAGTGCATTTAAAAAAACATTTATCACACTGCACGGGCTTTGGAATCTTAGCTGGTCTAGTAACACCTTTGGTAACATAAGGAAGTCCTTCAATTTTTCTTGCCTTACTGATGTTTTTTTTCCATTCCGAAGGCTGAGCTCTCTTACGTCTTTTTTGAGGTTTAACTGATTTCCAAACTCGTTCCATTATAGTTTCAAGAATCATCTTTGCAAGCTCCTCTGGAGTTTGATCCCCTTTTTGTAAAATTCTTGGACTTTCAGGAATTATCAAATCCCCATCAGAATCTTTTCGTTTTGGAGACTTTTCATATGATTCAGGGACATGAGTAGGATCTTCGTCAGAATCTATACGTTTTGGAGGGTTGTCATCGGAATCTGGCACGTACGTAGGATCTTTATCTGAATAATCACTGCCAAACAAACAGACGTCATCCGACAGCTGATCATCACAGCTTTTTTCTATATTCGTCGATGGACCTACAACAAAAATTCAAGTTGTAGTTCTGGAAAATGAAGATAAAAAAGTTAATGTTAGCGGGTAGTTATACATAGAAGAAAAAATATTACCTGTCATGGCATTATTTGTACGTGGAGCGTTTTCACCTAGAACGGGCACGTATGTAGTTTCAGCACAAACTTCATCAGACATGTCGTTAAAGTTTTTTCCCATCCTCGTAGATGGACCTAAAACAAAAAAGTCTTATCATGTAGGTATTTTTACCGATTTAGCGTAACATAGCGTTAACGTAGTCGGACGTAAACCATTTTAATTTTTTTTTAGGTAAGTAGATACTATTACATAAAATGATAATTATTACGTAAGTAGGTACCTGTCATAGCATCATCGTCAACAAAATTGATCATCTGCATTGCGATATTCATTTGAGTCTCATCCAGATCTGATGAATTATTGGAATCCAAACCAGCATCTTCCAATGGTGATGGAGTATCGCCTAAAATATTACAAAATTCTTAACGTTTTTACCAATAAAAAAACATTAAACACGACAGAATAATCGTAGGAAGTAACTCAAATGAAATCGAAATAATAATTTCATACAAAAATATTTAGGTAAGTACCTAGTGATGAAAACCAATAAATGAGTTGTAGGTACCGTTTATTATGTACAGTTTAAGAATGTACCTAGGGATAAAACCCAATAAGTGGGTTGTAGGTACCTTTTATTATGTACGGTTTAAGAATATATCAAGGGATAAAACCCAATAAGTGGGTTGAAGGTACCTTAATATGTACAGGGTAAGTATGTACCTAGTCATAAAATTCAATAAATAGGTGTATTTTAATTAGACCTGTGTCGATCGTGATTGATCGAATCACAGAGACTCGATCGCGACCCGTGAGTGAATGATCGAATCCCTAATTTTAAAACAATTCGATCGACCATCGAAAATTCTGGTGTTTATGCTTGTAAAACAAAAGTGAATCTTATGGCGTAACGGTAAGGTAGTTGTTGGCAATGGCAACTTGGAAAACCGGGACCCACGAAACGATCGAGTCTTTTTGATCCGATCTTTCTGCAAGTTAGGTTGTGATCGAACATGTCTCGAAAAATGATCGTTCAACACAGGTCTCATTTTTATGAAAATGTTACCTAACTACCTACTACCGCACCGCATAGAAGAAGAAGTACCTACATACCTACTAGGATTCTTGAAAAAATTCGATGAAATCTAAGGCATAGGTTGGTTAGTGATTTTGGGAACAATTAAGCTAGGTCTTCGGCTGGGAAAACGCCATTAGGAAAAACATGATAGAAGTAAACAAGCCATCGGCATAAACAACCAGCACACACAAAAATCAATGTAAATAAGAACCTATTAGGTAAGTAGCTAGCTTACAAACCTAAACTATTCAAAAAGAAATTTAATGAAAAAAAGCAAATAAAAAGTTATATTGTAATGGTTTACCTTGTTGCTGAGTTTCATTGCAAGCTAAACTTACTAATTTTCTTGATCGACTGCTCATAATACACTTTTTTGAAGTCCTTTTCACATAAAAACGCATAGAACGCAGCGCACGCCACCATCACACGCACCTGACTGCGCGTGCGAGACAATAACATGCATAGACAACGTGTTTCTCGCGTGAACTCAAGCCTCGAGGTCAAACGCACTTATTGGGTTCTTCCCCGGACAAGCGTTGGAATAAAATGTTGACTATCGGATAGTTCCAACACCCAGTAAATAAACATACATGGATGTTTACGATATTGTTCAGATATAAAAACCAGTAAATATATTTTATTGGATTTCATATCTTCATATTATGTGTATACATGAATAATCATCTGGAGCTAAAACCCAATAAGTAATTTGAGTTGCTTTTAATCTATGATAAATTTCGTTTCTCATGAGTTAATTCTCATGTTAAAATCAGTTATACAAAATTATCTGCATTTATCATTTGTGTTAGAGTGAATAACGTCATTATTATTGAGTTATAAATACCAATAAATACACATTATGTGGTTCTCTCGCTAAACAAATCTAATAAAGTTTATCCATAAGTAGCTTTAGAGTATTTTGAACTAAAATAATTTCTTAGTTATGCACTTACTGGGTTATTTGGCCAGTATATCTCTATGTTACACCTATAAATCAGTTTAACTGTATACATCACTAGAAAGAGCAAAAAATTCTGATTCTAGTAGGCTATTAAAACGTATTTACGATTTATTTGCATTTATCGGGTTTTAACACTGCACCCTCGACATATTTATACATCGGGATTCACTATGATCATAAGGTGTATCTAGGCACTTACATATTTATACTTCGAAAAGTTGTAAAATCAAAATTCGGTAACTGACTTTTACATAGTTTTACATAGGAAAATTATTGAATTAAAGTTATAGTAACCCATGCACTTACATAGTTATGTGTTTGTGTTTTCATGTTATTTTAATATAAAACAATTATTTTTAACCAATTGAAAAAATCCCAATATGAATTTTTTTGTTCGCGGATAACTTCGTTGTTTGTGAACCGATTTTTTTGATTCTTTTTTTTTGTCGGAAAGAAGATAATTCCAAGGGTGGCCCCATTAAAATATTGAGGATCTTCAGAGTTATGATCAGAAATGCACTTCAAAAGTGCATGGTGCTCTCTTCCCAAGAAATTTAAGTCGATTTTCATAAAAAAAATAATTTTGCTCTTTGTTGTTGTTTTTCAAATGTAATATCTCCAATGCCATTTTCAGAACATTTTACTGAGGATGACCTAAGCCGAATGGGTGAGATAATATCTGCCAGCGATGAAGAACCTTTTCTTGCACCGCGCATTTCCGTCTTGCATTTTGCGAACACTAACGGTGATAGTCCTGCATCTTCTGAATTGCATGCCCCAGCTTCCCATATCTTACAATATTCCTTGTAAGTTTGTGGTGGAGGGTACAGCAATGACGAGAGAACCTCAGCACTTCGATGTAACGATAGTCAACTTGGCATCGTTGTAAGTATTCCAGAACAGCCCAGGTTCCGACTTAGTCAAAGGCCTTCTCATAGTCCACAAAAGCGAGACACAGGGGCTGATTATACTCTTCGGACTTCTGTATAATCTGCCTCACTGGGTGTATGTGGTCTATGGTGCCATATCCTCCGCGGAACCCGGCCTGTTCTGGTGGCTGGAACTCGTCAAGTCTCCTGGCGAGACGATTCGTGAGAACAGCTTGTAGATGTGGCTCAGGAGTGTGATGGGTCAGTAATTTTTAAGGAGAGTTTTATGACTGTTCTTAAAAAAGAGCACCACCAAACTCTGTGGAGGACGGCATTGAAGAGGTTACAACACCTCTTTAATGTCATCCTCCTCCTGTATAACGGAGGCTCCTCCTGCCTTCAGAAGCTCTGAAGTAATACCGTCTTCATCGGGGGCTTTTTCATTTTTAATCTGCCTCAAAGCTAACACGGTTTCGTCTTGACTGATGTCTGGCAGTTCGTCGGTATAGTGACGTGTCAGGGTGGCTCTGGAATCAAGGTAGGGAACGAGGGGCATGTGCAGTGCACAGACGGCCATAAAAATCCTCTATCTCGGCTGAGATCTCCGGTTTCGACAGTACGGTCCTCCCGTCGTGCGTTTTAAGCTTCGCCAGGAAGCTCCTGCCAAGCTGCTGAGTGAATACTTTGCACCCTCGGTTTCACTCTTTCGCCTCTTTAATGAGGCGTGTGTTGGAGCTCCGAAGGTCGCGCCGTACCATCTTCGCAATTCGCTTGTTCAGGTCTGACCTCTCAGACGAAGTTGCTTTGGTGGTTTCCCGTCCTCTTGTCATCAGCCCCAGAGTCTCATCCGAGAGTTTGGACTTCTTGCCAGTTCGCTGTTTTTTGCAGAACTTGATGCCCTCATCCCTCAACGTTTCGACCAGATTGTGTAGGCTCTCGTCAGCGTCATCAGTGGGTTCCAAGGCAACAAATCTGTCTCCGAGTAGCTGCTCGAACTTCTCGGTGCCCGCCATGATTTGGATTGGATTTGGTCGGAGCGTGGACTTCATCAGACGGTGTCTTTCAAGCTTCAAGTTGATATTCAGAGTGCCTCGGAGCATTCGGTGATATCCGGTATTGAACCTGTTGATCACTGATACATCTCTGAATATGTGCTTGCTATCCGTCATGATGAAGTCGATCTCATTTTTAGTCACAGTGTCGGGGCTTTGCCACGTCCACTTCCTTTGAGGCTGTTTCTTAAAGAAGGAGTTCATTAATAACAGTCCCTCTTTCTCAAGGAAGTTGACAAGCATTTGCCCCCAATGGGGGCAAATCAGGAATCACATTCCTGATTCCATAACCATGCGGGCCTATTACGGGCGTTAGATGTTGACATAGTCAAGTTTGCTATTTCATAATATTAATTATGTGTTCACATTTTGATAATAATTAGGTTCTTCATCATCATCATCATCAACCTATATTAGTCCACTGCTGGACATAGGCCTCCCCCAATGAGCGTCATAGCGCCCTATCTTCAGCTTGACGCATCCAGCATCTGCCAGCAGTCTTTCGCAATTCGTCATCCCACCTGGCCGGAGGGCGTCCTACGCTACGTTTACCGAGTCGCGGTCTCCACTCAAGAACACGTTTACCCCAACGGTTGTCGGCAATAATTACGTTGAAGTACTATAATAATTAGGTGAGCACCTACTTCCCTAATAAATTGTATTTTGAGCTTTTTTTTATTGTTTTATTTTAGATAAGGTATAATATAAGGACGACCAATATTAGCGAAAAAAAATAAGAAGATAAGTGGGAAAACCCCAATTCACGAATACAGCTTTACATTTTAGGTACTACTAAAATTACCTACCTACCTTAAAATAGGCTTAGTTTCGTAAGCAAGTGAATATTCGGCAATTAGAGCCTGGCGACCTTTACCAGGTACTGGTCACCAGGCCTAATTTGTCGAAACAAAATATGTAGATGCATATTATTAAATTATACAATTTCCAACGTTTAAACATGTAAGCACCAGTTAAACAGAATTATTCAAATAGATCTACTAAGTATAACCGTGTAAAAGGCAGTTACGAAATTGTCATTCTCCTAAGTTTCCACGAAAAAGTGTGTATGTGCCACATAGAGCATTTTATGAGGTTATAAGCACCACGTAAAAATATGTAAGTGTAATAAAATCTAAACCAGTATAGATTGAAATAAAAAAAAGTATCCATCATAAACTAGATCTACAGTAAGAGCATCTCACCAATTTTCACAGAAATATCTCAAAAAGGGCTCCAGATATAAGCATTTGAACATTTTCAAATCTTTAAAACGCTCTCCTGTAAAATTTGTGTTTTGCAGATACACAACTATACGTAGGGAGTGTCGGTATAAAAAAAGTCTTTCTGTCCCTATGTCCCTATATCCTCATTTCCCTTTGAATGCTTAAATCTTTAAAACTACGCAACGGATTTTGATGCGGTTTTTTTAAATAGATAGAGTGATTCAAGAGGAAGATTTATATACGTATAATAAAACCGTGCGAAGCCGGGCCGGGTCGCTAGTTTAGTAATAATCTTACTTTTGATAATTAATGCGAAACTTTGGATAGATGTTTGTTACCTCTTGACGCCAAAACTACTGAACGGATCAGGCTGAAATTTGGAAGAGACGTAGTTCTAGGGCTCGAATAAACATACTACTTTTCATCAATTTTCACGAGGTTGAAGCTAAAAAAGTATTACATAATGCTGGACAACTCACATAGAAATATAGCATACTTACCATAATAATCTTAGTATGTAGGTAGGTATGTGTATCTTTATTTGCCCTTTGGAATCGGATACCTAAAAGATCTCAGTTTCCTTTGGGCTACTTTAGGTGAATTCTGTGTGAATTGTGCAGGAGGAATAAAATAGATGTTTGAACAAACTTGTCAAACAATATTTTCAGCTTTACCTTAGCTATATGCGAAGCGATGATAAGAGGAGTTTCAGTATTCTCTGTAAAAAATACGTAAAGTATATATCACGCTCAGGATGCGTAAGGAATTATTAGTGTACGAAATATCATCCAGCATTACATTTTTATTCATTACTAGCGAGCCGCCCCGGCTTTGCACGGTTTTATTATACGTATAAACCTTCCTCTTGAATCACTCTATCTATTAAAAAAAACCGCATCGAAATCCGTTACGTAGTTTTAAAGATTTAAGCGTTCAAAGGGACATAATGACATAGAAAGCGACTTTATTTTATACTATGTAGTGATATTTATCGTCGTGAATGGTTTTGTAGTTACAGTTCGATACGTTATTATTTATGACGATAACGAATATAATTGAGCAGTCATGTCCATGAATCATTGTATTTATTTACAGTTTTTATTCTAGTTCCACACTAGCATTGATAACATTATTTATTGTCCGTTCACATACACATATTCTTGAAACACAACACCTCGACAGTAATATGAAACAAAAGTGAACTTTAATTCGTTGTCATAAGAGCTACAATGTTGACACAAAACCTCGACGAGTTTATTTCTATTAGGTATAGGGAAAAATTTTATGACTCGTGGAAATTAAGTGGGCATGGGTAGCTAATTAATTTTCTAGTTACTTTACTTTGTTACGTAACTTAATAATTTTATTACGTTTTTCGCATGATATCACGACGTAGTATAAAACAAAGTCGCTTTGTCTGTCCCTATGTATGCTATGTATATATCTATGTATGTATCTTTAAAACTACGCAACGGATTTCGATGCGGTTTTTTTTTAATAGATAGAGTGATTCAAGAGGAAGATTTATACGTATAATAAAAGCGTGCGAAGCCGGGGGGAATCGCTAGTAATAATATAATTTAGAATGAATATTCCTCTTGGTTTTATTACGTATAAACACATATAATAAAAGTTTGAATGGTTATTTTGAAGTTAGGTCTGAATGTCAAAATAATAGAGTGGTCAATTTAGTGATCCAATGAAATTTTAATAAGTATCTCTTCTCAGTCGTATTCTTAACTAGTATATGCCCGCGAATACGCACGTGTTGTTTCTATGGTAACTGTTTCTATGATATGCATTTGCTTCGTGGGAAAATCACTATTTGAATCTACCTAAGGAAGCTAACAGTAAACTGAACTTAGTAAACCCGGAAGTAATAGTTTCCTGGCAGAAACAACGTCTTTAACAATAGTTTACAGTAAACATTTCATTTTGTGTTTTGTAATAGAAGGAAACCGATACCTATTAAAGGTTACCTTAGGTAGGAAGTTTTACTTCCGTGTTAAAAATGTAGTTACGAGGCTACCTATTCTAGTTAGTTAATATTTAACTAGATGTCGCCGGTAAAAAGGTACGAGGTCTGAATCGCGGTGACGAGAACGCACGGGTTTGATTGAATCACATCATTGTAAGATTTTCGACTTCTACTGAGACTTGTCGTTTTACTATGCACCACCAGGGCCCGCATTCCACTAAATAATCAATCATTTAAATAGTATAGTGTCAAAATGTCATTGTTAAACTCTTTTTGGCATTCTACTAACACAAACTTTTTGAGGTTCATTCATAGCTGTGACGATTACCTTTATAACTACCAAATTTGACATTCTAATTATGAAAGTCTCTTCAAGCGCAAAAATAGTAGAATACCAAATGCACAAACGTCATTTTAATCATCTTGACTGAATGGCACTATTGAGACCTTTGTTTTGACATTAGTGGAATTTGGCCCCAGTCTTTCTGATTATCGGAGTTGGCACTGTGTTGTTCAGTTAGGTAGAAAAAAATACTGAACCTAAAACTGTAACTGTGATAATTATTTAAGTTGGCCTGGGGGTTTGAATACAAAAAGGTACAACAAATATAAATGTTTTTATTTCGTTCACAATGTTCATGCATCCTAAACAATATTTTGAAGCCTCCTTTTAAGTAAATGAATGAATGAAATGAATACTTATAAAGTACGAAACAATCGAGCTAACTGCAGACTGTTGGTCACCAGCTCTCGGGTTAAGAATAGCTTCGTCTAGAAGCTCAAATATGTTTTAAGAACTCGGTTCCAAGCCTCGGTTACCAATGTATCACGGACAAAGGGTCTCGACTTCAAGGGGAGCAATTGCGTAGGCTCTGCAAAAAACACAATCAATGAATAGAAAAAATTAAAACTAGTATATACAATTGAAACCATTGAGCTAACTGTAGACGGTTGCAAACAGTCCAAAGGTAGCTCAATTGATCCATGTCAATACCAGTCGGAAGCGTCCCCAACACACTGGCTGCATTACCACGCTGTATGACAATGCTGATGCGCTGCGCCAGATACTCACTAGCTCTCGGGTCACGCGTTGCGACCAGACGCTCAGAATACTAGAATGATTAAATTTACACTCAACTAAATTCAATTCGACTGTTTTTGTCTGTTAAATATATCCTAACTGTAAACCTATATAATATGAAATCTGTAATTCTATACAGGGTGTTAGTGTGAACAGCGTTATCCTTGAAACCAGAGGTTCAGCATCATGAGTAGAGTCCAAAACCGATGAAAAATTATTATTCTATTTTTAATTTATTTTTGAAACAAAAATATTCGATACACCTTCTAAGTGGTAAAACTACAACACGAGTACATTGACGGGGCCGCGCAGGTGTCGACCTGTTTTGATCAAACGAGCCGCCCGCCATCCATGCAAGTGTTCATTGCTGCGCCCCCCACACCTCACCGCGCCGCACGCGCCGCCCGCCTGCTCGCGCAGGCGCGATCGCTCCTCAGTGACAGACCGCCACGCTTACGGAGAGCACGTCGTCGCGTCGTTGACACAGATTTTCGCGCGTCAATTGTTTTCAGCACGAACGAGTTACGAAGTCTTACAAAAATGTAAATAAAAGTGGACTAAAATGGTGCGGCCTTATGCCATCGCTCTGGTGAACTTGGCTCGTACGATGTACGCAGAGCTCAGCTGTTTCCATCCCAGGATAACGTGTGCCAAGCTAGGAAACTATCCCAAAGACACAAAGGCTACGTACGTACGTACATATGGCCAGTTCACCATGCCCAGTCATGCAAAATGCAAGTGTTAAAGGTGCAGGTGTAAGGTATTTAATAAGCTGACAAATTAGGTACTAATTTGTGTTTTCTCGAGTGTGTAATAATACCTAATCTACGAGTAAGAAAACGTGCGGAGTTTGCGTGATGGTGAAGTGTTATTTTGGTAAGTGAATTTCATTCACTGTACAAGGAACTAAAATTTAAATAGAATAGTAGATAAAATTGATTGATGATAAACTTTAACCCTAGCTAGATTCAATAACATTCGTCTCACAGACCGCGCTAAACGTAAAAATGATTCAAAGTTGTAAATCGAATCAGATACACCTTTTAAGCACCTTCATAAGTCAAACAACCAAATACATCGCAAGTGTATTTTACTCGCAATGACGTTTCATTGAGCAGATAGAGAGTTTTATTCGTCTGAGGGACGAACATTTATGAATAGAATAAGAACTGGCCTAGGGTTGAGTATGCCAAAAATACTTGCCTACCAAGGTACTTTGGTCTATTGAATTTTTTGTTTATTCTGTGAATTTAGACTTGTTTTAAAACAGTTTTTCTTGCCTAGAAACAAACTTGGAAACTTGCTTGGTTCTAGGGTGACCATAATATCGCGTACAATATCTAGGACATAAAATATCAAAATACTAAGAAACTAAAACAGGCATTAACCTTATCTCATAGGTTTTGGACTCTACTCATGATACTGAACCTCTGGTTTCAAGGATAACGCTGTTCACACTAACACCCTGTATAATCTCAAATTCAACCTCACAATTTCTAATAGGTGAATATCTGGCTCAGCGCATAAACATTGCCATACAGCGTGGTAATGCAGCCAGTGTCTTGGGGACGCTTCCGACTAGTATTGACATGGATCAATTGAGCTACCTTTAGACTGTTTGCAACCGTCTGCAGTTAGTTCAATGGTTTCAATTGTAAATACTAGTTGTAATTTTTCTAGTCCCTGCTTGTAATTTTCGTTGTTAATAAAGTTTATTATTTCTAATTTCAGGTCACCACGTTTCTCTCCGAAGCGGCTTGCTATGCCTCCTAGGAATGCTAGTATTCATTGTAGTAGAGAAACTCTTCGCCACCTCAGAAGAACACGAAACCAAAGAAAGCAAACAGAATGGCTCTGTCAAACAGATTGAGATTGAAGAAATTGAGAAATTTTTGGCTAAAGAGAGGAGTAAAAAGGGAAAGAGCAACGGCGAGCCGCTTTGTGGGAACGGGACGGCAACCGCTAAACAGTTGATTGATTCGTGCGTCTTTAATAATAATAGTTGTAAATGTAAGTATTCACTTTATTACTTGTCATTAGGGTATTTATTTATTTAAAAAAATCCATAATTAAGTTACTAAACCTTTCCAAAAAACTGATATTTTTATATACTTATACCTACTAAAATTTCTTTTAAAAGAGGCAGATGATAGTTAAATGAACATATATAATGTAAACATGTTTTTTTTTTTTTTGTTTTGTTTATATTTTGTAAATATTTAAAATAAGCATAAATGGCCCATACCTCCGTTTTAATTCTAGAGCATGTCGCCATGCTGTAGCGCTGGTATTCTGTTAAGGGCTGCATTTAGGTTATGCAATGACTTAAAGCGGTATAACACTACACGTTATTCAGGGCCCTAACTACCGGGCTCTGAATATCGTCCGGGTCCGGGTCCGTCCCTTAGGGACCCTAAATCTTATTACACCACTCTTAATTAGGGTTAGGGTCCCTGAATACCGTGTAGTGTAATACCCCTTTTACATTTCCAGCAGAGGACGGAGACTGCTGTAGCAGCGCTGCTACGAACGGCGCCGTGAAGTGCAAGGGCGCGGGCGGGCGCTGGATGGGGCGCTGTCTGCTGCGCGAGGCGCGCGAGCAGGCGCTCAAGCACGCACAGAGGACTGACAGGAAAGATGTACGTATCATGTGCGGCAGAGGACGGAGACTGCTGTAGCAGCGCTGCTACGAACGTGATATTTATCTACAGTATGTTTGAACTAATTTAAATCTTCGAAGTCGTTGACTCAGTATTTTTTAACTGGCAAAAAAAAACAGAGGTCGCAGTTCTCTTTATAGACATGCCCTATTTTATTATTTTGATTATTCATTTTATTGGAAAGGGTATAGCATAAAGTTATCCATATAAATTTGGGAAAAAATCCTACACTAATTGTGGAAAAACTGGATGATTTATTGTTTACGCACTGACTGTAATGTATGACCACGCATAACTTTCTAAAAAGTATTCCAATTTTCTTTATTCTTTTTTATTGCATAATTATACACATTACTTTAAGAACTTAGTAAGGGTAAATAAAAAAGTTTTATTATGTTTGCTTTTCAGTTTTTTCGGCAGGTAATTTATTTGTTAACTTTTGTTTTTGGGACAAATGTTTTTTGTGGTTCTGGGTGTTTTCTAACAAACATAAAAATTAATTACCATAAGGATGTTATGTTCCAAAAAACTTTTACCATAAATACTTATGCTTATTGTATTGTCCAGGTGACCGGCTACCTCAACCTAATGGCTAACTCGATAGACAACTTCACGCACGGGCTCGCGGTCGGCGGTTCCTTTCTCGTCGGCTTCCGAGTGGGACTGCTCACCACCTTCGCTATACTGGGTGAGCCTCATTCCTTACGTAAAAATCTTTCGAAATTACATCTATTAAAATCTGGCTGCGAAGAGGTGCGGCCAATTGAGCAACGGCAACCCTGATTTTTTAGAAACATTACATAAATTGCCGTCATGTAGACGTTATTTTATTTATAAAATAAGTGAACGTAAGTTTCTTCCAAAAATCTCTGAAACAGAAATTAATTAGAAATACTTGCGGCCAAATTCTGATAAGCAACCTAGCATATAAATATTCTCCTAGTTATAAAGATTCATAAAAAATTGGTTTCAAGCAAAAAGGGATGAACGGGCTAATTCTGCAGTCGGATCTTAGACCATTAGTACTAAATCTGTAATAATCTTTTCATTACTCATACTCGGAAAGTAGGTCTGAGGTCTGAAGTTGCCTAAAGAGCGGGTTAAAAGTGATACTTTTCCGCCTTATAGGAAGAATCGTTTTCAACTGACAGCTATAACGTTACTATTGAACCATGATAGTAGCAGAATAAAAGCTGAAGCTAAAAAAAAATTACTATAGCGACAATTCACTGAATTCAAAAAATACGAAAGACAAGGCAGTATGGCTTTATGGCTTTCGCCTGTCCTAGATGGACTAATATATAAAAAAAAATAGCGGCAATTTGATTAATGTTTTTCATCTCATGTTTTTATTTATATTTCCTTGTATTCCTAATGAAAAGCACAGTGTTTACCTCGGGTGAAAGTAACTTATGTAGTCCCTCGAACTATTGGCGCCCTCGCTACTCTCGGGCGCCAAACCCCGTCTCGGGACTACATAAGTTACTTTCAACCCTTGGGTAACAATGTACTATTAATCTATTATACTTCTCACAAAAGTTACAACAATCTTAATGGCATTAAAATCGTAAGTCGCTTACTAACAAACAACACGCCCACAAATATTTCAGTGAGTAAACCCTCTTATAGAGTAGAGAAACCAGTATGGTATAATATTATATAATACTAGCGACCCGCCCCGGCTTCGCACGGTTTTGTAATACATATAAACCTTCCTCTTGAATCAATCTATCTATTAAAAAAAACCGCATCAAAATCCGTTGCGTAGTTTTAAAGATTTAAGCATTCAAAGGGACATAGGGAAATAGGGACAGAAAAAGCGACTTTGTTTTATACTATGTAGTGATTATCAACTTATTTTCTTTTTCATATGTAAGTTCATACAAATAGATTTGATTATTCTTGCCTATGTACACTATTTCACTCTTTGTTTTAATTTATTTGTGTGTGTGTTTTTGGCCTTATTTCTAACTATATTTTAAGTATTTTAATGGAAATTGTAACGCTGTGGTTTACCTCAACAAAAAACAATCTTAAAAAATATATATCTATTGAAAAAAATTAACTGAATCTATTATTTTCTAAACATATTCGAATGTATTATTTATCTTAGCTACAATAATGTACCTGTTTGTTTCAGTGCATGAAATCCCTCATGAAATAGGAGACTTCGCCATTTTATTGAAGAGCGGGTTCTCACGGTGGGAGGCCGCTAAAGCACAGTTGGTGAGGAATTATATACCTAGTTTTAATTATCAGTATTATTATTTGTGTATTATGATTATTGTTATTATGTATTGTCTAAAGTACCTCAATGGACGAAAGGGCACAAATGCATAAAGAGTTCAGCCATTTAATATCTGTAAACATTGATATTTGTTCGAATGTATACGCTCATATTATTGTAACTACATAAAATTTCCATAAACCGAATACAGTAGAAAAGTTTTAAACCTGATTCAATATGTTGCCATCAATAAAGAAGTTGAAGTGATGCCATCATCTGACCTACAGAACAAAGAATGAACTAGAATGAACGAATGAATGAACACTTTATTTTACTAAAAATAACTTACTTTGACATCTTATTAAAAAATAAACATAGTTCAAAAGGCGGCCTTATCCCAGTGAGCTATTTCTCCCAGTCAAGTTTGCAGAAATAGTGATACATAGATATAAGAATCGGGTAGGTGCACAGATAGTACTACGAAAAAAATTTTTACAGAATAAACATAACTTTCAAACAAAACAAAATAAACTTAATAAACCTTACATCAAGGCTATACAAGACATTCTACAACCGTTGTTATTTCCAGGCCACCGCATCAGCCGGTCTGATCGGCGCCATGACAGCAGTTATATTCAGCGGAGCCAGGAATTCCATCGGTGAGCTTTATTTCCATCATCATCAGCTTATATTAGTCCACTGTTGGACAAAGGCCTCCCCTAATGAGCGCCATAGCGCCCTGTCTTCAGCTTGACGCATCCAGCATCTGCCAGCGGTCTTTTAATTTTTATTAAAGTACTAGCAGCGCCTCGCGGTTTCACCCGCGTAATTCACGTTTCCGTGGAAATTCCAGGATAAAATATAGCCTATGTAATTCGTGACGTCAGATGTTTGTTACTCTTGCGCGAAAAACTAATGAACGGATATGGATGAAATTTGACATTCAGAGATAGATTATAGTCTGGAATAACACAGGCTATATTTTATCCCGGATTTCCCACGGGAACAGGAATTACCGCGGGTAAAACTGCGAGGCGCTGCTGGTATATAATAAAATAAATAAATATATGAAATGTATTGTATTAAGTATATCAGTCATCTAGTACCCATAACACAAACTTTGAGATGATTGTCCACCATAATTACATTATTATAATGTATTGTTGTAGAGGCCAAAACGTCGTGGATAGTCCCGTTCACGGCGGGCGGGTTCCTACACATCGCGCTGGTGGTCGTGCTCCCCGACTTACTGCGCGAGCCAGACCGCGGCCAGTCGCTACGCCATCTACTAGCGCTCTCCGCCGGCATCGCTTCCATGGCCGCCATGACTTACTACTTCTAACACCATCAAAGTCAAAGCCTCCATGGTGATTAATAGTCCACTTGTGGACAAAAGGAACCGACCATCTTTTATTACTTACTACTTCTAACCACCATCTCACCACTCAACAGTCAACACGACATAAGCTAAAGATCCCTATAAGCTGTGTGACTTACATTTTAGTTTCGCAATACTATTCTTCTAAAAAGAGAGAAAGAATGGATGGAAAGCGGGAGAAATGTTTGGACGATCTGTAGATTTGTTAGTAGTGTCACATAGCACAGAGTTCTAACACAATGGAACGGCGGTATTCAATAAGTGTCTGAGGCGGCCATTAAACGGTCAATTATATTGCGCAATATTGCAAATTGTGCAATAATATTGACCGTTTAGGGCTATATTGAACTCGTTTGGTATCAGAGTGCCTTTCAATCTTATTATACAATAAAAATATTGTACAATTTTATTGTAGTTCGCCTAAATAGAGGCATTTAATGAGTTTTTTTTTCCAAAATTCAGTAACAATAAATCACCGAAGTAATTGAAGCTTTATAGATTAAATGTCTTTTTAAGATATTAAAACTAACGCTAAATATGTCGGTGCGTATCTTAGATATCACAAAATAAATCATGTCTACAAAAAAAATATTAATATTAAGGTATTGAGTTGTGTTTGAGTAGCAATGTAAACAATATTTTGTAAAAATAAAAAGTCCAGTCGGACGCTCAAAAAGTATTAATTCGAATAGTTTTTAGACTGTGAATATTAGATTTAAGCGTATATTAATCATTACTTTAAGTTATAAAATATCGAATAACAATAATTAGTTTCAATTTGAGATTATTCTGCAATTCTATATCTAAAGTTAAAGATCCAGTTTGTAAAATCACAAAACCAAAAACGAATACAGTACATTTAACTTTATCATAGCCAATATTTAATCACGATTGTCCCAGTGAGCATTTAGCTATAGATATTTGAGCTAGCATTAAGATTTCTGTTTTTTCTATAGACCAAAAAATAAATAAAATCAAAATAAAAAAAACAATGTTTGTGTCTTTTCGAAATATGGATACTGTTAGTATCGTCACAATATCTAGAATTGTATAATCAAATCATTTTATAGTATAAAATTTATAATTCTAATTCAGTTTTGAATCATAGTTAAATTTTATAATCACAATCTGCAGTGTAGCATCCGCCTTAGTAACGTAAAAACATAAGCAAAATGTTGATTCCATTTCAGTCACCAGTAGTAAGGTACAATGTAGCTCCACTATTTTTGTGATAATTATTTTAGTGTAATTTAACATTATGTATGTTTTGAGTTCTTACATAGTCACTTGTTATATTTTTGCAACAGCGTTTTTCTATGTAATTAAACTCAAAAATTGTAATATATTTTTATACGCTGTCTTAGCGTAGATTAGCCATTAAAAGTGATATCATGCCATTATTAAGTATTGTTTATAGAAAAAATACGTATTTTAAGAAAAATGTTTAAAATAAATGTTAGTAACGATGTCTTTGTTTATCTTATCCTATATTATGTTTACCTTACCTTTGCTTTACCGAACACTTTACCCTATTGAATGTCAGCCCCATTGGTATAAATCGCGGCAGAAACTACCAGCAAAGTTGACATGGGCAGCCTAATAGATGGCGCAAGCCTACCGTTAATAAGAATAGGGTATCATTTAATCGGTCAGTGAATTAAACAGATTTTGGTGAACAAAAAAATTAATTCGGTAAGCTGAATAAATAAAACTGGGATGCAACAAAGGGCCTGCAAAAAAATAAAAATTGGGCAACAAGACAAAATAACAACGGGCCATTTAAAAATATTTGTGCAGTAAATAATTTTTTATGCATCAGCAAATCATTATTAGCTTCTATTGAAATTTTGGACTGCTGTAAAACTAAAAATGGAGCAACCAACTATCAGAAATGATCAGCAGACCGTGGATCGGATTTAATTCAGTGTTTGGAAGCTCACTTATTAGTTTTGGTTTGCTAATTTGACGATCGATGTGGCGGCGCGCGTGGCGTGGCGGGGCAGCGGGTTGCGGGTTTGATTCCCACCTAAGGGTATTTATACAGCGTGTAAACAGACAACTATCGAAAACGAAGGGGGATGGCGAAGCACCTTTAAACTTAAACAAAACAAAAATCCGCAGGCCGAAAAAAAAATTGTAGCCGAAGATAAACATGTTTAAAGATTTTCAATTATTTTGTTTGCAAGCAATGTACGCGTCCACTTCGATACCTACGCCGCGCCGCCGCGCCGACGTGAGTCGCGCGCGACGCATCACTCACTACATAACATAAGTACATCACTACATAGTATAAAACAAAGTCGCTTTTTCTGTCCCTATGTCCCTATATCATTATGTCCCTTTGACTGCTTCATCATCATCATCATCATCAACCTATATTAGTCCACTGCTGGACATAGGCCTCCCCCAATGAGCGCCATAGCGCCCTGTCTTCAGCTTGACGCATCCAGCATCTGCCAGCAGTCTTTCGCAGATCGTCATCCCACCTGGCCGGAGGGCGTCCTACGCTACGTTTACCGAGTCGCGGTCTCCACTCAAGAACACGTTTACCCCAACAGTTGTCGGTTCTTCGCGAGATATGGTCGTAATCGTTTTGACTGCTTAAATCTTTAAAACTACGGAACGGATTTTGATGCGGTTTACTAGCGACCCGCCCCGGCTTCGCACGGTTTTATTATACGTATAAACCTTCCTCTTGAATCACTCTATCTATTAAAAAAACCGCATCAAAATCTGTTGCGTAGTTTCAAAGATTTAAGCAGTCGAAGGGATATAGGGACATAGGGACAGAAAAAGCGACTTTGTTTTATACTATGTAGTGATACACTCGTGCGAAACCGGGGCGGGTAGCTAGTAAAGTTATAAGTCGTCAAAGTTTAAGGTAAGGTCTTTATAGCAAGTACCTAGGCTGTCGGTACTCGGTAGATATTTCACGAGTTACCTAAAGACACGAGCATCAGCTGGGATACTCATGGGAAACACTTCTGACGCATTTCCTAGAGCTTCACCATAAGAAACACAAACATTTGCCCATACTCCATCGCACTGAACATTATGTTAGCAAATAAAACACACTTACTAAACACAACCGAAACACATCACATTCTCCATAGCACATCATGAGCATTTGTCCATACTCCCTCGCACTAAACATGTTTATAAAACACACCGAAAAACACAGAAAGTAACTTCCACTATTTACCTTCCTACACTAAGACCATGTACTTAAGAAAAATTTTAAAACACGCATACCACACTAAAAATCTATTTCACAAAACAAAATAGTATTCGCAAATTTCCGCAACGACCGCGCAAGTTCGGATACTAACACCGACTAAAAGGACGAATAAAAATAATACAAGAACTATGTACCTACATAGAGAAGTTATGCATTCAAATCCGTTTTTAAATGCCGACATCCAAAGTGTTATAAACCTTATGGCTAATTAAATAAAGTTTAGATTCCTTTCAATACATTTCCTTTGACTATAGCCGAAAGGCCGCGCCGACACATGCGGCCACGGCACGGGCGGCGCTCCGCGCCCGACAAAGAAAAACACCGCTGCTGTTCTAAACCTTATGCTGAGTGGAATAAGGTTTTCCTATACCAAAGCAGATTATACAGTATCCTATCCAATAAGGTTCAAAATGGGGCATACTCATTTTAAAATCTTTATCACAGAATTATGAGATAATTTTATTTTTTTCGCGGGAATAAATACTACGACTTGTAAAAGGATTACTTAGTTATGAACGTTTCCAGCTAGAATTAACTTTTTACCCTGAACCAAAAAAGCACAGAATACATAATAGTAGTATACATGGTCATACATTACATCCCAAGGTTGCCTGGATGGAAGAAATGAGAGAACTTTTAGCGATAAGACCGCCCTTTATACTATGTATGCAGTATTTTTGTTTTGTTTTCTTTCTTTGTGTGGTACCTAGGTTTAAGTATAATAAAAAAGAGTTTTCTATTCTATTCTAGTAGGAACAGGTATAAGCCGGTTCATTAGAGAAACGAATCTAAAATGGCGACTTGTACTTGCGTTGACAGATAGTACAGTTAGCATCCAAAATTTCAGATCAAAGATTTTTTCAAGTCATAAGTAATAAAAACAAGACCGGGTCGTATTTATTTCAAAATTGCTGATGCCCGCGACTTCGTCCGCGTGGTTTTTTTATTCCTTGAATTATAATAATTTGTAGATCGAAATACCTTATAATGCTTCTTTGAAGACAACATTCGAAAACTCAACAGAATAACAATAACAAACAAGTAACAACGGAAAGATAACAGAAAATTATAACAACGAATTCGTAACAGTTCAGATCACCAGGCGCACCAAGACAGCGTGAAAGCAAATCAAGACTGTTTTTTTTCTGCATACTGTACGCGCGTGAGTGAGTATAGACGGCACTAGTGTGCAAGCGAGAGGCCATGATAAGTGCCGCCATTTAAGATTCGTTTCTTTATTGAATCGGCTTATAGGTAAAATGTAAATGATATTATCTTCAATTTGTTAATAGAAGTAGAAGTGTTAGGAAGGGATCGATCCTACAATCTTCAGATTGAAAATCGAGTGTATTCTTTCTATGCCAAGACGGCAAAATACAGATAGCCACCAGCGAGCAGCGCGGTAACCTACGTGCGTACCTAGCGTATGTATGTATCTTGCGTAGATAGATAGATACCCATTTCGCTCGCGCAGTCGAGCGGTGGTGCGGGCGTCCATAAACAGCTGAGTTGAGGTCATTCACTTGCGTGCAATACATTACATCTTTTTTTTAATTTGTTTATTTTTGCTTTTAAAAATTGTTTATTCGTGTTGATATGTTTTCTTAGTGTTGTACTATGGGTGTGTAACTAGATAAAAAAATAAAAAAATTTAGAGAGGTGAAATTTTATTCGCGTTTTTTTTTCGATAAATATGTTCAGAATCATGGTCTGATTGCCACCTTTCATTTTTCGATAGTAGTCTTTTTACACCCTGTATAATCTACAATTAATTTGGCATACAACCTACATCCATGTTCTTTAATTTGACTACCAGGGAAAAGCAGGAATGAACCGAAATTAAAAAACCCGTGTCATGAACTACGTTATCCTACTAATATTATAAACGCGAAAGTTTGTAAGTATGGATGAATGGATGGATTTTTGTTACTCTTTTACTCAAAAACTACTGAACGGATATGGATGAAATTTGGCACAGAGATAGATTATAGTCTGGAATAACACATAGGCTATATTTTATCCCGGAATTCCAACGAGAACGGGAATTAGCGCGGGTGAAACCGCGAGGCACTGCTAGTAATATATATTTATACCTACCAAAGCAGCCCGTCCCGGCGTCGTCGCACAGGGCACAGGTAGATATTTAACGAAAATTTCATATATTATAAATTTTAACATGTATGTACCTACTATACACACGCAGACCATTTCAAGCATTGACTCTGACTCCCCTCAGTACACCAGTGACGCCCTACATCGCATAGGTAACTTTTTTTTTAAACTTTTTTTATAACATTACTAGATGCGCCCCGCGGCTTCGCCCGCGAACTAGTGTTTTTTATTCAAATTTCAGAAATTTATAACACAATCCCTAGGCGGTATTGTTAAAATAAAGAATACATGTAAAATTATTTATTTTATAGTTTATTTATACTGAGTTTTGAGTAAATCGAATCAAGGAAAAATAATTTTTCATACAAACTTTAACCCCTCAGAAGTTAATTTTTGAAAATTTTATTAGCCTATATCCTATTCTAGGTTCTAAACTATCTACTTACAAAATTTCACCTTAATAACGTAAGTGACGTAAGTAATTACGGAGATTACTTATAATAAACATTATAATAATATTACTTACTTATATTTTGAAACTCGTGATATCTTTCGAATGGAATGTCCGAATTGAATAATTCAAAAAGTTATTTAAAGGTATTTTAGCAGTTTTTTATATATATACAGGGTGTTAGTGTGAACACCGTTGTCCTTGAAACCAGAGGTTCAGCATCATGAGTAGAATCCAAAACGGATGAAAAAAAATGATTCTATTTTTTACTCATTTTTTAAAGAAAATTTTTATAAACACTAAACGTTTGCTCACAAACACGTGACACAAGTATTTCGACCAGGCGACACGTGGCATTTGCACCTCAGTGTCGGATCACCTTCTGTGCGAATATCTCGTCTTTTAAAGGGCACAAGTAATGAAGTTACGATCCAAGTAAGGCGCGGGTATAAGTACTTACGTAGGTAGGTACTTAAAGTATGTAGAGTGACTATGGCATCGTGTACGATAGCGAAGACATGAAATATCAAAATCTTGCAAAACTAATATAGGTGTTAAGCTTTTCTCATCGGTTTTGGATTCTACTCATGATGCTAAACCTCTGGTTTCAAGGACAACGGTGTTCACACTAACACCCTGTATATATTTATATTATATATATATTTATTATATATATAAATTTTTCCTCATTATAATTATTATTGTTGGTAAAGGTACTTTTAAGCTGTTTTTCTGTTTTTCTCCTTGATGGTAGAGCGTAGATAGATCAGTAGGTATGTTATTTTGGTGAAAAATAGAAAGGGGGGGGGGGGTTAGTGAGGGAACATTCCGACTTTTTGACATTTTCGCCGCCTCGCACATGTACACGCATACCGTAGTTAGTAGGTAGGCCGGGGGTCGCCTTTTCAAATGAACTATGCAGTACGTAGGTAGACAGACAAAGGTACCTAGGTACGTAGGCAAAGAATAAAACTTTACCTAAGTAGGGTGGGTGCACCAGTGCCACACCAGGAACCAGTAGTACACCATTTCTACCTTCACATCAAAATATTAACCTTCTGTCAAATTTCACGCCACTTTTTTTACATTTGGTAGCACTGTTGTATTTCTATCAATCGTTTAATAAAAAATAAAAGCGGTGAATATGCCATCTATATCAGTAAAAAACGCATAATGCAAAACAAAAACCATTCTTTTCGTTCTGGGCGGCTATATTAGTAAGCTGCACTTCGACGATAAGTTTTTTCAGTCTTTTGAAATCTTTGTTTGTATCAATCGTTTTAACTTATTTTCCAATGCATTGCGTAAAATGATGTGTAAAGCAATCAAATTTCATTTTCTTTTATCAGAAAATGTTAATTTTAATCAAAAGTTGGCATTGGAAAACTAATGGAACACGAATTCAATGCTTTTCGAGTAGTATTCCATTTGGTCTACAACTCGTGATTTAGTCTGTAATGTTTTTTTACAACATGAGCTCGTCGATCTCCGTCTCCCCCAGCAGCAGCGGGCACGTGTCCCTGCGCTGGTGCTGCACGAAGGCCTGCAGGTCCAGACCGAAGGCGTCGGCCGCGGGGGGCTTCGCGCCCGCCTCGATGCTCACTCACTGGTCTCAATCAACATGGACACCTCCTAGATACTCTAAATCATCATAGACACCTCCTAGATACTCTAAATCATCATAGACACTTCCTAGATACTCCAAATCATCATAGAAACTTCCTAGATCCTCTCAATCATCATAGACAGGTCCTTGATCCTCTCAAACATCATAGACACCTCCTAGATGCTTTCAATCATCATAGACCCCTGTCTTCCCTCGTTCATGGATGCTCTTAATGATCATTGACACCTCCTGGATGCTTTCAATCGTCATAGACACCTCCTGGATGCTCTTTATCACCATTCACATCTCCTAGATGCTCTTAATCATCAAAGACACCTCCTGGATGCTCTCCATCATCAAATACACCTCCTGGAGGCTCTCCATCATCAAAGACACCTCCTGGATGCTCTCCATCATCCTAGACACCTCCTGGATGCTCTCCATCATCAAAGACACGCCTGGATGCTCTCCATCATCCTAGACACCTCCTGGATGCTCTCCATCATCAAAGACACCTCCTGGATGCTCTCCATCATCAAAGACACCTCCTTGATGCTCTCCATCATCAAAGACACCGCCTGGATGCTCTCCATCATCAAAGACACCTCCTGGTTGCTCTCCATCATCAATGACACCTCCTGGATGCTCTCCATCATCAAAGACACCTCCTGGATGCTCTCCATCATCAAAGACACCTCCGGATGCTCTCCATCATCAAAGACACCTCCTGGTTGCTCTCCATCATCTAAGACACCTGGATGCTCTCCATCATCAAAGACACCTCCTGGATGCTCTCCATCATCAATGACACCTCCTGGATGCTCTCCATCATCAAAGACACCTCCTGGATGCTCTCCATCATCAAAGACACCTGGATGCTCTCCATCATCAATGACACCTCCTGGATGCTCTCCATCACCAATGACACCTGGATGCTCTCCATCATCAAAGCCACCTCCTGGATGCTCTCCATCATCAATGACACCTGGATGCTCTCCATCATCAAAGACACCTCCTGGTTGCTCTCCATCATCAAAGACACCTGGATGCTCTCCATCATCAAAGACACCTCCTGGATGCTCTCCATCATCAATGACACCTCCTGGATGCTCTCCATCATCAAAGACACCTCCTGGATGCTCTCCATCATCAAAGACACCTGGATGCTCTCCATCATCAATGACACCTCCTGGATGCTCTCCATCACCAATGACACCTGGATGCTCTCCATCATCAAAGCCACCTCCTGGATGCTCTCCATCATCAATGACACCTGGAGGCTCTCCATCATCAAAGACACCTCCTGGATGCTCTCCATCATCAAAGACACCTCCTGGATGCATCATCAATGACATCTGGATGCTCTCCATCATCAAAGCCACCTCCTGGATGCTCTCCATCATCAATGACACCTGGATGCTCTCCATCATCAAAGACACCTCCTGGATGCTCTCCAGGATGCTCTTCATCATCTCCTGGATGCTCTCCATCACCTCCTGGATGCTCTCCATCATCTCCTGCATGCTCTCCATCATCTCCTGGATGCTCTTCATCATCTCCTGGATGCTCTCCATCATCCTGGATTCTCTCCATCATCTCCTGGATGCTCTCCATCATCTCCTGGATGCTCTCCATCATCTCCTGCATGCTCTCCATCATCTCCTGGATGCTCTCCATCATCTCCTGGATGCTCTCCATCATCTCCGGAATGCTCTTCATCATCTCCTGGATGCTCTCCATCATCTCCTGGATGCTCTCCATCATCTCCTGGATGCTCTCCATCATATCCTGCATGCTCTCCATCATCTCCTGGATGCTCTCCATCATCTCCTGGATGCTCTCCATCATCTCCTGGATGCTCTTCATCATCTCCGGAATGCTCTTCATCATCTCCTGGATGCTCTCCATCATCCTAGACACCTCCTGGATGCTCTCCATCATCTCCTGCATGCTCTCCATCATCTCCTGGATGCTCTCCATCATCTCCTGGATGCTCTCCATCATCTCCTGGATGCTCTTCATCATCTCCTGGATGCTCTCCATCATCCTGGATGCTCTCCATCATCTCCTGGATGCTCTCCATCATCTCCTGGATGCTCTCCATCATCTCCTGCATGCTCTCCATCATCTCCTGGATGCTCTCCATCATCTCCTGGATGCTCTCCATCATCTCCTGGATGCTCTCCATCATCTCCTGGATGCTCTCCATCATCTCCTGGATGCTCTCCATCATCTCCTGGATGCTCTTCATCATCTCCTGGATGCTCTCCATCATCTCCTGGATGCTCTCCATCATCTCCTGGATGCTCTCCATCATCCTAGACACCTCCTGGATGCTCTCCATCATCTCCTGGATGCTCTCCATCATCTCCTGGATGCTCTTCATCATCTCCTGGATGCTCTCCATCATATCCTGCATGCTCTCCATCATCTCCTGGATGCTCTCCATCATCTCCTGAATGCTCTTCATCATCTCCTGGATGCTCTCCATCATCTCCTGGATGCTCTCCATCATCTCCTGGATGCTCTCCATCATATCCTGCATGCTCTCCATCATCTCCTGGATGCTCTCCATCATCTCCTTAATGCTCTTCATCATCTCCTAGATGCTCTTCATCATCTCCTGGATGCTCTCCATCATCTCCTGGATGCTCTCCATCATCCTAGACACCTCCTGGATGCTCTCCATCATCTCCTGGATGCTCTCCATCATCTCCTGCATGCTCTCCATCATCTCCTGGATGCTCTCCATCATCTCCGGAATGCTCTCCATCATCTCCTGGATGCTCTCCATCATCTCCTGGATGCTCTTCATCATCTCCTGGATGCTCTCCATCATCTCCTGGATGCTCTCCATTATCTACTGCATGCTCTCCATCATCTCCTGGATGCTCTCCATCATCTCCTGAATGCTCTTCATCATCTCCTGGATGCTCTCCATCATCTCCTGGATGCTCTCCATCATCTCCTGGATGCTCTCAATCATCTCCTGGATGCTCTTCATCATCTCCTGGATGCTCTCCATCATCTCCTGGATGCTCTCCATCATCTCCTGGATGCTCTCCATTATCTGCTGCATGCTCTCCATCATCTCCTGGATGCTCTCCATCATCTCCTGGATGCTCTCCATCATCTCCTGGATGCTCTCCATCATCTCCTGGATGCTCTCCATCATCTCCTGGATGCTCTTCATCATCTCCTGGATGCTCTTCATCATCTCCTGGACGCTCTCCATCATCTCCTGGATGCTTTCCATCATCTCCTGGATGCTCTTCATCATCTCCTGGATGCTCTCCATCATCAAAGACACCTCCTGGATACTCTCCATCATCAAAGACACCTCCTGGATGCTCTCCATCATCCTAGACACCTCCTGGATGCTCTCCATCATCGATGACACCTGGATGCTCTCCATCATCAAAGACACCTCCTGGATGCTCTCCATCATCAATGACACCTGGATGCTCTCCATCATCAAAGACACCTCCTGGATGCTCTCCATCATCTCCTGAATGCTCTCCATCATCCTTGACACCTCCTGGATGCTCTCCATCATCAAAGACACCTCCTGGATACTCTCCATCATCAAAGACACCTCCTGGATGCTCTCTATCATCCTAGACACCTCCTGGATGCTCTCCATCATCAAAGACACCTCCTGGATGCTCTCCATCATCTCCTGGATGCTCTCCATCATCTCCTGGATGCTCTCCATTATCTACTGCATGCTCTCCATCATCTCCTGGATGCTCTCCATCATCTCCTGAATGCTCTTCATCATCTCCTGGATGCTCTCCATCATCTCCTGGATGCTCTCCATCATCTCCTGGATGCTCTCAATCATCTCCTGGATGCTCTTCATCATCTCCTGGATGCTCTCCATCATCTCCTGGATGCTCTCCATCATCTCCTGGATGCTCTCCATTATCTGCTGCATGCTCTCCATCATCTCCTGGATGCTCTCCATCATCTCCTGGATGCTCTCCATCATCTCCTGGATGCTCTCCATCATCTCCTGGATGCTCTCCATCATCTCCTGGATGCTCTTCATCATCTCCTGGATGCTCTTCATCATCTCCTGGACGCTCTCCATCATCTCCTGGATGCTCTCCATCATCTCCTGGATGCTCTTCATCATCTCCTGGATGCTCTCCATCATCAAAGACACCTCCTGGATACTCTCCATCATCAAAGACACCTCCTGGATGCTCTCCATCATCCTAGACACCTCCTGGATGCTCTCCATCATCGATGACACCTGGATGCTCTCCATCATCAAAGACACCTCCTGGATGCTCTCCATCATCAATGACACCTGGATGCTCTCCATCATCAAAGACACCTCCTGGATGCTCTCCATCATCTCCTGAATGCTCTCCATCATCCTTGACACCTCCTGGATGCTCTCCATCATCAAAGACACCTCCTGGATACTCTCCATCATCAAAGACACCTCCTGGATGCTCTCTATCATCCTAGACACCTCCTGGATGCTCTCCATCATCAAAGACACCTCCTGGATGCTCTCCATCATCTCCTGGATGCTCTCCATCATCCTAGACACCTCCTGGATGCTCTCCATCATCTCCTGGATGCTCTCCATCATCCTGTGGATGCTCTCCATCATCCTAGACTTCTCCTGGATGCTCTCCATCATCTCCTGGATGCTCTCCATCATCTCCTGGATGCTCTCCATCATCTCCTGGATGCTCTCCATCATCTCCTGGATGCTCTCCATCATATCCTGCATGCCCTCCATCATCTCCTGGATGCTCTCCATCATCTCCTGAATGCTCTTCATCATCTCCTGGATGCTCTCCATCATCTCCTGGATGCTCTCCATCATCTCCTGGATGCTCTCCATCATCTCCTGGATGCTCTCCATCATATCCTGCATGCCCTCCATCATCTCCTGGATGCTCTCCATCATCTCCTGAATGCTCTTCATCATCTCCTGGATGCTCTCCATCATCTCCTGGATGCTCTCCATCATCTCCTGGATGCTCTCCATCATCTCCTGAATGCTCTCCATCATCTCCTGGATGCTCTTCATCATCTCCTGGATGCTCTCCATCATCTCCTGGATGCTCTCCATCATCCTAGACACCTCCTGGATGCTCTCCATCATCTCCTGGATGCTCTCCATCATATCCTGCATGCTCTCCATCATCTCCTGGATGCTCTCCATCATCTCCTGAATGCTCTTCATCATCTCCTGGATGCTCTCCATCATCTCCTGGATGCTCTCCATCATCTCCTGGATGCTCTTCATCATCTCCTGGATGCTCTCCATCATCTCCTGGATGCTCTCCATCATCTCCTGGATGCTCTCCATCATCTCCTGGATGCTCTCCATCATCTCCTGAATGCTCTCCATCATCTCCTGGATGCTCTTCATCATCTCCTGGATGCTCTCCATCATCTCCTGGATGCTCTCCATCATCCTAGACACCTCCTGGATGCTCTCCATCATCTCCTGGATGCATCCTAGACACCTCCTGGATGCTCTCCATCATCTCCTGGATGCTCTCCATCATCTCCTGGATGCTCTCCATCATCTCCTGGATGCTCTTCATCATCTCCTGGATGCTCTCCATCATCAAAGACACCTCCTGGATGCTCTCCATCATCAAAGACACCTCCTGGATGCTCTCCATCATCAAAGTCACCTCCTGGATGCTCTCCATTATCAATGACACCTGGATGCTCTCCATCATCAAAGACAACTCCTGGTTGCTCTCCATCATCAAAGACACCTCCTGGATGCTCTCCATCATCAAAGACACCTCCTGGATGCTCTCCATCATCAAAGACACCTCCTGGATGCTCTCCATCATCAAAGACACCTCCTGGATGCTTTCTATCACCCTAGACACCTCCTGGATGCTCTCCATCATCCTAGACACCTCCTGGATGCTCTCCATCATCAAAGAGACCTCCTGGATGCTCTCCATCATCAAAGAGACCATCTGGATGCTCTCCATCATCAGAGACACCTCCTGGATGCTCTACATCATCAAAGACACCACCTAGATGCTCTCCATCATCCTAGACACCTCCTGGATGCTCTCCATCATAAAAGAGACCTCCTGGATGCTCTCCATCATCAAAGACACCTCCTGGATGCTCTCCATCATCCTAGACACTCCTGGATGCTCTCCATCTAGCTAGACACTTTCTGGATGCTCTCCATCATTAAACACACCTCCTGGATGCTCTCCATCATCCTAGACACCTCCTGGATGCTCTCCATCATCAAAGACACCTCCTGGATGCTCTCCATCATCAAAGACACCTCCTGGATGCTCTCCATCATCAAAGACACCTCCTGGATGCTCTCCATCATCAAAGACACCTTCTGGATGCTTTCCATCACCTTAGACACCTCCTGGATGCTCTCCATCATCAAAGACACCTCCGGATGCTCTCCATCATCCTAGACACTCCTGGATGCCCTCCATTATCAAGACAACTCCTGGATGCTCTCCATCATCAAAGACACCTCCTGGGAGCTCTCCATCATCAAAGACACCTCCTGGATGCTCTCCATCATCAAAGACACCTCCTGGATGCTCTCCATCATCAAAGACACCTCCTGGATGCTCTCCATCATCCTAGACACCTCCTGGATGCTCTCCATCATCAAGACACCTCCTGGATGCTCTCCATCATCAAAGACACCTCCTTGAAGATATTTACATTTCGCACCTTAGTCTAAAATTTATTCATGCGCATCTTCAGTATTTTTCTATTAGGGAGATGATAACAGCCCTGCAAATATTCTATGAACTGAATTTTAAATGACGTGTTTGTTGTTCTAAATCATGCCATATATTGGCTTTATTACTTATGTTGATGATTTTTTATCTTAGGAAATGATTTAAGTACTTAGAAGTTATAATTTTATTACAATATTTTAATGTAGTTATCCACATAGGACTCTTACAGAATAGATAACTCCAACAAAAAACGACCCATGTTAATACAAGGTATAACATATTACCCCTGCTAAGCCGAAGGGGGGGGTTTCAGGAACCCATGGTGATCAGTTGTGGGGGGGAGATAATTAAAAATTCCTATTTTCAGTTTCCCATACAAAAAGTTTTCATTTCCTAGTGCCAAAATAAAGTGACAACCCTATTTGGGAAACCTATACCTACCTACTACCTCTACAGGTATGTAGGTAGGTATTTATCTTCGTAGATTTCAGCTATGGCGGGAGATTACTAGACGATCTAATAAATGCGTGATAATAATAAGATATGTAGCTAGTATGTAAGTTCCTAGGTTGTATTGAGAAAATTTTAAATGCAAAGTAGAGTTAGGAACGTTGTAAGTGTAGGTACATACCTCATATTTTCTCGCTTGTCAGCTGTCTGGATGGCTTCTTACGAAGGGATTTAAGTATGTTTTGGTAGGTCACTCGTAGGTACACTATCACAGACAAGAAATTCACACACTTCAGCACAAGGTTGGTATGTTTTTAGGCATCAACATGTCTCACTCACTTTAGCACTAGTTAGGTTAGTTAGTTAGTTAGTTACACATGACATACCGATAACTATGCATGTAAGTAGGGTTCGATATGCCTCCCTTCTTCCAAGCAACACAGACGAGCGCGGCCAACCACTGATGATGTTGCATTGCCTATTTTTATGGGAGTCAGAGCAGCACACGCTTCCACCACACGCCTCTTCATCTCTTCAGCTGTGTGACACTCCGATGCATACACCACACCCTTAAGGTAGCCCCACAAAAAGAAGTCAAGCGGGGTGAGGTCAGGGGAGCGCGGTGGCCAGGCAATCGTACCTCCGCGGCCGATCCACGTACTGAACCGCCGGTCCAGGTAGCTCCTCACTGCGCGTGAGTAGTGAGCTGGTGCTCCGTCTTGCTGGAAGACCAGGTCCCGGTAGACTCGCAGCGGCAGCTCCTCTAGCAGTTCTTCTACCTGTTCAGACAGGACTTGGAGATAGGTTTCCCCGTCTAAGCGATTTGGTAAAAAAATTGGACCAATAAGACGGTCTCCAACAACGCCAGCCCAGACGTTGACGGCCCATCGATGTTGGAAGGACGATTGGCTCGACGCGTGTGGGTTGACGTGCGCCCAGATATGGTCATTGTGGATGTTGGAAATGCCGTTCCGGGTAAACGTGGCCTCGTCACTCCACAGCACCGTGCTGATCCAACTTCGGTCCGCCTCTGCCCTTTCTAATACCCATCTGGAGAACTGAACGCGTGGGCCGTAGTCAGCTGCTACCAGTTCCTGGGTCCTCCGGTAATGGTACGGGTGCTGGCCATCGTCATTAAGGATCCGCCAAACTCTCATATGAGGCACGCCGAATTGAGCCCCTGCTCTACGAGTACTCCTTCGAGGGTCTTCGTCAAAGAAATCCAATATGGCCTCCTCGTCGGGTACCGAGACAGCATTTGGGCGCCCTCCGAAGTTACTCCTGTGGAAGGATCCTGTAGAATAGAGCCTTCCTACAAGCTCACGAAAGCAGCGGTATGAGGGTAGCGGCGCGTTCGGGTGTCTTTCACCATACAGCCTCCGCGCAGCCATCAGGTTGTTATTTGGAGCAGCACCCACACACAGTATCATATTATAGTAATCAGCATTGCTGTAAGTCGCCATTATTCTTAAGTCCTAGTAACTTGTTTTTTTGGCACGAAAGATAAAAATAGTAAAGCACTACACGGCACCGCGACGCAAGTGATACTAAAATAGTTCATGTCATTCCTTTGATTTCGCCGAAAAGATGGAAAAATTTTAGGGTTCATTTTCAATTTTAACTTCCCTGTCCAATGAGTCATATACGACTCATAGGAACGTATTAGAATAAGTTCATGAGTCACATGTGACTCATTTCTCTACACGATTTGAGGCACTCTTTTCGGTATGAACGTGACGTGATATTTTTGTAAATCATACGTGGACAAAATGTGTATAGCATAAAACTTAATGTTTACAACGATTAAACGTGATTTTTTAGATTTTGTCATTGTATACCATAAATAAAACTATAATACTGGAATGTAAGGTTTTTTATTCAAAGAAAATATTATAAATCCATCAATAAATCAAGCATGTTTCTCATAATAACATTCTTGTTATTCTGAGAAACATGCTTAAACATGATTTTTTTAGATTTTGTCAGTGTATGCCATAAATAAAACTATAATACTGGAATGTAAGGTTTTTTATTCGAAGAAAATATTATAAATCAATCAATAAATCAAGCATGTTTCTCATAATAACAATGTTATTATGAGAAATAAATCAAATAATAAATCAAGCATGTTGTCAATAAATCAAGCATGTTTCTCATAATAAAAATGTTATTATGAGAAATAAATCAAATAATAAATCAAGCATGTTTCTCATAATAACAATGTTATTATGAGAAACATGCTTGATTTATTGATTGATTTATAATATTTTCTTTGAATAAAAAACCTTACATTCCAGTATTATAGTTTTATTTATGGCATACAATGACAAAATCTAAAAAAATCACGTTTAATCGTTGTAAACATTAAGTTTTTTGCTATACACATTTTAACAGAATAAACAGAACGCTTTTTCACATCTTTTGCATTCAGTGTGTACTTGCTTTGCTTTTCTTGCCTTAATTTATTTAACAAATTTTTCCAACAAAATATCAATTACAACCTCAAATAAACATTAAACTTTCTTATTTATTTGCAGTTATAACAGTTGATTGACATTCTACGAATGATGTATTGTCATTGTCAATAAAAAATGCATTTGTGTGGGTGTTCACATGACTCAAAGAAAATTTATCGCCCTACGTTCGTGAGTCACATGTGACTCACGAACTTCTAAAAATTTTGGGGTTAAAAAAAATTACGGAACCCGTAAAAAAATATTTCAACGCGCTTGGAAAAAGGCGGCGTCGCCATGTTGGTGTATTGCATGTTGATAGATGCCGACAGCCAATTAGCGGAAAGGGGATGGTTCTCTAAGATTTCAACTTGTCTATGATTGGCGGTCGGTAACCATTTTGCAAAGTGCTACAGCCAATAAAATTTAGTCGCTTTCTTTTGTGGAAATTCAAGTGTCAAAGATTAATGTAGGTACAGAACGGACAGACTAACTACAATTAATAACGGAAAGAGTCATTTGGTAAAGTTTTTAGTTAAGTTAACCGATCCCTGTGACTCAGCCTGCGGATGTCGTAAAAGTCGACCAAGGGGCTTCGCCAAATGAAAGGCAGCATTTTTATTCTGTGAATTACCTATACCTTTTCTTCGATCAGCAATCCCCAGCCAAGTGATTATGGCAATATCCGCCAGATTCACAGCTCTGTTCAGTAGTGGACATCAATGTGTATTCAGTCAGTAGGTTATTATGATTAGATCAACACACAAGAAAGAACCAACAGTTAGAAAAAGACATAACTAGCGAGTGTTAGCGTAGTTTAGTTCGTATGTTTAACTTCACGTAACTTAACCTTCAAATTGAAATGTGATTTTAGCTATAATTTTGTGACATGACTTACGACAATTTGCCTCAATGATGCTGTAGGTGTTTTTCTATTTTAAGAATATGAATCTGTCACTCTTTTATACATCTATTCTGTGACCATACTGAGGTCATCGTCGCAAGTATAAGAACAGCTGATTTTCAGGGTTGTCACTTCGTAAAAAATCTGCTGGCCATGTGAAAACTTTGTTTTAGTTTTTTCAGAGATACCAATCGAAATTAGAAAAGTCGTTGAACAAAAGTTGTTCCCCGGGGGGGTAGAAATACCCAGCTTTTCGCTTAGCACATGTATATTGTTACACCATGTATAAAACGTCATTTTGCTAAGACGTTTCCGTAAAAAAACGTTCTATCTTCACAACCGACCGCCGCTGTTCCGCCGTAAAACGTCCTACGTTAATATAGGACGCACTATCTCCAGAAATAAAAGGAAAATAAATACAGGGTGTTAGTGTGAACACCGTTGTCCTTGAAACCAGAGGTTCAGCATCATGAGTAGAATCCATCATTGTAACAACATACCAAAAAGTTCAATGAGAAGTCTCACCGTTTAAGAGTTACACAAGTCAACAACTTCTTTAACGTCTACTGAAAACCTTCAACTCTGCAGATAGGACTTTGTTCTACGGATGAGTCGTTTTGTTCCTGATGTAACGACCTCCCCAGGTTTCTAGGTAAAAGCATAAGTAAATTAATAATATGTATGGTAATGCATGTACCTACTATATTTCATCATCATCATTATCAAATAACTTGGGCAAAAGACCTACCTGCCCTACAGAAAGCAAGAGGTTAGTGAGCCGCCTCCATCCACCGACTCACTATTATGATCTATGATCCACCTACCTAATTTACAAGATTTTACTTTGTATTTTCACTGTAGCTTACAAAGACCTAGAAATAAGGATTCAGCACTTAGTTACCATACTTTAAAATAAGTGGTAAAATTACGTGTCCGTGATGGTAGCGTACCCATAATCGAATTCACGATTGTTGTTATGCCTAATAAATACTGTGTAAACTCTGTATAATTAATGCAAAACTAGAATAAATAGTGCTTCTCTGGTTTCGAAAATAATGACCATTCTTAGTGGGTACGCTAGCATAACGATCAAGCTAGCGTACACATGACCTTACTCAAAAACGACTCATGTTACAGAAACGAAATTTACACAAATAATACGATACAAATACTGCCACAGCTATGCAAAATTTCATAATCATTGCTTTTATAGGAACGGAGATAATAAACAGGACTTTCAAAAACATTCCGAGCTAGCGTTATGGCAGCGTACACATTAAAAAACCTAATAGATCTTATAGAAAATGAACTTTACTGATTATAAATGATATATGTATAAATACTGCGTGAAATACTCCATCTGCCAGTAGTCATTCTTTATAAAAATTCTTAGTGAAACAACGTAAAAAGTCCATGTGAACTTCTAGGAACAAATGCATTGTGGTACAGTCACACACACAACAAATAATTTAAAATGGAAATTATACACCGTACAATGTATATTACTAAATATAAGTAGTTTTGTTACTTTCATGAGTAGGCATTGCTTCTGAATGATGCTACCTACGTGCTTGAAGGGTCCATCCTATAGGTGCTGCAAGCTTGTAGTAGTAGGAAGTATTTCTGTTAACTGAATGCACATGAATTCAATGAAAAGAAATACTTGATTTTCAATATCGTGCTAAAGTTTTGACAAATTATTTACCACTACAAATCAGTGCCTCTGGTGTCATTCGATCATTCACAATGATCGATATCAATCATGACCTAGTATGAAGATGATCCGGATCATAAGACCCGTTCATTTGAATGATTGATTTTGCCGGCGGCCTATCATCGCTTCACTTCGAGTTTTCGTTTAATTCGATCATGCATTTTGTGATTGACCGATTGAACGATTACTTACCGGTGCGAGATCAGTTCTTTGCGTCGCGTCGCGTCATTTTATTACAGTCCGATTTGAATCTCGCAAAAACTTATTTGTAATTAATAATAATCATTTATTTGACCTGAATTGAGATAGATATCTACCTACTATGAAAAAAAGATTCTACACGCACGCAAGGTAGGTTTAGGTAGGTAGGTAGGTAGGTATAGGTAGGTTGGTAAGTATAGGTAGGTAGGTACGTATAGGTAGGTAGGTAGGTGTAGGTAGGTTTAGGTAGGTAGGTAGGTATAGGTAGGTAGGTAGGTATAGGTAGGTAAGTAGGTTTAGGTAGGTAGGTAGGTATAGGTAGGTTTAGGTAGGTAGGTATTATAGGTAGGTATAGGTAGGTAGGTAAGTATAGGTAGGTAGGTAGGTTTAGGTAGGTAGGTATAGGTAGGTATTCAATTCAATCATTTATTCTCAAACAATAGTAGTATTGTGTCGGAAATTGTCTTAAAATTAGCAAATTAGGTCACATTGTTTTAATAAGTACTAAGACTAGTTTCTTAAATAATCTAACAATATTACTTAAATAAAATTGTTACTACAATAATAATAATGAGGTATACAGTCTACTTATTTAATATATAATTATAACCATAATTAAAAATATAAATTGCACACAATGTCAGGTATAGAAATGTCAAATGTATAAGTATGTATTAAAATATTGAATATTATGTAAAAAGTCAAAAAAATTTAAATATATGTATGTATTTAGGTACCAAAAAAAAAAAAAAATTGTTATCTACTATTAGTCATTTACTATCACAGATTTTATTTTTCAGGGTAAGATTTGTCAGCGCAGAAGTCCTCCACCGAATAGTAGCACTTCTTTAGCAAGAATTCCTTGAGTTTATTATTAAAATGGCCTGCATTATATATACTCTTAAAGGGTATAGGTAAACGATTGTACAGCTTTAGGGCTTGGTGCCTTACGCTGTGCTTTGCAATATTGAGCCTTGGTGTAAAAGCCTTTACCATGTCCCTTCTTCTAGTTGTTTCTCTAACTGCCCTTGCTTCCGGGGTTTCAAAATAATTCAAATGTTTTACTAGATGAGTTAGTAAGACTAAAATATATAGACAAGGCACAGTGAGTATGCGCAGACCAACAAAATGCTCCCTACATGATTCCGTTTGAGAAATGCGTAGCATGGTCCTAATGGCTCTCTTTTGCATAACAAATGCTGAATTGATATTATAGTTATAGCTGTTTCCCCAAAATAAAATACTATATCGAAGCTTGGACTCGACGAGACTAAAATAAACTACTTTTAATTGCTTCAATGTCACCTCATCTCTCAGACTTCTTATGGCATAGCACGCAGAGCTTAAATAATTTTCAATACATTTTAATTCAGATTTCCAATTTAAGAGCATGTCAATATTAATACCTAGGAATTTAACTATGTTCATTGATTCAATCATTGTGTCATTAAAGTTTATAAGAAGCTTTTCGTCATTTCTGGAAGTGGTCTTAAATAACATTACATTAGTCTTTTTCATATTCAAAATTAAATTATTCATTTGAAACCATGTGTTGAAGCCAGCTAGAGCTTTGTTCAGCTTCACTGTGAGCTCTGAGATTGTGCTAGCTGAAACAATTGCATTTGTGTCGTCAGCAAAAACAACTAAATTTAAGTCAGCTAATTGACTACTCATAAAATGTATGAGGTCATTTGTAAATATTATGAATAAGATTGGTCCTAATATCGACCCCTGCGGTACCCCTCTAGTAATTTTAGTCAAGGCTGATTTATAAATAACTTCTTTGCAACTGTCAACTGCTCTTACCTCTACATATTGGTGTCGATTACTTAGGTATGACTGGAACAAATTTAACTGTTTCCCCCTTATACCGTAATGTTTCAGTTTTTCAAGAAGGATACCATGGTCTACTGTATCAAAAGCTGAGCTTAAGTCTAGGAACAGACCCCCTACTCTCTGATTTTCATTTAATTTACTAATAGCGTCATCTAAAAGTTTGTCAATTGCATCGTTTGTACTTACTCCATGCTGATAGCCAAATTGTCTTCTATTGATTATATTATTTATAGTTAGATGTCTATTTAGTCTAATTTTTATAATTTTTTCATATATTTTGGACAGTATTGGAAGAAGTGAGATGGGTCGATAATTTTTGGGGTCAGTTTTCGGCCCTTTCCCTTTATAGATTGGAATTATTCTTGCAATTTTAAGTTGCTCTGGAAAAACCTCTTCCTCAATGCATCGATTGTAGAAATATGATAAGGGTTCCGACAGTATGTCAATATTATCTTTAATAAGTGTTATAGGGATTTCATCATAACCGTATGATCTTTTCCTAGGCATGGCGTTTACTATTTTGCAGATTTCTATACTATTCACTGAACTAAAAAGCATGTCCGATTCTATACCTGCAGTACTATTGGTAAGAAACTCCACAGCGATATCTCTAGTCGTATTATTATTTATATTTTTACCAAGGTCAAACTTTTCCATGAATGTCCTTACAATGTCCTGATACCTGTGAACTACTTTATCATCTATTTTTAATATTATCGAGTCATTTGTAATAGTTTTATTTTTAACATTTCTATGCTTATTTACTATTTGCCAAATCGCTTTTATTGAATCTTTTGCTTTCATCACTTCTTCTTGCACTGTTAACTGTTTAGCTTTTCTAATAACTCTTTTATATATTTTAATATAAGTTTGTTTGTAATTTGATCCATGTGTATTTTGCTTATTTTTGAAGTTGATGATTAAAAATCTTTTCATTTTACTAGATGTTTTTACTCCTTTTGTAATCCATTTTAACTCTTGTTTTTTATTTCTTCTAATTAATTTCTTCTTAATAGTAAAGTTCATATTATAAATTTCAATTAATTTAGTGATGAAACTGTTTACTCCCAGCTCAAACCAGTTAATCTCTAAAACATTGTGTCTAAAATTTTGATTTTTTTCCATACTATTATCTCTACGTTTAACTTGGATTGTGCGGGAAGCATTATGCTTGCCAACGCAAACTACTGTACAGGAGCAAAATAAACCAGCATGCCCATCACCTAATCCATTATGGTCAACAATTACGTCACCCACTGTGTCATCCTGAATGTTAGTTATTATATTATCTAGACAAGATCCTGCGTTATTCCTTACAAACGTAATTTCATCAACCAAACAGTGAAAATTATAGCATTTGAGGAGTTTAATAAATTCTTGTTTTTGCATATCGTCTGCCAATATATTTACATTAAAGTCCCCTACTAAAATACATTTCTTGTTAAAGAAGTGCTCCAGGAACTTTTCGAGTTGCTCTATAAAGACATTGAAGTTTTTAATCAAAGGGTTGCGATAGCAACAAAAAATGAAGGTATTAGAACTAACATCTCTTACTCCCGAAATTTCAAAAGCCTCCACTCTGTAAAGTTTTTTACAATGACAAATCTCCTCAAAATTAAGTTCAGTATGCGCCATTATAAGTGTACCACCTCTTTTCTTAGTGGTTCTAAAATTGTAGGATGCCATTTTATAGTTTGTTAGTTGAAATAACTTCACCGTGTTTAGATTTAAAAAATGTTCACTTATACAAATATAGTCTAATCTTATCTTAAGTGAATTTATGTAGACTTCGATGTCATCCCTCTTTTTAGTTACACCACACAGATTTTGATGGTAAATAAAAAGTTTCCTAGTTCTTGCATTATATTTTGTTTTGTGGTTTACATTTGTGGTATCCACATCAGCTGTACTACAGTGAGTTTCGTCTACGATTTTTGAAAATCCTCTCGAGGTGTTGATGCTGGGGTTGGAACCCGTTTGATTTGAAGATGTTTCAAAAAGTTTACTATTACAGTCTTAAATTGTTTGGACGTCATCTTATTGTCTATACTGGCTAAGTTTATTATGTCTATCGTTGAATCATGTACAGAGTAGTTATGTAAATATGTATTATAATAGAGAATATTATTATTGTACTGTGCTATAGCAGGTTCATGACTATATTTGTGATAGGTTAAATTGGAGCATATCATATTAATGTTCTTTTCCTTTAACATCACGTGTAGATTAACTAAACCATTAACATATTTTTTGGCGCGTTGTGAGACTAATTTCCTTATTACTATCACTACTGTGTGGATAGAGCGTTCGTCATTGATAACTAGATTTTTTACTTTGTCTAGGACATATTCTATTGGAGCATCCTTGTATGTATAGCAGCAGACATCTACACATGAGTTATCTAAAGTGTTACGCAGTACTCCTCCCAACCCTTGCGTACAACCATCTCCAATAACTAAAACTTTTCTACGGATCATAAGTTCCTCTATATCTTGATTCCCATGTCCATGTCCTTGGTTTGTAGTTTCCTCTTCTATAATATTATCTGTGTTTTGTAGCAAGATATTTTCCATTTCCTGTATCGTTTCCGTTAACTCTGTAATTTTCTTTTCATTTCTATAATTCTTAAAGCTCATATTGTCGTATGCGAATCTTAGGCTCTCGCAACTGTGTTCTAGGCATTTTATCTTTTCTTCTAGTTCTTTTTCATTATTTTCCATAAATTCTAATTGCTGGTTCATATTCTCTTGTAGATCATTATATTGTCTCTGAAGTTTGAGTAGGTCTTCAGTAGTTTTTTTTCTGCGTTTTATACTTGTACTTGCTTGTTCCGATATGTATCTCTTCTTTTTTAAGGTCTTTAACTCAGCATTTTTTAATCTTAATTTAGCTCTGGTGCGTGCAGCTTCCGTCGAAGTGTTTTCATCGTCTATTTTTAAGTCGTCATCGTTATATCTATTGCAATTCCCTAGGTTAGCCTTTTCTTCTTGACAGTGACATTGTTTTTTCATTTTTAATATTATGTCATTTTGTGCTTCTACTAAGTGGTCTAGTTTGCATTTTTCTAAAACAATCTTCTCATACTCTTGCAGATCATTTTGCTGTTGAGTAGTGACATCTTGATTCCTGTCGCATCTTTCTTTTAAATCATCATATAATTTTTCCAGGTCTCGTAATTTTCTTTTAAGTATCTGGTTCTGCTCCAGTACATTGGTAAATTCTTTTTCTCCATCTTCTTGTTCTTTCATTAACTGTTCATTTAAGCGGAGTGATTTATTTAAATCATTTTGAACTAATTTTATTATATCTGTCTTTTCGCTATTTAGTAAAGCATATTTTTTCTGTTTTCTTGTATGCATTTTCGAATTCGCCAGAAATATCACAATTTTTCTTTAGCTAGCAACACTCTTCATAAACAAAACAAAAACGGAGAGCCGCTGCCGTGTCAAGAGTCTTGCGTCAAACTATACGCAGAGCCATTCTACACGAATTCGAAGTTGTCCGTTTTTGAACGAAACTTGTTTTGGTTGCCACCAGTAATGTCAAAAATAAACAGCTGATATCCCAATGTCAGCCTTATATGCCGATTCAGCTATTCGTAAACAACAAAAATTGTACCTACTTACTCACTATTTTGAACGGTTGAAAATATTTTGAAAATGTGACTCATCGGCTATGTTCGTCTGTGTGAAATATTTTGAAAGTTTGTGCTTTTAGATCTTATAATTTTCCTTTGGAATATGACAAAATACTTCTTTCCAGGATGTGTTTTTAGGTTATCTCACTTTTTGACTTGGTTTTATGAACCTGGGGCCACTGTATTCGCGAAAATGTATTTATTTACGGGGAGAGGTCACGTAAGTAATGTTTACTTATTGAACTTCGTTCGGGAACGTAGGTAGGTAGGTAGGAAGGTATAGGTAGGTAAGTAGGTATAGGTAGGTAGGTAGGTATAGGTAGGTATAGGTAGGTAGGTAGGGTTAGGTAGGTAGGTAGGTATAGGTAGGTAGGTAGGTATAGGTAGGTAGGTGTAGGTAGGTAGGTATTGGTAGGTAGGTATAGGTAGGTAGGTAGGTAGGTAGGTATAGGTAGGTGTAGGTAGGTAGGTATTGGTAGGTAGGTATAGGTAGGTAAGTAGCTATAGGTAGGTAGGTAGGTATAGGTAGGTAGGTATAGGTAAGTAGGTTGGTATAGGTTAGGTAGGTAGGTATAGGTAAGTAGGTAGGTGTATAGGTAGGTATGTTTTTGAAAATAAAGATGTGCAAGTACCTACCTATACCTACCTTGCGTGCCTCCAACCTGCCGATTTGGCATGTTGTTGTCTGGAGCTGTGCTGGAGTTGATCAGACGGTGTCGGTTACGGTAACACGATGTGATTTAGGAGTGGGTCGCTATCAGATATTCCATTCACTTAACGAAACTATCTAATGGTCAACGATAACCGTTAAAATAACTATCTATCGTTAACAATCGTTAAAAACTAGGACGTTGAGAATTTAGAGAGATATGTAGCTAAACGCGAGAATGTTGACGTTAAGGCAACGTTAAAAAACTTTATAAAACGAGATTTTGACGATAAGCTAACGTTAACATTCACTTTACGCCTCCACTCCATGTCCATTCAAAGGTTGCCCGGAAGAAATCGCTCATAGCGATAAGGCCACCCATTTTTCAACTTATTATTTGTTTTTTTCCTGTCCTGCTTACACATTTTTAGGCAGGTATTTATTTTTCACTCAACAATCAAATTTAAAGTCGCTCATCGAATTAACAGTGGTTTACAAACTAAACTAAATTCACGTGTTCGGTTCACTCACTCATTCGCTCACAAACCAAAATTTAACGATAGCTTATATTCACAAACCCGCTATTTCACTGGTTTTGATTTCACGGTCCGTTTAGCGTCTTCGCGAACGTTGCGGTGCACGCACGTCGCCGTTTCGTTGAAATTCGTTATCGTTGTCGTGCGTGAAGATCGTTAAGGAGTTTATAGATGGTTATTGAATCGTGGCATAACGTTATCGTTGTGGAACCCTGTTAACGGTTTATTTAACCATGAAGTTAAGTGAAATAACGACACACTCCTAAGTGATTTATAATCTGGCACGACCAGAGAGTGGAATGAGCTTCCAGCGTCTGTTTTCCCGCTAGAATACGATCTCGGAGTCTTCAAATCAAGAGTGAATAAGTTCCTTCTGGGAAAGCGTGCTCCATCTTAGGACACATCTTCACTTACCTGAGATAGTGGCCAAACGCTCGACCATTTTCAATAAATAAAAAAATCATTTTAGGTACCTAGGTAGGTGCTTCTAAAATGGTCGAATTGCGAGATATCTAAGTATGTATACCTATCACCGAGTTATAAAACCAACTCGAGTAATGCTGTCAGGTGTCAGACATAAAAAAACTAGAGGCGTCCCGCGGCTTCGCCCACGAACCAGATTTTTTTTCGTACAAATTTCAGAAGTTTATTGCTCATAGGGATTATTCTGTAAAACTTAAAAACGTGTTTAATTATTCACTTCATAGTTTATTTATACCAAATTTCATTTAAATAACTTGAGTAGGTACAAAGATTACTTATAACAAACATTCACACAGACTTTCCTATTTATTATAATAGCAAGATTATATCTTACCCAATTTTGTATTCATTATTATGTATTAATTATCTACTACTAAGTGTACCTTACCTACCCATACTAACCTACTTACCTATACGTACCTACCTACCTATACCTACCTACCTACCTATAACTACCTACCTACCAATACTTACCTACCTACCTACCTATACCTACCTACCTACCTATACCTACCTACCTACCTATACCTATCTACCTACCTATACCTCAGACCTCAGACATATCAAATGGAAACCCCCATTTAGGCGAACACAATTGTTTTGTAGATTCTATGCCTGGTTAGGTCCTTTCTTATATGCAAAAATAAACAAAACACTAAATTTATTTCCAAAAACAAAAAGAGGTTGCAAGAAGATTCTACATTCATGGCTTCTTGGTAAAGACTATGATGAGACGGAAGCCGTCTTGTCATACTGTAAATAAGTAGGTGGGTATGTGTTGGCATTGCAATTGACTACTTACCTAGGTAGGAATTTCTAATTTATTGTCACTGAAATTGAATTTAACTCAAACAAAGAAGATATCGAAGTAACTACTATGTTCCGAGCATTTATTTAGTACTGTTTATGTCATTTTAAATTATAAACACAACTGCTTTTTGATCTCTTCAGCACAGGGTATCCTAGTGTAGAGATCAAAGTGAAATCACCATTATTAGTCTCTATATAATTAGCAATAATAAGAATAATATTAAGTCAGTGTGATTATGTTTTATGTATTTTTGATCAATAAAATTTACTTTACTTTACCTACCTACCTACCTACCTATACCTACCTACCTATACTTACCTACCTACCTATACCTACCTACCTACCTATACTTACCTACCTACCTATACCTACCTACCTACCTATACCTACCTACCTACCTATACTTACCTACCTACCTATACCTACCTACCTACCTACCTAAACCTAACTTGCGTGCGTGTAGAATCTTTTTTTCATAGTAGGTAGAAATCTATCTCAATTCAGGTCAAATAAATGATTATGATAAATGATTATTGATTATGATATATGATAAATGATTATTATTAATTTCAAATAAGTTTTTGCGAGATTCAAATCGGGCTGTAACGAAATGACGCGACGCGACGCAAAGAACAGATCTCGCACCGGTAAGTAATCTTTCAATCGGTCAATCACAAAATGCATGATCGAATTAGTAGGGCGGAAACATATTTACGTGTCCTGGCGTGTCGCGATGCTTACTGTCGCGGCTGTGAGTGTGCACACTAACGTGTCGCGACACGAGGTGTTATGGCCCAGTGTTGCCATATATACAGATTTATCTGTATCTGTAGAGAATTTTGACCACAAATACAGATTACAGATTAAGCCAAATCTGTAAAATTTATATTCAGATTAATACAGATCACATAGTCTATGATGAAATGATTGAACACTTTAGTTTATTTTTGTTTTTGCGCTAAGATTTCTTGCCAACCTACTAATATTAATGTATTTCAGGAACCTGTTTGTGTTGTCAACGTCATGTGTTGTCATTTTGCTGCAAATAATACTAAATTAAAAAATGTTCGCGCCACGAGCCACGCGCCAGTATAGAAACACATTTGCCTGTTGTGTCGTGTCGCGACATAACCCCCACCACCGCTCTGGCGCAATCGGTGGCTAGCAGTCTGCGACACGATAGACCGTGTCGCGACACGAAACGCCATACAAGTTTGTCCCTAACCATACTAAATGTATGAAACCGATATGCTTCTGGCGCGCCCCGACACACCGCGACACGCAAGTATGTTTCTGGTATTAAACGAAAACTCGAAGTGAGGCGATGATAGGCCGCCGGCAAAATCAATCATTCAAATGAACGGGTCTTATGATCCGGTTCCGGATCATCTTCATACTAGGTCATGATTGATATCAATCATTGTGAATGATCGAATGACACCAGAGGCACTGATTTGTAGTGGTAAATAATTTGTCAAAACTTTAGCACGATATTGAAAATCAAGTATTTCTTTTCATTGAATTCATGTGCATTCAGTTAACAGAAATACTTCCTACTACGACAAGCTTGCAGTACCTATAGGATGGACCCTTCAAGCACGTAGGTAGCATCATTCAGAAGCAATGCCTACTCATGAAAGTAACAAAACTACTTATATTTAGTAATATACATTGTACGGTGTATAATTTCCATTTTAAATTATTTGTTGTGTGTGTGACTGTACCACAATGCATTTGTTCCTAGAAGTTCACATGGACTTTTTACTTTGTTTCACTAAGAATTTTTATAAAGAATGACTACTGGCAGATGGAGTATTTCACGCAGTATTTATACATATATCATTTATAATCAGTAAAGTTCATTTTCTATAAGATCTATTAGGTTTTTTAATGTGTACGCTGCCATAACGCTAGCTCGGAATGTTTTTGAAAGTCCTGTTTATTATCTCCGTTCCTATAAAAGCAATGATTATGAAATTTTGCATAGCTGTGGCAGTATTTGTATCGTATTATTTGTGTAAATTTCGTTTCTGTAACATGAGTCGTTTTTGAGTAAGGTCATGTGTACGCTAGCTTGATCGTTATGCTAGCGTACCCACTAAGAATGGTCATTATTTTCGAAACCAGAGAGGCACTATTTATTCTAGTTTTGCATTAATTATGCAGAGTTTATACAGTATTTATTAGGCATAACAACAATCGTGTATTCGATTATGGGTACGCTACCATCACGGACACAAAATTACTTAAACTCGTATTATAAACGTGGAAGTTTGTACCTATGTATGTATGTATGTTTGTTACTCTACCACGCGCAAAAACTACTGAACGGGTGGACTAAATATTGCACAGACGTAGGTAGTTCTAGCCTTGTCATAAAACAGCAGTTTTTCAAATCACTTCCCGTGGGATAGAAAAAGTCTGGAAACGTCTCCATAGAAACAAAGCGTGCGAAGCCGCGAGCAGCCTATCATAATATATAACCTATATTAGTCCACTGCTAGATATAGGCTTCCTAATGAGTGCCATAGCGCCCTGTCTTCAGTTAGCCGCATCCAGCAGAACCAGCTGTCTTTCATAGAGCAGCCTATGCATTCTATAAACTCACTTCGAACATCACTTAGGCTCATACTACACGAACGGATCTCCCGCCGCGGGTATCCGCTCGACTCGACAAAGCTGCCGCAGACTATCGAACTACAAGGGATACGCGGGGATGATAATCCCGCGCAGAACGACGTATTAGCAAGAAACCGTCCATGTAGTTAGAACCCGTTATCAGCGGTGTTTTGAAGCTATATGCGGCGGTCGTATTGCTTCCGCCTAGCTGTAAACCGCGATGGAAAACCGTGCAGTGTAGTACGCAGCATACAACTTTCATATTAAATTGTGATTAGTGCGATCCAGAAGCGTATTACCGCAGCGGAAGAACTGCCCGTGTAGTAATGACCCTTAGGAATCCGCTCATGCTGAGATTAAATAACAGCTATAATCTACTTTAGATATGTAGGTACCTATGTATTTAGGTACAATTTTACACGTCAGTCGCTCCTTTAACCCGTAAAATGCGGCTAATGAGAGCTCATTTAATGCTAGAGCAAATGTACCTAATTAATTTTAAATAAAAAAATGGCAAAACTCTAACAGTAACACAAAACATAACATTTTGAGAATCAAAATTAAACAATTAATTTTACAAACAAAACGGAGAAATAAATATGAAATTATTGATGGAAAACGAAAGATCCAGACTTTATGGATCCAAATTCTGGACTATCACTGTCAGAACACTTTCCCAGTTTCTACAACTTCTGCATCATCGGTACCACATATCTCTACTTGTTTCAGTATCTAAACAAATTGCACATAATTTATCTTTCTCTTCAAAATATTAGCGGCTACCATCAGCGTCTTAACCATAGATATTTTAAATATACTGTGCAATTTTGGGGTTTTTGAAAAAAAGTCTTGAAAATACCTTATCAAAGTTTATTTCTCATAGTAGTACGACTATAATATACAATGAGTAAGGTACATACATTTTTACAATAAAATACCACTACGTAGGTACCTAAAATTGTATGTGTTCAAGAAACAGAGGTTTGAAAATAGTTAACTTCTAAAACAAAACAAGAAGATTTTTCAATCAAATTCATACAAAAATTAATTCTAGATAAAACATCTGAAAAAATCTGTGGAGATACTTAGAAATATTATGGCAAATGAATATTTTTCTAAACGAGTTCTTACATCGTTCTCGTTGGTTGACTGTTCGATGCATACACAAATTTACTGTTTATATTAAGTGGAAACTGGAAACCTTTGTTTGGTTTAAGTCAAATTCTGGTTACGACGTAAAGTGAAAGAAAATGTTGTCAGAAACCTATGAACTTACCTCGGGTTTGGTTAGATTGTATTTAGGACAAACTGTTTAAGACATGAGTTAACATAAACGTAGAAGTAATATGGAATAATCTTGGTAGAAAGAAACCAATAAGTGAGTAACACACTGTGGATAAACGTGCAAGTACATATGTCGTAGGGTATTTAAGATCTTTGTATTTCAAAGTAAATAAGGTGCTATAGGCCTTCACAAGCTCTCTTAATTTTAGTCTAGACTTCTAGAGGATGTGGATTTTATATAATTACTAGCGACCCGCCCCGGCTTCGCACGAGTTAATAATATATAAACCTTCCTCTTGAATTTATACCTATATTAAACCGCATCAAAATTGGATACGTTGTTTTAAAGATCTAAGCATACATAGGCACAGAAAGCGGGAAGCGACTTTGTTTTATCGTATTTAGTCATTCGGTAATTTTATATACCTACATAAGTTGATACGGAAGAGAAACGAGCGGTTTACATTCTGATGCCATACACATTTAACTAAAATTTATTTATTTAATGATATTTAGAATAAAAAAAAAAACATTATTATTTGAGTCAACAACGGTATTCACCATATTTGAAGTAGTTCTTCCCTGATGGGCGCAATATCAGAAATATAAGAGGAATTTATACTCAAATAATGCTGGTAAATACACCGTTGAATTAAGTGTTTATCGTATCATCCTTTGGTGTAATCAGAATTCAAACTGCAGTTCTTCAGGCATCTAGCATCTATACAGGGTGTCCCGAAATTCAACGTCAAGCAAAAAACAGCGGACAGGGTTGAAGACGACTCTATCTATACTACTACTATCTTCAATGGTTTCAGAGTTATTAGCTAGTATATGTAGTAGAGTATTTTTACTGAAGATCATAAATTTATCTTTCGGGCGCCAAAATGTTTGATGCTGTGCCAGATTTTGTATTAAGTCCATAATTTTGTGGTTTTTCTAGGTCGTCATGAACCCAACTGTCATCTGTTTTCGGCTTGACGCTGAGTTTCGGGACACCCTGTATATATAATATATTGAATTAATAGCGGATTTCTTCAAATTGCTTGCATCAAGAAGAAACCTACACTTGGCAGTCACGATATTTCTTAGCTTTGGATTGTTTGGAAGTAGAGAATCAACTAAAACCTGCCTTACCTAACAGACAAACACACTTAGAATTTAAACGATTACGTTTACCTTATTTTTAAGGTTACAATATCAATAGATCTTAAATGCTATCAAGAAACAATCAGCGAGTAAAAAATTGTCATGAATTGTTTTATTTTTGTAAATGAGTTACGATAGTTGATGTCTTCTTTCAAATCTTAAAATAACTTTCTTGAAATCTTACACTTTGCATTTTATTATAATTGTGACATTTAAAACTATTTATGTTTTATTTTTGTAAATTAGATGCGACAGTTGATGTCTTTTCTCGAATTTTAAAATAACTTTCTTGAATTGTTACTCTTTGCATTTTATTATAATTGTGACATTGCATAATTATATCTTACATGTGTGAATAAAAAAAATACTAGATACCTCGCTGACTGTTTTTACATTTAATAAGTCAATGATATAGGTGTAGAGTAGTTTACATGACATAGACTTTTTCGACGCGTTTCATGCAGAAGACTTCTTTCGTCTTGGGGCAGATGATAGAGCCGTGTTCCTTCATCATCTCTGTCAGAGCCTGGAAAGAACAATCATTTTAGTGATAGATAAAGATTTTATATCAACTTCAGACACACACATATAAAATACAACAGTTAAACATTCATCATCAACCTATATTAGTCCACAGCTGGACATGGGCCTCCCCCAATGAGCGCCATAGCGCCCTGTCTTCAGCTTGACGCATCCAGCATCTGCCAGCAGTCCTTCGCAGATTGTCATCCCACCTGGCCGGAGGGCGTCCTACACTACGTTTACCGCGTCGCGGTCTCCACTCAAGAACACGTTTACCCCAACGGTTGTCGGTTCTTCGCGAGATATAGCCGGCCCATTGCCACTTCAGATTGCTAATTCTTTGAGCTATGTCACTAACTTTGGTTCTCTGTCGGATGTTTTCGTTACGAATTCTATCCTTCAGAGAGACTCCGAGCATACATCCGAGTTAAACATTACAATAGTAGAAATAGAAAATAATAAATTAAATTTAATAACAACAAACAATATAGGTAACTCAATTCAAGGTATAATGTCTATGTGTGCTGCAATACGACGAAAAGAATTGGCTCAGTGTGATATTTTGCCAAGAAGTAGTGAATTCTATGAAAGAATTCCCGCTTTGACACAAATGTTTGTAAGGTCTGTTAATATTTGTTCTGGGGTTCTGGGTGTTGTCTAATTATAAAAAAAAACTGTAATGTATTGTATTATGTATATCAGTTATCTGTGGTACCCATAACCAAACCATTGGTTTGAAGAAAATAATAAAAATTAGTAATTTCAACTGGACTTGAAAGTCAAGAAGAAAAATTGGTGAATGTATCGTCTTCGGTGATTTCTTTGTCTTTTTTGGGTAAGTTTGTTGATAGAGACTCTACAAAGTGCCGCAAAGTGTGAAAATTCAGTGACCAAGGGGAAAATTCATCGGTAAAAATTCATCGATGAATTTTCACCCTTCGCCACTGGTACTACCTACCCTCCAAATTTCACCATTCTAGCTTCAGCGGATTGGGCTTTGGCTAGTCTCCAAAAAATCGCTTATTCCTTTACATAATACTAGCGACCCGCCCCGGCTTCGCACGGTTTTATTATACGTATAAACCTTCCTCTTGAATCACTCTATCTATTAAAAAAAACCGCATAAAATCCGTCGCGTAGTTTTTAAGATTTAAGCGTTCAAAGGGACACCATGACATAGGGACAGAAAAAGCGACTTTATTTTATACTATGTAGTGATATCCGTTGCGTAGTTTTAAAGATTTAAGCATACAAAGGGACATAGGGTAATATGGACAGAGAAAGCGACTTTGTTTTATACTATGTAGTGATATCAAAGATAAATACCTGTTCTCCATAAACCTGTCCATTGGGCAACACCATGGGATGGTTGTGCTCGTTGAGCGGCAGCCTCGAGATGCGGCAGACGAGGCGTGAGTGCGAGCAGTGCGCGTGCGGCAGGGTGCGAGCGAGCGCGGAGAGCGGCGGCTGGCACGCCGGGCACGCGGCCACGCGCGTCGCTGCTACGTAGCACTGAGTGGTGGGGGGTTAAGGAAACTATGACGGGAAAAAAAATTGAGAGGTGTCAAGGGACACCCGGATGGAACGAAGTTCCTTTGGTAAAAAAGGAACGGTCAGACTTCGTCTTAGACAAATATGGCTTAAATGGTTCCAAATAGACCACACTTCCTTCGCCCACCAGCTTTGCACCCACCTTCCAATCATCCTGTATAAAAAAATCACTTTTGTTTTTGTAGCCTCTTTAAACATTTATTAAATACCGATTTTTTTAATATTTGTTGTTTGTTATCGTGGCAACAGAAATAGGTACATCTTCTGTGAAATTGTCAAACTATGACGGTTATTATAATAAAGCTCTATGACGGACGGTCAGAAAGCGCAGTCCGTAATAGGTTCCCTTTTTATCCATTGGGTACGCAACCCTAAAAAAATTCGATTTTTTGCAAATATTTTTTTAATATTTCGTTTCCTATGTGTTTTTTGCTATTTGTACTTATTATCAATATTGTAGAATACAAAATTCTCTAAATAACAAATAACTTTTTTATACGGTGAACCGTTTTCGAGATAGAGGGCGGAGAGCGCGCGGTCACATCACTTCAGGTCAACCGGTGCCTCCGGTCAAAAACGCGCCATGTATAGTTGATGAACTATCGATAATCAATGATTATAAATATTTGTAATTTTTTATTGGCTTATCTTATTTTTATAATAAATGGGAAAGTCTGTGTGAATGTTTACTATAGGTAATCTCCGTAACTACTTAAGTTATTAAGATGAAATTTGGTACGTAGTTACGATAGCTTAAGACCTGGAATAGGACATAGGCTTTAAAAATTTGGAAATTTTAACCTCTGAAGGAGTTAAATAATAGTTAAATAATATATAGTGGTAAAGTTTGTATGGAAAATTATATTTCCTTTGTTCAATTTACTGAAAACTCGGTATAAATAAACTACAAAATAAAAAATTAAAGACGTGTAACACACCCACAACAGGAGGCGTGCAATAAATTTCTGAAATTTGTCAAATAAATTTCCATGCGGGCGAAACCGCGGGGCGCAACTAGTCAACTATATAAAGAGCATTTTTGACCGGGGAGGCATCGGTTAACCTGAAGTAATGTGACCGCGCGCTCTCCGCCCTCTATCTCGAAAACGGTTCACCGTATAAAAAAATTATTTGAACAAAATTAGTAGCGAATTTTGTATTCTACAATATTGATAATAAGTACAAATAGCAAAAAATAGGAAACGAAACATTTACAAAAAAAGTGCAAAAAATCGATTTTTGTGACACTTGACCTTGAAAGTTAATAGTTGCGCACACCCTACCATATGTAGGTTTTGAGACAACTTTTAGGGCTCAAACACAAAACTGCGAGCTCGCATCGCATCGCAAATATCTCCGAGCTCGCACGATAACGTCAGATCTCATTTGCATCGCGCATTCCTGTCATATTACGTCATACTTGGTGACCCCCATTTTAGTCCGCTCTGAGACAACTTTAGCGAAAGATGCGCGGCGCCTGAGCCGCCTTCTTTGTGTTGTAAAAAAAAAACTGCTTCAGTTCTCAACTCATAGTAATTTCGAGTAAAATAGTTCCCTTCAGTGTTCATAATCGTATTAAATGGATGAATCCAGAATCTTCTTTTTCTTTTATATCTATTTAACAATAACAGCAGTGCAATTGGACCGATTTATGCAAAAATGATCCAACCCACAACCTAGTCAATTTCGAGTTTTTTTAACCTATGTAATCAGTATAAGGTATATTTTAACATATCAAAGACTCACACCTCTATGTTCACAATTGTTATTTATTTATTTATTTATTCATGCCACTTGAATCATTTTTGTGTTGCTTTGGTTACCCTAACATATAACCGTTCTATTTTGCTACAATGATTCAAACTATAATATTAAGCTGGTCCATCAGTTCAAAGAGCTCAGAAAGCTATAGAAAGAGCTATGCTCGGAGTTTCTCTGAAGGATAGAATTCGTAAAGAATACATCCGAAAGAGAACCAAAGTTATCGACATAGCTCAAATAATTAGCAAGCTGAAGTGGTGGCAGTGGGCCAGCTATATCTCGCGAAGAACCGACAACCGTTGGGGTAAACGTGTTCTTGAGTGGAGACCGAGACTTGGCAAACGTAGTATAGGACGCCCTCCGGCCAGGTGGGATGACGATCTGCGAAAGACTGCTGGCAGATGCTGGATGCGTCAAGCTGTAGACAGGGAGCTATGGCGCTCATTAAGGGAGGCCTCTGTCCAGCAGTGGACTAATATAGGTTGATTATGATGATGATGATATAAAACAAGTTAAGCTTTGACAAGTTAATATTTGAAATTGCTATTCCATCTAAGTACGTAAACGAAATAAACCATAAAGTTCAAAACACACAGAAGCCGGAGGCGTGGCGGAGGCGAAGGCGTGCCGGTTTTTCCTATGGCACCGCGTTCGCCACGGCCTGCGGTGTGTGTGTAGGCTTTCATAGGATTCCATAGAATACAACTCGCACGCCTTCGCCACCGCCACGCCTCCGGCTTCTGTGTGTTTCGTACTTTAACGAAAAATAAATAAATATAATAAAATAAGTACAGGGCCAGCAGATCTAATATTAGATACCAGATGATTGCATTGATTAATTTAAGAAACCGAAGGGAAGCTGCAATAATAGACGATGTAGATGGTTTATGTGATGAACCTTATTCTGATTTGGACGAGGAGTAGGGCCAATTTTGTTTGTTTTGTCTTTTAAAACACAAAAATGATTACTAATTTTTATCACACTTTGAATCATTTTTGCATTTTAATTTTTGCACCCTACATAGCTCTTTCCATACAAAATTAATTTTGTAATAATGATCCAGGCGCAAGTTTTCCCAATTATCTACTAAACTATTACAATTTATTCTTTATATTATTTATAGCAAAAAAGTTGAGTTTACATAGCATTAAATTAAATTAAAATAACAACATTTTATATTACAAAGCTAGAGAAATACCGCCACAAACTTAAATATTGATTATCTCGAAATGAGGTTTGTGTGGGTTGGATCATTTTTGCTTAAATCGGTTCAATTATCTTTTTGGGATCCATCTTACGCTTCCTAAAAACACGTCCAATACGGCTGACTAAACTTGAAGGTATGGTTACCCTACAAAACGGTTCGCCGCAGAAATTCGCATCGCAGAAATTCGCAAATCAAGTTCGTGTGACATCGCATGAAATCGCAAGAAATCGCATCGCATCGCACCAAATCGCAGTTTTGTGTGGGAGCCCTTAGGGTGCCAATATACAAGTATTTACAGACTTACAGCTGGGTATCTCGAATTCCGAGATTCTTGCCTAATTTAAGCTTAAATGACTGGACTCAAGTAAGTATTGTTAGTTGGTAAGTAGCAGTGTAATATGTGGTATTGTAAAGGATGGCGTGTGTAGTTTACTAGGTAGGTATTGGTCGGTGGTAAGTAACAATGTAATAGACAGGTAAGTATTGGTCGGTCGTAACAGTGTCTTAGGTAAGTCATAGGTAGAAAAGGGTAAGTAAGTATTGTTCGTTGTTATTGTGTGGTATTGCAAAGGATATGGCGTGTGTAGTTTACTAGGTAGGTATTGGTCGGTGGTAAGTAACAATGTAATAGACAGGTAAGTGTTGGGCGGTCGTAACAGTGTCTTAGGTAAATCATAAGTAGAAAAGGGTAAGTAAGTATTGTTCGTTGTTATTGTGTGGTATTGCAAAGGATATGGCGTGTGTAGTTTACTAGGTAGGTATTGGTCGGTGGTAAGTAACAATGTAATAGACAGGTAAGTGTTGGGCGGTCGTAACAGTGTCTTAGGTAAATCATAAGTAGAAAAGGGTAAGTAAGTATTGTTCGTTGTTATTGTGTGGTATTGCAAAGGATATGGCGTGTGTAGTTTACTAGGTAGGTATTGGTCGGTGGTAAGTAACAATATAATAGACAGGTAAGTATTGGTCGGTCGTAACAGTGTCTTAGGTAAGTCATAGGTAGAAAACGGTAAGTAAGTATTGGTCGTTGGTAAGTGAGTGTGTATTGTGTGGTATTGCAAAGGATATGGCGTGTGCAGCGCGTGAAGCCCTAGCTGCAGGATGGCGGGGAGGAGCGCGGCGCGCGCGGGGTGCAGCAGGCGCCCGTGCTCCCGTCTGAACTGGAGGACTAGCGCGCGCCAGCGGCTTGCACTCAGCAGCGACGCGTACGGCTCCAACTCTACGGATTATAAACGCACACTTTAATATTTTAAACCGAAGATAAAGAAGAGTTGACTCACTGGACACACTTCCTCTCCTAAGTTGAAAACACACAGAAGCCGGAAGCGGAGCGGAGGCGAAGGCGTGCCGGTTTTTCCTATGGCACCGCGCTGTCACCGCCTGCGTTGTGTGCGTAGGCTTTCATATGATCAGAATACAACTCGCACGCCTTCGCCTCCGCTCCGTCTCCGGCTTCAGTGTGTAAAGCTCTGCTTAGCTTGGGGCTAGATGATGCTGTGTGGACTGTCCGGAATTATTTATTTTATATAATTTTATAAACCGCAGATTATAAACCGCACTCACTCTAAACGACACGGAAGATAGTATCAGACAGCAACCTGATACTTTCTTCCATCCATTCGTTTATTTCTGCCAACATTAAGCTATTAACACTGTAAATAATACAAAACATATATGGACATTAGAAGAATAATACATTTTATGATTTTATACTCTAACTTAAAATAGCATCATTTCGTCATTTTGTCACGTCACATAACTATAACTTGACTTAGTTAAAGCGCATTAAAGTTGATAAGTAGGGCTCGTGACATTACACCCTGGGATATTTTATAGAAAGAAGTTGATTTTCTGTTTGATTGACTTAAGAAAAAATATGTGGCCAATATTTTTAGATAATTTATCTGACGGATTAATTCCATTTTTAGGCATCTAGCTAGAATATTGAACAGGTATATACGGTGTCGTATAATGGACTGACATTTGATTTACTGAAGACAGGGCGCTATGGCGCTCATTAGGGGAGGCCTATGTCCAGCAGTGGACCAATATAGGCTGATGTTGATGATGTATTGATGTATACTGATGATGTATTACCGGTGTCCTTGGGGAAGGCCAGCATGCCCATGCAGTGCTGGATATCCTCAAGGTGAGTCACCTCGAAGGCGGAGAAGTGTTTCTTGGCGTAGCGCACCGCCTCCAGGCGCTTGTCTGCGCGAACCAACTCAACGAACTCCTGGAAACACTCATCATCACTACATAGTATAAAACAAAGTCGCTTTCTCTGTCCCTATGTCCCTTTGAATGCTTAAGTTTTTTTAACAACGCATCGGATTTTGATGTGTTTTTTTAATAGATAGTGATTCAAGACGAAGGTTTATACGTATAAAATAAAACCTTGCGAAGCCGGTGCGGGTCGCTAGTAAGATATAAAATAAGTTAACGTTAGTTTTATAAGATTACGTAAAGAACCCAAGGAAGGAGGTCCCCAAGATACAGGTCTATCCTAGTTTGGGGGACCAATGATGTATTAATTTTAAGTTTTAAAGTTTTTATCAATAAATGTTATTATTATTATAGGAAATCAATAACTTTATTAATTTTCTTGTGTGGGACGCTACATGAGTCGACACACTTGCGCCTTCCCATCTCCCAAGGACAAATTTAAGATCTTCTGCATACCACAACAAATAAATGGTTTCAATGTTTTCATTCATACGGGCTGGTGCGGCGGCAGATTTGGCTGAGGATCTCAAGAGGCGCAAATATGCAGGTCTCGACAGAACCTACGCATTTGCTCCCCTTTGAAGTCGATACCCTAAGTCCGTGGGTATCGAGGCTCTCCGATTTTTCAAATAAAATTGAAAACTAACTTACTAGTTAATTTATTTTTACTCATCTCAAGCATCATTACAATTGTAGGTGAAGACAGCAAAAAATATTCATGAGCAAGTAACATGTTTGTGTATAAACTAGTAAATTATGAAGTTTTTTTAATATGCGTGGGATTTAGTTTGGGATGCCACGTGTGTAGATACTATAGCGATTTTATATCTGACAGAGAAGTAAAGGCCGGATCCGCAGCAACATCCGAGTAAGCGAATCCTGACCGGGGTTACCTATTTGATTTGATACCTATTTGCCGTTCGGGGTGAAAACCCTTGGTTCTTGGGGCCCACACACCAAATTTATAAAGATCTTACCAATCTTCTCATAGAGTCCACTATACTCTAATTCAGAAACATAGATATTTTATGTAAACAATGACATTTATGAATGAAAACTTAAGAAAAGCTTAAAATAATAACAGACAACAGCAGGGTAACAGCAAGCTAACAACTAAAAAGCACAACTTTAACTTCTACAACACATAATGGCTCAAGCACAGCGAAAAAGATGCAAGTTTGAGTTCGACAACGAATGAGAGACCAATGGAATGATGAATGAAAACTGTCAAAATCACGAATAGTTTGAAGCTCCTGCAGCTTGCTCTGATGATACCAGTGTCGTAAAATATGTTCCACCAATATTCCTGTGGTTTTGTAACTCATTTGTTTACAAAAAATATCTATGTTGTTGAATCGCGGTATAGTGATGGGAATACGGTCAACGAATTAGCATTGCCGTTCAACTTGGCAATGCTGCCTGCTTTCTGGGCACTCACTCTTCTGGCGACGGCTTAGATTTAGGGAAATTGAGATATAAGAGTAAATACTAGTTGTAATTTGTTGTTTTTTGATTTATTGATAAAATAATACACAAAATAAGTATGTAAGAAAAAAATAATACATTATAAGGTAATAATTCGAATGTATCTTTGTTGGTCTGTTTCCTTGTCTTTCCGTATCTGAAGCGTTCATTTCAGTGCGCTTTAATTTTGATACCAAGGTGCATGATCATAAGGACTATTATAGATTTGCACTGCATTTTCCGGAACGGGGAGAGAGGGGCGATTTATGCTTCTGTTGACCACCTGAGGAAAATACAAAACTTATTTTCAATTGGCTTCATTTAGCAACAAAACAAATGCATTTATTTATTTCAATATATATCATGCCAAAAATAACCCAGTACGTCCCGAGTGCCTATGCTATAATTTTTACCAAGAAAAGCATGGATAAGTAAAAAATAGTTACAAAAAAACTTCAACGGCTCAGTAGAATTACTGGTGTTTTGCGAGACAATAACGTATTTGGATAAGTAATTTCATACTTTTATGAGAATTTATTACTTCATGGTTCACACAAAGAGAATAGTTGCTCGCAGGATGTATATTGTAAAAAAAAACAGTCGATTCGATAAATCAAATCAAATCCTTGCAGTTAGCTCAATTTCAATTGTAAATACCAGATTTAATTTGTTTTTATCTATATATTGATATGGACTGATCAAACCACTTTGTTCGGATCTTTAATAATAATAATAATTCTGGACAGTCCACACAGCATCATCTAGCCCCAAGCTAAGCAGAGCTTGTGTTATGGGTACTAGATGACTGATATACTTAATACAATATATTACATCTATAAAGATGTAATATATTGTATTAAGTATATCAGCGTATAATCGAATTCCCACTATAAAGTGGGAATTCGATTATACGCTCATTCAAAAACTTACTTCTTCATATATATGCTTATCCGTTTGAACGCCTGTTTGTTGAGGCGGCTCAAGCGCTGGACGACTTCTGCAAATAGTACCAACAACCAATCCCACTATGAAAATAACCACTGATGACACCGCGAGTATCATCCAACTTGTTAATATTGTTGACTCGTGTATAACCTGGCTGTTAGAGTCATTGAAATCCTTTAAAGAACTCAAAGCTTTTATCCCTGTGCCCACGCCATTTGTTTTTGTAACCTTCTGGTTTTTAGCTTTTTGATCTCTTGTCTGCTTTGTTTCTCCGCTAGATAATGGTTTTGAATCTGTGGATTTCTTTTCTTTACTCTTTTGTAGGTTCTTGGTGGATGTTATTAGTCCCGGGTCCTCAAGAATTACACTCTTTAAAGTTTTTGGAGTTCTCGTACCTTTGTCCACGCGATCGTCTTTTTCTGTAGGCTTTTCGATTTTAGCTTTCTGAGCTTTTGATTTCTTTGCAGTGTTTCCGCTGGGTTTTGCTTCCGTGGGTTGCTTTTCTTTAACTTTTTCTAGGTTGTTAGATTTTATTTTACCTGGGGCCTCGATATTGTCTTTTTCTGTACCAACATCTTCATTGAAACTGGTTAAAACGCTGTGTTTGTACTTATTGTTTTTAGATCCTTGATCCTCGAATAACGTTTCATCGGTATCTTTAGAGATTGATTCATTGGCTTCTATTTTTTCTAGTATTACTTTTACTTGAAATTGGTAAACTTTATTAAATCTATCCCAATGAGCAGACACTTTACATAGCCATTGCCATGCCTCATTGTTTAGCGTTTTGAGATCTTGATTGCTTTTAAAACTGTATTTTGCATAATAGTCGGACGAATCTTTAGCTTGTAAAACAAAGTTTATATTCCTAAAAATCATATGATTCGGGTCATTGCAGATTAGTTCATCAATCTTAACATGAGTAGATTCAACAGGTAAAATTACATCAACATTTATATGGACAGTGGATTCATCAGATGTTATTACTAGTTCTTTTTTGAGCAGCTTTACTTCGTTGTTTGATATTATTAAATGCATAATCGAGTTTGCTGAAACAAAAGGATAAGTAGAACATTTTCGAATTCATAATACGTATCTCAAATTTGTCTAAACCTTAAGCTTTGTAATAAATTCCAAAGTTCGATACTGCTTTAACTAGTAAAGTAACTTACTAAAGTAACTTACTTAATGCTATTTTTTTATTCGGATTTTATTTTTATAACAGTGGAAGACCAGTGGAAGGGTTTTCAGAATTGCGCTTATGCAATGCTTCCACAGAATACTCATAATTAGAACCAATATTTATACAAATTCTATGATTTTTTAAATAAGTAAAAGCAGTTTTGATGAAGATAAGACAAGACTTTAACGCACCTCCGCATGCACCACTCACAAAACAAATTAATATATAAATGTAAAACTGCATCATGTTTTAACTGTAGATTTTCCAATATAGTTAATTAAATATTCTTCAGTTTCATATTAATTGTAATACAAATCCGACTATGGTTGTGAACATTGTTAAGCCAACACTTTTATTAATAAAACAGGCAAGTGCGTGAGCCACGCGCAGTGTAGGGTTCCGTAGTAGCATGTTGTATTATCTTATACAAATTTACATAACTAATAACTTTTATTCTTGGGTAAATTTGTTTAGTGTAAGTTGTGTGCGATTCATGTTTCTTTTTTAAATTTTAATTGTCGGCGTGATAAATTTTGATACAGTAAGGACAAAGTTTCTTGGCAGTTCTGAACATAGGCTCTGCGAACTTTTGCGCATGCACAGTTGCAAAGAAAACTGTTACTGCCAGATAAACAAATATACGATCAGAAAATATCTAATACAGGGAGAAAATACTGATTAATAATAATAATGGCATTAAGCCATTATTATTATTCAGTGTTTGTTTTTTTTAATCTTTAAATTGTATCATATCTCAATATTTATCCTCTAACTTTGTTTTATTATTTGAAAAAATGAACAAAAACACAACGAACACTTTTGTACGCAACTGTGGTCAAGACAGAGATAGCGTCACAAACACCAAACCAATGCTGACGTGTGACAGAGACAAAAACCTCGTACCGAGTATTGCCGATAAAGATCGAAGTTAACAAAAGTCAAGATAAAAGAGATGTGCAATGTCACTTTATTAGTAAATTTAGCTACTTAAATAATCTTCTATACCCTAAAATTAATGAGTTCAAAATGAAACTATCGAGAAATTCGATCGATTATAGGATTGATTGTTTTTATGTAAGGTGCGTCTCTAGCCTAGACCACCGCCCCGCGCACCCTACTCATGCCACCATTTGGTGCCTAAAAAGTGTTGCTGCGCAGCCTTCCGCGCGTAGTTCGGACCTGCCAAGATAAATTGTCCTTACTGTACCGAGCATCAGTAATACACATAAATCACAGCATTCTAGTAGTAAGTCTCTGAGGCAAGCCGCGGAACAACATGGCGAAACTATAAGGGTTCCTTGTTGGCTACGGAATCATAAAAATGGTGTGCAACTTTCATAAGAATAGATTTTATCATTATTCACTATTTACCTTAACGTCATAGTCTTTTATTTGTTATTTTCCTCGACCGACGAACTTATCAGAAGTCAATATACAGGCTAACGTGTTAGAGTAGCTATAGCTTATCTTTCTAAGCTACGAAAAGTTACGACACAACTTAGGTACACCTACGAATCTACACGTACGGCCGTGCAAGGATGACTTCACCAGGGTCCTGCCTACTAACCATACAATAATAAAATACATATGTATTTTACACACAATACATACAATAAACTACAATAATAAAAAAAAACAACTAGGAACAACTAACTCATTGAATTGAATTAAATAAATAAAAACTAACCAACGCAAAATACTAGAAATGTCACTAGTAATAAGATTAGATTAAGGTTGTTCGATTCGTTCGATCGTTCATACGTTTGTATTTTCCCAAATATGAGCGATGTGGACATAATTTAACAAATAAATAACTGTTTTTGGCTTTGTTATTCGTCATTATTTGCGGCAAATTGTGTTTGATTCATGAAAACACTCGGTATAATTAGAAATAACGTGAAAATTTTAGGCCATTTCTTTCAATGCGTGAGTGAACACGGATAGTGTCGTACGCCCGCTTACTTGAACATGTGAGTGTGATGGCGGCGACGGAATCGCCATCTGTGTGCTATCTAAAGAATCATCTAATAATACCATAGTCTACCGTTCTCAAAGGGTTTTTCCATCGTCCAAGTATTTATTCCTATCTATTTTTGCTGCATGTCAAATAAGATCTAGGAAGCCTACGTTCCGTTTCCATGACAACAATAAATGACACTATGTAAACATATAAAATGTTTGCTTATAGATACCAGTTTAGAGAGTTTTACGCTGGGGCCACACTACCTTACCGTCTACCGGGCTGTTACCGCAATAATTATGACATTAAATTACCGTTTAAATTACTGCATGACCTGGTGTGGTTACACTAGAGTTTACCTAGATATGTCAATAAATAAGGCGGTAAAAATATCACGTGCGTCGCCGGTGAGCTCATATTGCACACTGGACAAACGGTAGTGGCCACAAACGCATTAATTACTGCGGTAATCTTCTTTGATGTGCGAAAAAAGACCGCCGCCGGAGCTATTGTCTACAGCCATTTGCCATATTGATTGGCATTGTAAAATTATGGCCATAAATCGTGGTTACACCTAGGTGTTGTATAAGTTATAATTAAAATAATTATCGGCATATCACGGTAGTGTGGCCCCAGCATCAGACGTGTCAGATTGTATGCAAAGCATTTCGATCATTCATCAGCGACGACCGATGTGGCGCAGTGGGCGAAGGTCCGCCTGCGACCGGTTGTGGGTTCGATTCCCGTGTCGGAAAAAATTGTGTACGATCTACAGAAATTGAACATGAAATTGTTCCGTTGGTCTGGGTGTTTTCTATGTATTTATAAAAAAAAATCTATCTATGTAATGTATTGTATTAAGTTTATCAGTCAACTAGTACCCATAATACGAGCTTTGCTCACCTTGGGGCTAGATGATGCTGTGTGGACTGTCCGGAATTATATATATTTTTTTTTTATTGGACTAATCGTAACTTTTTACAGAGAGCCAAAACAAAATTTTGAACATGATTTTTCTAAAAGTTAAAGTTTTTCTTTTTTAATATTAAAACATCATTGTTTTCGTAATTTTTTGCTCTATTTTTTAAAATAATGGTCGCTGTTATAGCTATCACCCAACTTGATAAAAACTACAAAAGCCCATTTTGCATTAAAATTTTGAAGCAAAGTTAAGATAATTATCCCAATAAAAAGAAATAAATATTTAAATTAAACTAGCTTTATGAAATGTTCTCAAAAGAAAATATACTTTATCAGAAATAAAACCATTTTCTAAATTTTTGAAATGTGGCCGTTTTGCATTCAATGAGCGATTTGTAAAAATGCCTGAACTTAGCTGGCGTAAGAGCTAAAATAAAATAAAAATCAGTTGGTGTTGATAGTACATAATTGTTTCTTTTTATTTTTGTCATACCGTTAGAAACGAGGTCAGGACCCTTTGTGGGATGTACCTACGCAGAACAGTCTACCAAAGTTTTATATAACAATCAAATTGACTTAGGAAGGCTTACAATAAGTAATTTATGACAAATATGAATTTGTTTGTACTAGGTCTATGACATTGTTCAAAATATAAAGAATAAAAATGATAAAAATCAAAAATTTTGGTAGTGTTGAAGGGATTCGAGCCCGTACTAACAGGATGTATCAAAATTTTGTGGATATTTTATTTTCAAAAAGCAAAAAGTAAATTAAATTTTCGGTGGTTTCGAACCCAGGTACGACTATACATCGTCGCACCCACCCGACTGTTCAAACCGCTAGTCCAAAGTGAGTTATTGAAATACTGTGAAAATTTGTATTACTTTTAATCTTTTATAAGTGGTCGTAAAATCGGAGCTAAAATACCTAAGTACACAAAGAACAGAGTCAAAAAAAGTGGAGACTTCCTTACGCTAATAATTTTAATGTAATTTTATTATAAAATTGGAACAACTTTCACAGTGAGTACATTTAAAATTAATGATTGTTATTGTGAACTTATTCAATTTATTTGTCAATTCCAATGATTTAACGAAATTAATAAATAGCATGAAAAGTATTTTTTTTTACCTATGATTTGTAAGATATTCTTTAGCTAATAAGCTAGTTTGTAAATAACATTACCCTCTGCGCCTTTTTACTTAAATTGTTCAAAACGATAAAAGAAAATTACCTCCAATTTTTTTTAAATGTAAATAGAGCCTGTTTTTATTCTTAAAAAAAACAAGAGTCGAAAATTAGTTCGTTAACTAGTGGTTTTATTGAATTAATTTTAGATGTAATTTAGTAATGTCCCGAAAACGGAAATATTGGTCCGAAAAATATTTAGTCCTAAGGCGTCTCCAATTATCTCTGTTATTTTTCGAACAGTACCTAGTTATTTTAGTTCCACTGAATTTATAGGGTTTGCCTGTGTGAGTGACTCGTAGCGGCCGATCACTCACAGGGGCAAGATCTTTTTTGTGTGAGTGACTCGTAGCGGCCGATCACTCACACAGGCAAAATCTTTTTTGCTCTTCCCAAATATAAGCTCCATAGATGCTTTCAACACTTGAAAAATTGCTTGGTACATAAAAAACAACATCCCATTTGCGGCAAATATATTACAATTAAACAATTATGCACAATTTAATAAGAAAATAGTGAAAAACTTCAACATAGAAAATCAGCGCCATCTAATAGCGGAGCTATGCTTAGTCCTGGACCAGAAATCACCTTAAATATTAGATTTAAAAAATTAAAAAAGTGTATGAACCATACTAAGTATCTATATTAAATAATAAAATATATACTTACCACGATGTTGAAAACTTAACTTTGTAACGTAAATTCTTCACTTTAGATAAAATAAATATCTCGCATTGTATAAACATAATTGCGTTTCAACTCAGTCAATTGTATTATACAAGTCTTACAAATTAAATTAATACAGTTACATTTAAGTGGAAAATGAAAACTCTTTTATTTTACGGCATATTAGAATCTAAAATTAAAACTTTAAAATATGGTAAGTTTTATTTACCTATAATTAATTAATTTATCCAAGGCTGAAAATCTCGCACTCAAGGGCACTGTGCGACGCTCGCGTAGTTCCTTCTCAACCATGGTCTTTAGAGTAACTACAACATACCTGCACTCTGATGTTGAACTCCATGTTGGAGTTGATCTTCTTGAGCTTGGATTTGTTTTCGTTGCACCACTGCAGGCAGCGCACGGTGCGACGTTCGCGTAGTTCCTTCTCAACCATGTCTTTAGAGTAACTACAACATACCTGCACTCTGATGTTGAACTCCATGTTGGAGTTGATCTTCTTGAGCTTGGATTTCTTTTCGTTGCACCACTGCAGGTAGCGCACGGTGCGACGCTCGCGTAGTTCCTTCTCAACCATGGTCTTTAGAGTAACTACAACATACCTGCACTCTGATGTTGAACTCCATGTTGGAGTTGATCTTCTTGAGCTTGGATTTGTTTTCGTTGCACCACTGCAGGCAGCGCACGGTGCGACGCTCGCGTAGTTCCTTCTCAACCATGGTCTTTAGAGTAACTACAACATACCTGCACTCTGATGTTGAACTCCATGTTGGAGTTGATCTTCTTGAGCTTGGATTTGTTTTCGTTGCACCACTGCAGGCAGCGCACGGTGCGACGTTCGCGTAGTTCCTTCTCAACCATGTCTTTAGAGTAACTACAACATACCTGCACTCTGATGTTGAACTCCATGTTGGAGTTGATCTTCTTGAGCTTGGATTTGTTTTCGTTGCACCACTGCAGGCAGCGCACGGTGCGACGCTCGCGTAGTTCCTTCTCAACCATGGCGGCTTGCGCGTAGATATCTACAACATAACCATAAATAAAGCTTCACTAGATAGTCGCTTTCTCTCCCTATGTCTCTATGTCCCTATGTCCCTTTGAATGCTTAAATCTTTAAAACTACGCAACGGATTCTGAGGCGGTTTTTTTTAGATAGAGTGATTCAGGAGGAAGGTTTGTGTTCATTCCATAAACCAGTGTGCAGCATACCGGCTTTCATTACGCACGCCCCACTGTCCGTTCCCTACTCGCCGCACCTCTCCTTCATTCAATAAACCAGTGCGCAGCCGATCCTGCTATACGTATATATAAGTACCTACATATCTAACAGTTTGTTTGTACGTATAATAAAACCGTGCGAAGCCGGGGCGGGTCGCTAGTAAAAAATAAACCTCAAATCAGGGCCCGAATTCCACTAAATAAATCGCTTCACCATTTAAATAGTATTGTGTCAAACTGACAGTGTTAAACTCTGTTCGGTATTCTACTACACAAACTTTTTGAGGTTCATTCATACTCGTAGCTGTGAAGATTACGTTTATAATTACCAATTTGACGTTCTAATTATGAAAGTCTCTTCAAGTGCCAAAAATAGTAGAACACCAAAATGCACAAACGTCATTTTGATCATCTCGATTGAATGGAACTATTGAGACCTGGGTTTTGAAATTAGTGGAATTCGGCCCCTGAATAGAAACAAATCTCACGAATGTTGGAATATTTTTAACGTTTTGTAGCTGTTTTGTTTTTCGTTGTATTTTATTTTATGTACCTTTCCTTATACATGTTTTTAAAAGATGTCATAAATAAAGTATTTAGTATTAAAGTTAATAAATGACAGTAAGAAAAACCATTTATTCGGCCCTTTTTCCTAGAGAATATTATATCACATTTAATTGGCACAGAAACAAGAGGAAACACAAATAAACATATGAATATTAAAGCTATTTACATAAGTCTAAGCTATTTACATAAGAATCCTCTAACACAGGAATCTCTATACTTAAAAAAGGATACCGAACCCATGCTATGTATATTAATCTATGTTTACTTTAATAAACATTCATATATACAGGGTGTTAGTGTGAAAACCGTTGTCCTTGAAACCAGAGGTTCAGCATCATGAGTAGAATCCAAAACGGATGAAAAAAAATTATTCTTTTTTTTACTCATTTTTTAAAGAAATATTTTATAAACACTAAACGTTTGCTCACTAACACGTGACACAAGTACTTCGACCAGGCGACACGTGGCATGTGCACCTCAGTGTCGGATCACCTTCTGTGCGAATATCCCGTCTTTTGAAGGGCACAAGTAATGAAGTTACGATCCAAGTAAGGCGCGGGTATAAGTACTTACGTAGGTAGGTACTTAAAGTATGTAGAGTGACTATGGCATCGTGTACGATAGCGAAGACATGAAATATCAAAATCTTGCAAAACTAAAACAGGTGTTAAGCTTTTCTCATCGGTTTTGGATTCTACTCATGATGCTGAACCTCTGGTTTCAAGGACAACGGTGTTCACACTAACACCCTGTATATACTCTATTCTATTATATGGATCTTTGTGTATCTGAATTAATAAATTAATTTAATTTAATGAATTTAATTTGGTTTAATGAATTTAATTTCATAAATTAAATTATTATAATATAATGAATTAAATTAAATTATTATAATTTAATTAATTTAATTTAATATCTATATACTCACCGACATTGGTTAGCTCTCTGAGCCCTCTAGCATCGGCCAGTTTCTTGGCTGAGTCGTAGTGCCCGTTTCGAAGGAAGTAATCCACCAACATTCGGTCTAAGCGAATCTTGCGCCATTGGTTTAGTTGCGTCTGGAAGACAAAGTATTAATAAACTATGATACAGTTCATTTACAGTGAGATAAACTCATACAATACTAATGAATCAACATGTGTAACCTCCGAGATTTAAAGTAAGAAATATTTCAAAAAGAGAGAAAAACTTGTAAATACATTTGAAACATTTAAGCTAACGATTGCAAATAGTCGTATTGCTTAGTACTAATCATTCTTCTAAGTATAAAACTTGCAAAAGTGTCTTCTGTTCACAACAGTTGGCATTACGCTGAGCCTAGACCCAATTTCAACTGCTTCACACATTGGTAGATTATTTTCTTATTTTTATTTCTATGTTCAGCTCAACCTATCAAGATACTGTCTCTATTTGTATTTTTTTTTTGTAATTTCATAATGATTTACTACCTATTTGTAATCTTATTTAGAAAAATATTAAAATGATTGTGTGATAGTATATCTATATATACAAGTACTACGTAGTATCTATATACTACGCAGTACTTGCTATAATGTACCTTGACCTGCGGCGTGGCTGGCTCAGCCAGCGGCGCTGCCTGCTCCTTCAGGTGCTCCAGCCGCTTCTTGCAGACCATAGCCGCCTGCACCTCCTCTGTGATCGCTCCCGATGCCTCGCGCCTCATGGCTATATACTACGTAGTACTTGCTATATGTACCTTGACCTGCGGCGTGGCTGGCTCAGCCAGCGGCGCTGCCTGCTCCTTCAGGTGCTCCAGCCGCTTCTTGCAGACCATAGCCGCTTGCACCTCCTCTGTGATCGCTCCCGATGCCTTGCGCCTCATGGCTATATACTACGTAGTACTTGCTATATGTACCTTGACCTGCGGCGTGGCTGGCTCAGCCAGCGGCGCCGCCTGCTCCTTCAGATGCTCCAGCCGCTTCTTGCAGACCATGGCCGCCTGCACCTCCTCTGTGATCGCTCCCGATGCCTTGCGCCTCATGGCTATATACTACGTAGTACTTGCTATATGTACCTTGACCTGCGGCGTGGCTGGCTCAGCCAGCGGCGCCGCCTGCTCCTTCAGATGCTCCAGCCGCTTCTTGCAGACCATAGCCGCTTGCACCTCCTCTGTGATCGCCCCCGATGCCTTGCGCCTCATGGCTATATACTACGTAGTACTTGCTATATGTACCTTGACCTGCGGCGTGGCTGGCTCAGCCAGCGGCGCCGCCTGCTCCTTCAGATGCTCCAGCCGCTTCTTGCAGACCATGGCCGCCTGCACCTCCTCTGTGATCGCTCCCGATGCCTTGCGCCTCATGGCTATATACTACGTAGTACTTGCTATATGTACCTTGACCTGCGGCGTGGCTGGCTCAGCCAGCGGCGCCGCCTGCTCCTTCAGATGCTCCAGCCGCTTCTTGCAGACCATAGCCGCTTGCACCTCCTCTGTGATCGCCCCCGATGCCTTGCGCCTCATGGCTATATACTACGTAGTACTTGCTATATGTACCTTGACCTGCGGCGTGGCTGGCTCAGCCAGCGGCGCCGCCTGCTCCTTCAGATGCTCCAGCCGCTTCTTGCAGACCATGGCCGCCTGCACCTCCTCTGTGATCGCTCCCGATGCCTTGCGCCTCATGGCTATATACTACGTAGTACTTGCTATATGTACCTTCACCTGCGGCGTGGCTGGCTCAGCCAGCGGCGCCGCCTGCTCCTTCAGATGCTCCAGCCGCTTCTTGCAGACCATGGCCGCCTGCACCTCCTCTGTGATCGCTCCCGATGCCTTGCGCATCATGGCTATATACTACGTAGTACTTGCTATATGTACCTTGACCTGCGGCGTGGCTGGCTCAGCCAGCGGCGCCGCCTGCTCCTTCAGATGCTCCAGCCGCTTCTTGCAGACCATGGCCGCCTGCACCTCCTCTGTGATCGCTCCCGATGCCTTGCGCCTCATGGCTATATACTACGTAGTACTTGCTATATGTACCTTCACCTGCGGCGTGGCTGGCTCAGCCAGCGGCGCCGCCTGCTCCTTCAGGTGCTCCAGCCGCTTCTTGCAGACCATGGCCGCCTGCACCTCCTCTGTGATTGCTTCCGATGCCTTGCGCTTCATTGCTGTCAGCTTTTCCACCTGCAATGGTACAAGATAATTGTAAAATGGTACAAGATAATTATAAAATGGTACAAGATAATTGTAAAATGGAACAAGATAATTTTAAAATGGTTTTTAAAATCTGGACAAATTTATTATACCTAAAACATAATAATATTAGTAATTATAGCATATTCATTATTGATATGATGACATATTCATAATTATAACAATATAATGAAAGATTCGAAAGTCAAACAAAGATAAAATCTATTGAGTCTTTTTATTTAATAATAATTTAAAAATTAACTTATCTCAGCAGTTGTTTTGTAAGTCTAAAAAAATAAAATTATTGGGTTCTATTCAAAATGAATTCCTTCAACTTCAACGATTCACAAATTTTATTGTGTGTTCCACCAGTGCAGTGCAGATAAATACCATACTCACCATTCCACCCAGCAATGAGTCAATTTCCCCGGCAGTGAACGGCTTGCGAGTAGCCGACTCAATATCCGCTGACGATGCAGACACCTGCCTCGCTTCCACATCCAGGACTCTTTGGGCATTGCGGTAGCGCTTGTTGAATACCTCATACGGCACCTGGAGAGATTTGTCATTGTCCATTTAGACTTGCCATTTTTGTTAATAATCTTATCTTACTATTATCATAAATGGGAAAGTCTGGGTGAATGTTTGTTATAACTAATCTTTGTAACTACTTAAGTTATTTAAATGAAATTTGGTATGTAGATAGTTTAGGACATAGATGGACATAGGCTATTAAAAATTGGAAATTTTAACCTATGAGGGGGTTAAATAAGGTGGTAAAGTTAGTATGGAAAATAATTTTTCCTTGGTTCGATTCACTTAAAACTCGGTATAAGTAAAGTATGGGGTGAATAATTATTTTTACACAATAACCCCTAGGGGGTGTGCAATAAATTTCTGAAATTTGTACGAAAAAATCTCTGGTTCGCGGGCGAAGCCGCAGGGCGCATTTAGTTAAACATAAATGCCAAGTCCCCTGTCATTGCTATACAAAATCAGCTAAACGCACGATGGTGGACCCCCCGGGACATGACGTTACCATCCATGGCAGTATTCGTATGGTGGTTTTAGTTGCGTCTATTTCTTAAGGAATTAAACTAATAAAGGGGGACAACCACGTGAAGGATACCTCACCAGGCTTGCCTTAGGGATCGGCGACTGTTGTGGTACTCTCCCCTAAAGCCTTCACCTGGAGATCTTCTAAAACCATAGTCTAAATAGCTGGGACAGTCAATCAGCTCAGCCTGAATACCGAAGGAAGATTAGAGATGTGGATTTAATACTCTGATATTTATTCTAGTGAGAAAGGAATATAGTATTGTCTAGCTAGAAGCGAACGAGATAATCAATAATCAATAATCAATAATCAATATCTTTATTTCTTTAGGCTTACAAAATAAGCACTTAGACAAGTCAAATTTAATTCGCCTCAATTTTTTGTCCACTAGTGGAAGAGGCGAAATAGAAACCACTAGCATGTGTAAAACTTATGTGTCTAATACATGTTTGCCTTATAAATAATTACATACTATTGTCGATGTGGAACTGAGCGACATCTGGCCAAGCACTAACGTCATTGATGTAATCATTTATGGAGTAATATGCCTTCTTGATAAGATTTAGTTTTATGTACTGTTTAAATCTACGAATAGAAAGTTCAGTTGCTTCAGATGGAAGCTTATTATAGAAGCGCACACAATTACCCATAAATGATTTCCCCAGTTTTCGTAATCTAAATGAAGGAATGTGTAATTTGTTCTTGTTTCGTGTATTTCTATTGTGAACATCACAATTTTTCAAAAAGTTACTCTTGTTTTTGTGTGTATACATTAAATTTTCATAAATATATTGCGAAATTACAGTTAAAATATTTATTTCTTTAAATAATTCCCTCAATGAGTCACGTGGCTTTAATTTATAAATTGCACGCACCGCCCTTTTTTGAAGAACAAAGATAGTCTGAATATCAGCTGCCTGTCCCCACAGCAAAATACCATAAGACATAATACTATGGAAGTAACTATAATAAACTAACCTAGCTGTGTCCTGATCAGTGAGATATCTAATTGTTCTCACTGCATATGCTGCTGAACTAAGCCTACCCGCGAGAGCATCAATTTGCGGTTGCCATTGAAGAGATGAATCAATATGCAACCCCAAGAATACAGTAGAGTCTACGAAGTGAACAATCTCATTATTTAACGTGATTTGAGTTGGGAGTTCTCTAACATTTGGTAACATGAATTTTATACATTTTGTTTTTTTAGCATTAAGTAACAGGTTATTGGCGGTAAACCAATTTAGTATTTGTGACAGCGAATTATTTACATCGTCAAAATTATATTTATTTCTGTCTACTTTAAAAATTAGTGAAGTATCATCAGCAAATAAGACTATATCACAAAGATCTTTTGCTAGAAAGGGAAGATCATTTACATAAACTAAAAATAAAAAGGGACCTAATATTGAACCTTGAGGTACGCCTAATTCAATATTTGAGCCCGTAGATCTTTCTTTACCAACTTCTACTTTTTGAACTCTATCAGATAAATATGATTTCATAAGATCCAGTGCCTTTTTCTTAATTCCATAATGTTTAAGTTTCTCAATTAATGTACTGTGATCCACACAGTCAAAAGCCTTAGAAAGGTCACAGAATACACCAATAGCGTTTTTGGCTTTATCCCAGGCCTCCAATATATGCCTTAACAGAACTGAACCAGCATCGGTTGTTGATCTACCCTTGGTGAAGCCGAATTGGTTTTCATGGAATAACCTATTAAGGTTGAAGTGAGAAGTCAACTGGATGAGAATAATTTTTTCAAAAATTTTACTCATAGCAGGAAGTATTGAAATTGGTCTGTAGTTGGCCGGATCAGTGTGGCTACCAGATTTATAAAGAGGAACCAGCTTACTATATTTCATGAGATCAGGAAAAATTCCTGCGTCGACACAGCTATTGAAAATATAGGCCAAACAAGGAGCCATTTCCTTAATAATTGAACTTAATACTTTGGTGGATATACCCCAGAGATCCTCAGTATTTTTAATGTTAATTGACTTAAAGGTTTTCACTACATAATTAGCATTTACATAACTAAAGATAAAACTCTCATTACATCTAGCAACTGAAGATTCTAAAAATTTAACAGCCATTGATGCTGAGGAGTTTAGAGACTGGGTAACAACTTTAGGAATAGCAGAAAAGAATGCATCAAAAGCATTGGCAATATCTTTTTCATGTATAAGAATTGAATTATTAATTTTTAACCTTATTTCTTTATAACGTGGCTTTGATTTACCTGTTTCGTTATTTATTAGTCTCCATGTTGCTTTTACTTTATTAGATGATTTTATTATAACATTCTTTAAAAACAGGCATTTGGCTGTGTTGCAGACTTTCTTAAATGTTTTAGAATAGTTGGTTACATACAATAGAAACGCAGGATCATGTAACATAGTTTCTCTAGAAGCATAAAGGTCATAGAGTCTATTCCTACTTTTATAAATACCCGGAGTGGCCCAATCAACAAATCCGACCCTATCTCTCACTGTGCATGTTTTAAGTTTGAATACTTCACTGTGTTCCTTGTGTATGACATTCAAAAGTGTGGAAAATAATTCATTGGGGTCATCAGAACAAGATATATTAGATACTGCTAGTTCTACTCTACTTTGAAAATTCTTAATACGGTTCTCTGTTATTGGCCTGCAGGTATATTTTTCTACATTATTTCTATCATTATAGCTAAAATTAACACTTTGACCATAATGGTCTGATTGGAAATGCCTAATTACTGCTTTGCTGGTTGGAGTTTGACTACAGTAAATATTATCTAAACAGGTGGCAGATGTTTGGGTTACCCTAGTGGGGTCATTAAAAAGATGTTGTAAACTAAAGCACTTGAATAAATTAAGCAAGCAAGGGGATTTGATAAAATATCTATATTAAAGTGACCGCAAACAATGAGATCCTTCCTACAAGTAAATACTTTCAGCAAAACTTCTTCCATAGTACATTCAAAAGCAACCTGATCTGCGTCAGGAGGGCGGTATACACACACAACGATATGTCGCTCCAATTCCACACAAGAAAGTTCAATAGTCCTCTCAATAGAAAGTTTTACAATATCTTTTCTTTCTTTACATTTAAGACTATTTTTTACTAAAATCAGAGAGCCACCACGAATTGCAGCTTTTCTTTTATATGAACTTACAAAACAATAGTTATTGAGAGAGAGAGCTAAAGCGAACGAGTGGGAGTCAAGGATCAGTACCCCAGCGAAAGGCAATGGAGCACGGCCGAAGGCAAAGCAAGGCCCTTGTTAGCTTTAGTCATGACGAACACACTGGTTCGTTCGCGTTCGTTTATTAGCCTTCGCTCACTATCGTTCGTTTGGTCTGGACTTATCATTAGACAATTTAAAGTGAACCTATCATTCCCTGGTTTAAAAACTCATTGGAAGTATTTCTGGAATTCCATTGAATTGTTTACAAGTAGCGGTCTGGGCTTGGCACATGTTGCTGAATAGTTTAATTAATTCTTATTTACATTATAGAAAGACCCAGGTGAGTAGTGGAGGACACATATTCGTTTTTTGTGGAGTGTTCACAGAGCGCATCTATAATTTATTTAAAGAAACTCGTAGATAGAGAAAACATAAATGTAGGTACTTACTAAATTAATATAATTATACTTAGCTAACAGCCTGTCCAGATAGGGCGCTTTACGCGCGCTTTACGCGCGAGTGCCCTCGCGCGTTTCAATTTATATTGCGTCCAGATGCGGCGTTTTACGCGCGCTCCACTGTTCGCCCGAGTATTTTGACTCGCGCGTAGCACGCGCGTAGCACGCGCGAGTCGAGAGTCCAGCGCTTTACGCGCGTAAAGCGCCCTATCTGGACAGGCTGTAAGTGTAATAATTAAGCTTGAACTAGACTAGTATTCTTGTCATCTGAAACATAGGATTATTGTGTTTCCGGCGACATGAATAGTAAAACTTTATTTTCATGTGCATAATTAATATAAATAAGTGATATAGTTCATAGAATTTGTGAACTTAAGAGATAATTTATGGTTACATTTGATTTTGCAATAAAAATATGATTTGACATACTAATAACCGTGTTTGGCGTCAGTCCCTATCACATCTGGTCAGTCCCTAGAACACTGATTTGAAGAAATATAAATATTTTTCATAAATTTCTCTAAAAATATCAAGTAAAGTGACTGGCCCTTTTAGATGCAGCAAAGTAGATGTAATACCAACAGCATAGAATATAAACTGTTCTGATATTTAACTAAAAACACCACTTTCAAAGTTATGTCAAAAGTTAACCACCCTAATCTAAGTAAGTATGTAAATAAGTACATAGTAAATAAGTAAGTACTTATGTAAAAAATATGTTTAAATAAAGAACTTTGAAACAAAAATAAAAAAACATTGTTTAGGGAGGTATGTCAATTATCATTTAGTCGTTGTAATTTTATTGTATATTGTTATTTTTATATAAGTGTGCAGTAAAGCGTTTTCTATCTATCTATCTATCTATGTTCAGGGAGGCATGGTCCGAAACAGAAAGCTCATCACTATTATTTTTCTTTAATTTATCAAAACACGTTAAAATAAATTATCAGATAGCTCACATTATTCTTGTGTGACATAGGCATTGTTTCATCTCGGCACCACTCAAGCGAAGCCTAAGGCTAGTTTTAAATTAAAAAGGCTAAGTTAAAAATTATGTTCTCCTTCAATCTCATAAAATCATGTCATTTCATAATTTTCTTATTTCATGCTAAGAGTATTTCATTTTGTAAGATCTTTGCTTTCTAGGAATTGCGTAGGCAGAATAGATATTAAAATCTTAAACTGTTGTACCTTCTAACAAACAAAACAAACAGCCATTATACATCTGAAGGCCATCGGATTTACAAAATGTAGGGCGAAAAATTATGAACTTGCCTTCAATGTTGCATGCTCCATCACCTTTAGCTCGTCCATCTTACAATCTTTATCTGCGTTGGTTAGAACCATCATGGAAATAACTAATTTGCTTCAGCACACTGCAAATAACAAACAACGACGTATTTATTTTTCTATGACTGACACAAAATGAAAACAAAACTCAGCTGATTTTGGTGTAGCTTCGACGAAAAAATCACGTTCCGTTCTGTTTTTGTTTGTTTGAGTTTACATTTTTTTTTATTTATACTGAATAATTTTAATAAAAGTATTTCTGTCAATCAGTTCAAACAAAAATCTTTCAACAGATTTTAGTCGTGTTCACTACAGGTATAGGTAAGGTACCTACTGCCAACAGTGCCCTGCCGATGCCAACCAAACCAATAACCAATAGCGATTGCAGGAGGCTTTGACTTTATGTGATCAAGTGGTCGGAAAAAGCCGAGCCAGCCCAATATATCCATTTTCGGGACATTACTAAAGTTCATTTAAAATTGAGTCAGTGAAACAACTAAGTATCGAACTATTTTCCGGTTCTTGTATGTAAAAAAAACTACGCACGATTTGTTTTTTTTTTTTTAATTTAAGAGAGATACATTTAGGTTAAAGGGCGCAGAGTCCTTTGAAATCGATTTTTTCAAAAGATCGCAAACATTTGCCCTAACTGTTGTACCTTTTTGAATAACTAGAAACATGTACATTTGTTTTAAATAATCTGCACTAAACATTGTAAGGATATTTTTGATAAAACGTCTTTTAAAAAAATAGTTTCTAAAATTTTTACTCCAAATTCAGATTTAAAGGGCCTACGGCTCTAGCTTTAACCATATTTTTCCGATATTCAAAGCCTATTCTAAATAAGCGATTCAGGCTTTACAATAGAACACTTAAAAGTCTACATTAAGATGTGTAATTTAGAAAATATTACATATCATCATTTTTTGACTTCACCATGAGAGTGATAACAAAAATTCAAATATTTCGAAGACGCTTAACTTTAGACCAGGGTACCTTAGAGTCAAATAAGTGTATACTGAAACCTACTATCACGTCCTGAAAACTAAGCCCAGTCAGTACTATCTATTGACTTCTACGTCTATGTTATAAGATCTGGTGAAATTGATTAATTTTGGAGTCGTCAAATCACTTAAATTGAAAAAAACTATCGAAGATTTAAGTAGGTATTAAATAAATACCTAAAATATATCAATAGGTAGTATTTATATTCCAAATCCCAGTAAATATAAACAGTAAAATTACTTAACTAAGTAGGTAAGTAACTACTGAGATTCGGTATATACCTAGTTACTTTTACTAATCTACTTCATTTGCGGATTCCTTGCTTGTTTTTCTTCTTCAATATCCAATAGTCCTTTCTTGGCTTACGCACGCACGTATGTCAGTCAGTTTGAGTAAAGTATGGTCTAGTGCCCACCCCAGGTTGGCCAAAATGTAAGACTCAATACCTAGCTTGAGAGTTTGGTAAATAAACTACCTACATTCCTGAACTGTTTTGTATTAGTATTTTAATTGTTTTGTTTTTCTTTAATGTGGTGTATGTAAGTACCTACAATAAAGAGTATTTGTATTGTATTGTACATTCCGAAAGTGTTGATAGAATTAGGTAGGTCTGCCTAATCATGTGAAACAAACATGACTTTATCAAGCTTTAGATTTAATCATGTGAAACAAACATGACTTTAACAAGCTTTAGATTTGATCCACTCGCATTTGCCTATTTGACGGACGTTAGGTATTATCACTATACACTAGCCAAACTCGATGTAGAATGTTTGTAAACAAACCACGACACAAAAAACTTTAATTCACTTGCTTGGCGTCAAATTTTAGATAAGAGTGTACGCAATATTTAGTGAAGGAAGGATCTTAAATCGACAAGTAATGTAAATTGCGTATAAAAAGGCGCGGCAACAGAGTGTATTTTAGGTTAAGTATGGGCGGTTTGGCGCTATGGCGCTCATTAGGGGAGGCCTATGTCCAGCAGTGGACTAATATAGGCTGATGATGATGATGATGATGATGATGATGGGTGGTTTGTTTACAAACATTCTACATCGAGTTTGGCTGATGTATACATTTTTATATTCACAGCGATTATGAAATCACTACGAAGCCACTCAGTGGAGTTTATTACATACCTTTTACTTACCTATTGTTTAACTTTTAATATTTGTCGCTCTATCAAATCAAATTATTTGGCGTAATTATAAGTTTGTAGGACAAAAATAATCTTGCAATGCATCCAATATTCATTCGAGTCACTCGATATTGTGAAAACGGAACGTATTATTCATAGACAAGATAACATTAAACAAAGCTTGTTTTTGTATCTGTGAACACAGGACCACATGGGTTTGTAATTTAGAATAAACCTAAAAAAACCTGTTTTAAATTAATATAGGAAAGGCTTATGATTTAAAGAACAAGTAGTGAATCGATTTGAGAACTGATTCAGATGTTTAGGGGCCCAAGTTTTTTGTGCCACGTATCGTCCGACCATAGACACTTGTTTATTTTAATGGACAGGACCGCCCGCGCCGGCGCGCGTCGTCGTCATCGCGTCACTTTCGTTTCATTCGTTCATTCTGTCGTTCATTCGTTTCGTTACGCAAATCCGCCATTTTGTATGTAGCTGGTTGGCGGTGCTTCACGGTGTACTTTCTCGGTTCAGTGATTTCACCCTCGAAAACTACAAAACTTTCTTCAATAATACCCTGAAAACTTCTGTGTGATATCCTGACTTTTATCGTGAATTTTATTGAACGCCATAAACTTGTGCTTTCGTGTTTTGTGAGTGTCCTATAATTGGAGCGCGTGGCTGGAGACTCTTTGTTGTTGAATTCGGCTTATTTGAGGTGAGTTTTGTCGTATTATTACGTGTAGATGTGTGTATAGTGTGCAAGGGATGGTGGGTGAAGTTCTGGAGTTTATACTTTTCATATGGAAGAAGCTAGAAAAGTGAGTTTGGTTGGAATGCGGTGGCGTCGGTGGCGCGTAGTTAGCAGGCGCGCGGGCGGTAGCTCAGTTAGCGGCTTTCGGCTCGCGACGCTGCCGACGCGTCACCTCATTGGCGTGAGAAACGTGTTACTAGTGAATTGGTGCTTCTGGAAGACTCTAGTATTTTGCCTCCAAAATTTTCACGTCCATTATCAAGTCAGTTCGGTGCTTGTGTTTGATAGCTTGACCGGTTCGAATTGAAGGAATAGAAAGGGAGCCCGGCATTATTTATGAGGAACCTCGAAATCCTTTGGTGAGAAATTTCGACTGTTTCAAATAGGTAGACATCATCTTTAGTACCTATTATTTTGTAAAACCCTAATACTTTTCTATCTCAATCCTAACCCTATCATTTTGGTTGACCCCAGAATCATTAGGTGTATCAGCTATAAACAACAGACTGTTTTAAAATTTATATCTCTATGATCGGTATAGTAGGATATCTATATATGAGAATTGCTTTGTAATTTCACTTAGTTTCAAGCTAATTACTATGTCCGTCTAATAATGTCTAAAATAGTCTAAAATAATAATAATGATTTAACTTTTTGATAACACATAATTTTAATGATAATTGAATGATTATTTTAGATGTTCTTTTGTTTCCTGAATTCTTTCCAGCGGTGTAATATAATAAATTAATAACCAAAGTTTGTTCTCAGAGGAAAAGTTTTTGTTTGTGAAAAGTTGTAAGGAATATCAAAGTATTTCTTTATATTCTTTTCCAAGAAGATCTGGCCCGAATTTCACCAATTTTGCAAACAAATAGATGAAATAGATCTTTATGACACAACATTTGGTAATTCTATCTACATTTTCCAAGTTTATAGAGATTTCATTATTTAATTTGTTTTAATTGAACAAGGATTTCTTCTAGGCCCAGAAACAGTCATCCATTCTAATTGAATTGCATATAATCAGTAAATGAGTGATAAAACTGATAAACTTCTCATACCTATTCTGCTCATATAAAATTACATTACGGTCTCTACAATCACGCGAGACATGTAAATAGCTCACATCGTGTAAACCTGCGTTATTTACACTGTATATTACTGCAGTGACATGAAACAAACGCCAAAGGGCGTAATATTGCTATATTGCTCGCCTCGGTCTATCTCATTATCACTAGCTATAGATAGATGTATTATGTACGAAAGCACGTAATAACGTTCTCTAATAATAAGATTATAATAACTGAAAGAACAGAATAACGTTATTTGTATCGCAAAAAGGCACAATCTTCAAATAACTATGATTATGAACTATGAAAACTTGCATCATCTTTATAAAAATATGCAACAGAGGTTCCCTAGGCTTTTAAATTAAACAAAACAACGATATCAATAACATCCCGCGATGTGGCAATAGCTAAATCACTAAGACCCTTTGTTTCTCCAAACAATGACAATATAAAACGTTGCTTACACGTTTTTATGGCGGCCGGTCCGTTACGTTGAAATTTTCCCATACACGCGCTTTTATAAATCGTTGAAATGACAAACGGCTGGCTACTTCGCTCTTGTCGATAGATCGCATCCGTCAACGGACTTGTGTGTGTGGGTCTTACCCACACATGTGAAGTTTTGTGCGGTGACCATGATAATTACAATCCATGACTAATAATCCTGTTTTTTTACAAAATCTAACAACCGCCTTCAAATTTCACGCGTTGTAAAATCACAGAGATTTTTATTTGTGCCAGGGTTCTAGGTGCTTTCTATGTGTGTTAAAAATATCTTTGTATTAAATGAAAATATTTATTTATCTAATTTATATCAGACCACACGAAAAGCACTGAAAAATCATCAAAATCGATAGGTACGGGAAAAAGTAACGTCCCGCACAGCATCCACATGTAGTTTTCCATTTAGACAATTCTATTCCCAAAAAATGTAATTCAAATCCGAACCGAACAACTTATCGTTACAACTTTGCATCGAGTCCGCTTTAAAATCTGCCATGCTATTATTACGTCTACACGCTCGAGAAAAAGACAACAAACCCTCAGTTTTGAAATCATCAACTTCATTACGAAGTGGAATGAAAACCCTATGTTTATTTCACGAAAATCCTATTTATGGTCACCCTATCTGCTCCCTTGCATGTCCAAGTAACCGATCACTCGATAAAGTATTAAATACGTACAATCAACGAGAGCTTTGTTTGACCGAGGCTGTGGAAAGGTGTCTTCAAAACCAGTTCTACCGCCTTATTGTCTCGTTTTAATATCAGGTTCTCGTTTCACGAATCGAAGGACAAATCGATTTTAAAATCAATCCGCTTGAATGGCGTTTTACCTCGCTTTACGAAAACTTAATACGTGAAACTCTGTTCAGAAAAAAATGGTAGTGAATGAATAACTCAAGAGCAAAAAGATCTTTCTTATGAAAACCACATGTCTGAGCTTGTTGATAGAGTTATCAATTAAAACTTGATAAATGAGAAATAAAAAGACTCGATAAATGAGAATAAAACCGAACTTGCTGCCAAGAAACTGGTCATCTGCTAAGAACATGATTGATAAGATGGTAAAGAACAACAATCGAGTTTCACGATACTCAGAAAGCTATGTTAAGATAAAAACTGGTTCGTTCTTGATTGTGATAGGTAACTTTTAACAGTTAATACATATTAAAAACATCGTTACTTACTATTCGCCTTGTTATTTATAAAACGTTTTTTATAAGACTCGGGTGTAAAAAAGGGACCCGCATGCCACGTGGCTATTGTGTCGAGACACCACGTCTAATTCGACTACGATAAACAGAATTACAGTTCCAATAAAATATGGAAGAATATAATTTATTAATGCTCAACGAAGTGTTCGACAGCCCGCACGCATGCCGATTTCTATAATCCTTTGTCCTACAAAAAAGATATGATACTTACATAAAAATATCGATTTTAATTCTCGCCTGGCGACCCGTAATTCGCCTAATGTATGCGCATAATTACTGACTCAGATGCTGCTGCGTGGAACCGGCTAGGGTTGCCATTACGGACAAATGGTGTAAAATAAATGGTGATTCAGAGAATATCATGAGCGATAACTTTTAAAAGCGTCTACTGTCATGGTAAACGTGGTTATTTGACTTATACTTTAAACATTTTTCTTTGTTTGGTAGGATGTTTGGATGTTTTTTTACCTCGTTAGCCAAAACTAATCAACGAAACGGGCTGAAATTTCGCATAACGTAGGTGAACGCCTACTTCAAAACATACGCTTTTTGTCGTACTTTAGATCTTGACCAAATATAGAGCCACATGCGAAGTACTAGATTATAAACTAGTAAAAAAACATTCGAGAACCTCCGTTTTTTAAAGATAAAGATAAAAGATAAAGAAATTTATTTATGAAATAAAACACAAACCTAAATACTAAAAATAATAAATTAAGTCCGTGAATTAATTAATATCGTCATCATGTACATTGTTCAATTCTTAATTTTAAGTAGTAAATTTAATATCTAATTATAAATATTAAATTTACTAATAAATACGAACCCTAATGATCCAGTTTAATCATTGCATGCTCATTTAGCTGATAGAATAACCCAGCCGCGGTGAGTTGCTATCTGTATTATAAGTACATGTATCTTTAACTGAGGATAACATTCTTATCTCATTCCGTCGAGACTCATTGGGTAGGCTATCGATTTGTTCAATACATGGGTATTTAACCCATTTACTGCCAAACTTCAGCGATGCGACACTTAAAAAGCCTAACAAGGTAAATTGCGTTGGTGGCACTCAGATTGTTAAACAAAGTCGCTATTCGAAGACTTTAACCAAGGAAAAAAGACAATTGCATTTGTTTACGTAACCTATTACGCATTTGCAGTGTTCTATTGAATTTTGTTGCATTTCCCGCGCATGACCGCATACGTTTTATTCATATGCGGCAAGGAATTGTAATAAACATCGTCATTCTGCTATAAATAGGTAAGGTATTTAATGTAATCAAAAGAAAGAATGAATGAATAAATTTGAATTATTAAATTACTGCAGGTTTTTCTATAATTATATCAGTTATCTAGTACCTAACTCCCTACAACACAGGCTCTGCTTAGCTTGGGGGCTAGATGATGCTGTATTTTTGTCCAAAAAAATAAGCTAGTCATGACTCATTTTTGTTAAGTTTCTAAAAGCCGTTCGTACTTCTTACGTGTCTTTGTGTTACTAGGTACGAGTATGTGTGTCGCTTGTTTTATTAATCCACCTATCTATACCTACGCCACTCGCGCACACGTCGCTTCGTAATTTTCTTATCTGCCTTGAACTACAAAACGTATTTTCCATGACACAACACGTATGTACTTATTATGTCAGCCATTTTGTATATAAATTGATCCTATTATCCACGTAACTGGCTACTTAGCACGTTTATCGATTGCCATTTTAAAATGGCTCATAACTCGCCTCTCTTATTAAAAATTCAGTTGTATCGCGATTAATTTTTTTGGTGTTATTTTTCTGTCGATTTCGGCTCCTTCGTCAAGTTTATAATGTCAAGGACCATAATTACGTTGATTCGGGTATAAAGGTCTTTGTGTTATGCCGAGCATTGGTATCGGTCACACTCAAAATAGTACGGGCTTAAATTTATGACAGTTGATACTGAAAAGTACTAATACCAGTTTTTTTATCATCCGCACACCACATTTCAGCTTTTCCTCTTATTCGGACTCGTAATTTACTGAGAATCGAGAGTTTGAATGGTAGTATTCATTCATTTACCTAGTCATTTAACTATAGAGCCACAGTTTGCAGGAAATATTATTTCCAGTCTCATCATTCAATACTCTATCATGACTCTACCAAATAACCTCAGACAATAATTGCATGTACATAATAATATTTATGTACATGCAATTATTGTTGTTATTAATAAGCAATGAAGTCAAGCAGAGCCAAGCTGGAAGAGATTAAAACCTTTTGCGTTATCTGTCCATATCTAACTAACAGGACACATGCTAAATGTATAAATCTGACCAGGTCTAAAACCGGAAAATACGGTTCATAGCTCCCTACGATTATCAAAAACGATATAATTTAACTTGGTACAGTTCCATTGTGCTTTGGATCGTTAATTCCTCACCCCCTAGTCCCGATTGGGAGGGGTGGGGTAGTCGCCACGCGGGAGGGGATTCGGTGACCGACCTATTAAAATTGTAATTACCAACGGCCCGTTGTATTGTTGTTGGAATGTTGTCATTTTGATTGCAGTCCGCAGACGATTAAATTATTTTTAGATAAAAATATTATTTCATGTAGTTAAATACTCGTAAGAGTATTGTAACTTAATAATGATTTGGTGGTGCTATGCATGTTTTGACCAACGTATTATCTACAGACTTTTACGGGTCTTGCCAAAAATAAAGTTCAAGAAACGCAATAACGCTTTAAAATGCAGCCAACATCTTCATTAACTTTAATACTTGGAGCAAAGTGCTCCTCGACTCTTTAGCGCTGGGAAACAAAAGCTGTCGAATTAAATTCTTTCACGCTTCCATTAAACTTCATAGAAATTACAAAAAGGAGGCGCAATAAAAAAGTTTTAATGCACATAGGAAATGACTATGGCGTGTTCCAAACAAGTTTCATTCTAGACGTAGTTTTGTCTTCGCTGGCTGGTGGAACAAAGGACAGCGTTGAATGTCTAATAAAATATACACAAGCATTGGAGACCGGAACGTTCTCTCATAAAAGGTTTATGTCTGGGCGCTTGCTTGTGTCTAGATAGAACTGTGTTAGTTGAAGCTTATATAACTAAGTAGCTGATATGAAAATTATACAACTACTGGCGACCCGCCCCGGCTTCGCACGGTTTTATTACACGTATAAACCTTTCTCTTGAATCACTATATCTATTTAAAAAAACCGCATCAGAATCTGTTACGTAGTTTTAAAGATTTAAGCATTCAAAGGGACATAATGATATAGGGACATAGGGACAGAAAAAGCGACTTTGTTTTATACTATGTAGTGATGACGAACTGAGCAAATTCACGATTTAATCAAGAGTATTGAAATCTACCAATCAAAATTACTAATTACTAGCTTGTTACAAAGGCCCTGCTTTCGGACGGATGATGTTCTGAATTTCCACAGCCTATCAAATAGCAGTACCTACTACAGGAAATGCTTTATATTACCATGCACTATTATAACATTAGATTGCAAGCCGCACGTGATTTCGCGTTTACGACACCGAATTCACTTAATTCGCATAATAGCCCTCGGGTACAAAGCCTCTACGAACAATGGCTAATGTGATTTTGACACAATGCGAGGTTTATGCGAGATGGGCTTTCTATGTTTGAAGAATAACAAAGAACGTTGGAATCTAAGCATCTCGTGTCTCGAGCAGAAGGTTCAAGATACCACCCAACTGCAACTACCGCGATTTTGAAAAGCGTCTTGTTCTTTTCTTTTGTTGTCTTGTTGTCGAGTTGCACGATTTCTAGACGCTCGCGTGCCTCAAATTCGCGAAAAGACTCAGCTGTGTGATATATGGCATTCGTCGTAGAAGAAATTGTTCCGTGAACAAAATCGCAGAAACCCGTCTCGACTACTTCAATCGCGTCAATGCAAGACGCGTACATCGGGCCGCAGTGCGATGTATGCGTCTTCGTACAAAATGTACCGCAAATAAATATCGCAATTAATAATCGCGGCTCTGGGGTGGACGCTTTAATATCTGTAGTAATATGTACAATCAAGTACTTACATTCTTATGCTCGTATGCCTAACGTAAAATCATCTCATAAATCAGTTCACGTTACGACACAGACTGTAATTGGATGGTACTTATTCTGCTCCCATCATCCTTATTATCAGAAGCTATTAAGATAGCAGTTCATGTTATCCTTTACTTATCAAGTTCCTCCATATCGCATTTGAAAGTCAATTCAACCAGTCTATTGTATGCTATCTCGTTTCAACGATTGTATGTCAGATAGTAGCAGAGAAACGTGAAAAGGTGACCTTGGTTGGATCTATGGATTCTCTAACTTGTCTTTGTGCGCGATCTCGGGGTAACTAGTTTCTAGGGAATTTAATAGAAGTTTCATTTAATACTAAAGCTACAAAACAAGTTGGACATTTTGATAAATTGAAGACACACATTAGATAAACAAGAACCTTGGTGATATCAATCTTTGGTTCCAAATGCTTTTACTGGCTGTTCAAAGAACTTTCCCAAACCTTAAACGGCAGTTTAGGAAGAAAATAGATCGCTAAGTTGTTTCATGACCCAATTTCCCCACTGCTGGGCAGAGAACTCTCCCAAATCCTTCCTCTCATAGCGATCATCATCAAAATCTCGAAAGGATAGATCTGGTTGCGTCGTCCTTGTGGACCAAACATGTGTCTATACAAGAAAATGGCGGCTCGGCTCGGTTTTTATTCGTGCCCTGGAAAAATATCTTCATGCTCGAATATCACCTTGCATTTCTCCCCGTTTGATCTTATTTATCGAGAGTTTGTTACGCAATCGGAAATGGAATCTCGAATATTAAATTGAGATGGAACGATGTCTGTCTGATTTACCTACTTGGGGTTCCAGACTCCAACTAAGATAAAAATAAAGTTACGGTATATTCTCCAGGTGACTTTGACTCTTATTTATCAAAGCATCTTTATATATTTTGCATTAGTTATAATATCTCTCTCTGAGAAACGGGGCTAGTGAGCTATTTTGGCATTTTACACATTATAGGGCACAGTAATTTAAAGTGTTAACTGCGTAGATAGATATCAGCTTTATTACGTCAAAACGACTTATTTTCTTAAAGCCGACGATATTATTCAATAAGGCAATCTGGCCCTACACAAAAACAACTGATATAAAAAGATTATAAAACACGTCATGAAATGAATCAAACATATTACAAGACCTTCTCAGTCCACTGAAGAGATCTTGAAAGTAAATACACAATCAGTTCTTATTTATTACACGAAAAAATAACTGCTTTATATTTTAGGCGGAGAGTAATCAAAAGTTCTCGTGGGCGTGAGCGAAACGTTTAAGGTTATCTATAAATATAAAGTTACGTGTTGAAACTACGCAATTATCCATCTGGTTTTTGCATGATAATCCTATTCTGGAGTAAATTCCTCTTCAAACGTGTTTCATGCATATAGTAAATTTACTGACGATATTAACAGATATTTTTTGTCTATTCAAAACCCTCACGTGAGCATAAAAATGTGTATCAACCTGAGCTATGTGTAAATTACTTAGCAGACTAGAAAGAAAAGATATCAACGTCATAAAAAATACTTTCTTAGCGTTACCTTGCAAAACACGCTAGTCTCCAGACAAGCAGAAATGGAAACGCCAAATTAAATATTAGAATAAATCCGTGTTGGTTAAATTGCTATACAAATAGCAGGTGATTATGCCACCTGGGAGCCAACATCTGTGCTCGCGTTGCACCTGCTTGGATCTTAGCTTGTGTGTTCAGGCTCTAACAACTAAACTTTTTTTTGTTTTTACTGCCTTTTCTATATTTGGATCTGCAAAACAGTATGCAGCAAACTGATATAAATTTTTGATTGCGCTTGCTAAACCTTGTGATATGACGGAGTTTTGGTATCGGGTCTAGCCCGTTCTTTATTATTTATCGCAGTTACTCGCGAGTCATATGCACAATTTATGTCTCAATTTCGTGTTCCCACGCCATATAAACTCGCCGATCGACATGACTTGTTTTACTGTTCTGCTAAAATTGCCTGGGGAGTGCGGAACCAGTTTTTCGGTTATTGTTGGCGATTATGTTCGTCTCTACGTATATGATTCATTTGACAGGCTCAGTAAAATATTAATATACAGGATAATGAAATCGCTTTCATTATTTCTTTTATTACAAAGTTATCGTGAAGAGCTCTGTACTATAAATATAAATAGACGTAGTTATTTATATTCTTGGTGTAAATTTTTACTGCTCTCAGAACATTTGTAACATGATTGATATTCCATAAAGTTGTTCACTAAAGGCTAGTAATAAATTGATAACAATTTTCATGTAAATTCCAATATCCATCCCGTGATCGAATGGATACCGCTCGCTGTCATATTGAATCTGATCTATCGGCGGCCACATCGGCACTTAACTTCAGGCGAAATAGTAGTAATTCGAAGGTCTATAAAATTGGTTTATAAAATACTTTTTGTTAATTTATATTTTGCTGTTGTTTGTTGCATTTGTTATAATCCATGGTCCAAAGATCTATCTAAAGTTATTTTATTGACGATCTTTGTAGAGCAGCGGGCGGTTGCGAGTTCGATTCCCGTCTCCGGACAAATGTTGGTCTTTCAATCTTTGCATATTTGTTCTGGGTGTTTTCTATGTATAGTAAAACTTATCTAATAGTATATACTGACTTATTAAGTATATCTATCAGTTATCAAGTACCCATAAAACAAACTCTACTAAGCATGGGACTAGATGATGCTGTGTAGATTGTCACGCCTTATTTGTATCTCTACTTCGTGCCAAAGTCTACACGAGCACCGTTATGATTATGGCTGCTCTTTGCAATGGCGCAGTACTTAGCGTGAACTTTGAAACCGGATCGAAGCACGTTCAATTCAAGTTATATGAATACCTCCTCCGCGTACTTACAACTAAAAGCATTTTTCTTACAGTTGCATCGAAACAGCCATTTCTGGCAGTCTTACGTGCTTTATCGTATACTTTCGTAATTAAAACGCACGGTTTATATAGCACTGGGGCGACCATTAAAATGTATTTAATGGCCGTCTTGTGTAAGCCGTTTCCCCTGCTTCGCGAAAACTTAATTTTTTCTCCCCCGATTAATGAGAAGCAGCGAGATGGGCTGGCTAATTGGATTCCATTTTGGATCTGAATACGCCCGGTCGGGCTTGGTTTCCGTTTTCAATGGGTGTTATTCACCTTTTCGACACTTTGTCATGGAAATTTTCGTAACAATAATAGTGTGGAGCCTTTTTTGGCTGTCGGCGTTTTAGTTACCTTATAGTATCGCCGTGCATAAATTTGATGTTCGCTGTTCAGAACCGGTTTCTCGAATCCTTTACAAGCCGTCTCAAAGTCCAAGAGAAGGCATTCTTGTGAATATTGGTGAAGCCAGTTTGATATATAAGCAAGTTAAAAGAAAACAGCTGTGAAAGTTAAGTCAAAGAATAAATCCTAACTTTTATAAACTCAGTTCTTCAATTAAGTTGGGTAAAGTTTCTCCACTCCGCCGATCTATACCAAAGTTTTGCTAAAAACAATAAATAACTTCTAACTGCGCTCGCTTTAATTTATTCTCGCTCGTGTCTCACCTGTATCTCATCAGAACGTCGGCGTTACCGCCTTATCGACAAAAAATGCTATTTACGGCGAAAAACAAGCCACTAGAACGCGACGTCGAATTTGATCTGAAGCTCGCTGCTGAGTCATGCAAGTGGCAACTGCTGACGGGGTTAGGAGCTCGGTGGGGAGGGGGAAAGGAAACCGCTCAGCTCAGCCACCCATATACTATTGTGGAGGCACGTTGTTTTCGCACAAAACGGTGTGTCAGCTACACTTCGGTCAGGACATAAAGCTGTCTTTCCACCGGAGATGTGCAAAAATGTGAACATAAAGTTGTACTTTTATAGGCTGATTTAGACTTACTTCCGATGCGACAGCAAAGAAAAGATCAACAATACCGCGGAATGATTTACAGCTGTTGCCGTGCCAGTTTTACCTGGTAATCTTTTGTCGGAAACCCAGTATCAACGTTATCGCGGCTCGAAAGAAGAGAATGATTTGACATGCCGTTTAAAAATCCCCCGTAAACTTACCATGTAAACTTATCGCTATTTGATTTGTACTTGAATTGTTTCATTGGATTATGTGCGCGTAAATACTCCAGCCAAGATCGAGCATGTGTAAAACTCACTAGACGTTGAACAAAATGGCTTTTAAAGTGTGTTTAGTCAAGCGACGTGTGGGGTGTAGACTTTCCAAACATTATGAAGAGTAAACACATGTTTCACCTCCTATTTTACGGTATCAATGTATGATACCACACGTATAAGCGGTATAACATCGACTTTAGTTAAAAGAAAAACAGAAAAGATAACTACTTGTTAACGAAAGTTATAAAAACTACAGAAGAACAGAGTTTGGTATAAATAGCATCTAGTTAACTTTTCTTTATACTGAAATTATTGTGGCTGGATCAAGTCTGTCAAAATCAATCAGAAATCAATCATTGGATAGCGTCTTCAAGGTTTACCAAGCTAGAGTTCTAAGTTCTACACAATTAATAAAAGAACTTAGTCTTTTTATAACAAAAGACCAAAAAATCCCCTTTATAAAGTGTAGTTAGAAAGTCTTGCATGAGTCAGCGGGTAAGTTCTCTAGCGACAAGCTGTAAAGGCAATTACTTAGTCGTCACGAAGTTGGGACTATGCGTCGGGGAGCCGTTCGGAATGGCTGGCCGGAGTTTTATTTTTTTACGACTACTATGAACTCTGCGTTTACGTATTATGCCGGTTAAGAATTATGTGTGTTTTTAATAAGGTTATAATTTAGTTTATCTCTGCCCTACTTTTCTAAACGAATATTATAAATGCGCAAGTAACATTTTGAATGACGAAATAGTTATACATATATAATTTTATTCATTAATATATTATCTGAATGTTTTATTATCAGAAAAAAGTGTAGGTATACAGGTGTGTGAATAAATATGAAATATAATTTTGAACATGTGAAATAAAAACATGTGTTGCACGAATTTTCAACACACCCATGGTAAAATGAGGGTTGACGGCAGAGGTTTTGTAGTAACCTTAACAAGTGGCCCAATTTCCGTGAAAATTACACGGATTTGTAATTCTATTAGATTGAAGATCAGCCGAGCAGGATAAATCATATATTCTACGCGAGCGAAGCCGCGAGCGGAAAACTAGTATACTTTACAGCTTTTTTGAAACTTAATAGTTACTGATATTTTTGTACACTTTGTACTTTTGTGTAGGTAGTTTTTTGGTAATTCAATTTCTTATTGCCTTTCCAACGTAACTTACTCGTATCTTCGTGCCTACATTCATATTTCATACCTAGTGATATGATAAGCAAACAAATGCTCGATTGCCAGTTAAAACTAGTATCCACGAGGTTATCGCAAGTGTACGAATAACGATAAACGAATAATAATAATAGAACGAGAACGTTTATCTTCATCGTCACACAAATATTATTAATGCGAAAGTTTGGATGGATAGATGGATGGATGTTTATTACCACTTCACACTAAAAGTACTGAACGTTTCGGGCTCAAGTTTTGAATAGACTTGTTTCTAGCCTGGAATAAAAAATTTGGCATTATCATCAATTTAAACGGGGATGAAGCCGCGGGGCGCAGCTTGTTTTGTATGTATCATTTTATCAACTGAAAAATCTTTGTAAACCTACTACCGATATTTGATAGCGTAGCAAAGCAATCTATGAAATGAACGTGACTAAAATATCTTCAATTAACTTGTCTTATGATTATGACGCAAGCATCCTCTTTAGGAGAGCAAACAAAAAAGAATCGAAGTAGAAACTCGGCACTTGTTCCGTCGGATCGTCAAAATATTATCATAGCGGTAGGACCACTTGCAACAATATCTTGGAGATGATTCGTAAAGTTTAGACAACAAGCAGAGAGTGATCGAAGTAGCTTGTTCGATTCGACTCCCTTGCTGAGACGACGCCGCCGACGTTATATATAAAAAGGTGTTTTAATTGAGTGCAAGTAAGGTGTAAAAACTTCATTAACCTTTGCGTTCATTCCGCGAATCCAGACAGCATATTATACCTAATATATCAGACCTGTGGATGCATATCTAAACGACCGAACCTCCCCCTAATATAGGTATACGGCAAATACCTTATACGATAATATACATAATAAATACAAATGTCAGTATTTAATAGGTATATAACAAACAGTCTCCCAATAAATCTCACCAACACGCACTTTTAAAGTTATCGCTTTTTCCCGGATTTCCCACACTTCGGTGAAGAGTAAGACATTAAAAATATCACGATATTTGGCTATTAAATAATCACTATATTCTCTACAATCAAACGACGTGATTCGAGCTAACACAAAACTCACAAAATATATATATATATGTCTTGCGTATCCCTATATATAATATAGGGATACGCAAGACATTATTTTTACTTCTGCAAGTCTTATCTCTTATTATTTGTGTATTATGTTCCTACATAAATGCTTTTACATAAAAAGTAGTCAAATAGCAACGACTAGTGTATGACGACAGTTCGTCAAACTAAATTAATTTTCACACAGCACGCGTGCGTAGGCTACTTAAAATACACAGTTTATTTCTATGAAGAGGTTTAATTAAACTAAAATGTTTACTTATAAAGTTATAAACGATCGTCGTCCGTCGACTGCCAAATTAAATTTCCGTCCGACCTTTGGGATTTAAAGGCGTGGCCGTATGATAGATGGTTTTCTTTACTTAAATGATGATACTGAATATTTGAAAAAGGTTTTCCAAGAAATGTTACCGTTGCTTTAATTTATTGGTACACTATTATTTAGAGAAACAGTATTATTATATAATTGGATCAACGTTATAGTCGTATTGAGTTGAATACATTTGAATATGATAGACTGAGTAATTCATTTATCATGTATGTTACATTAAAGTTTCATAATAAAATAATTGTTAAAAGAAATATCTGTTGATTTATTATGCAGAATGCCATAAAGCGTAGATATAAAAAGTTAAACTTGAGCTTCTCTCTATGGTTTCACACGAGCTATTCTCGGTTAAAACAGCCTCATCTGTAATTGAATGTGATTTAGATTTTACAGATTCGTCTACTTTTTAGAGCAAACTCTACGTTTAATTTCATCTTGATTTATTCTGAGGAAGAACGATTGTTGGCGAAGAACGAAAATTGTCTGCAACGCTCAACTGTTTTAATTGTAAATTCTAGTTCTCATTTGTTTCTATTCTTTATCTGTTCGGTGATCTTTGAAATTTTTGGTAAAACACGTTCATATTTTCACAATATTTCGCCTTTATAAGTAGTATTATTAGGATAGAGTTACGTACTATGTAGAGACAGAAGAATCTAAATCAATCGAAATAATATCCATCCTGCTTTACTTAGATACATCATCATCCGCAAATGGGTTTTGTCCATTGCTGGGTATAGGATTGCTGAAGGTTTTGCCATGCACCAAGGTGCTGTAATGTGCAAGGTGGTAGCCGTATCAGTAAAATAAATAATACTGGGCAATTCACACATCACCTACTAGACCCAAAATAAGCAGAGCTAGTGTTATGGATACTAGATAGCTAAAATAATACATAAGTCTGAAACAATTTGCCTCTCACAGTAAAACTGCAATCGCAAACGAAACTTTCCAACTTTTTCATAGCAATACGTAATAACTGCGTGACTGCACGCTTCGCCGATAAGAATAGATTCTTGCACGTGAAACGAAATAAAACTGCGAGGTTTGTGTGCGACTGTACTTGTGTAACATCCTGGTGATAGCGATGACTGTTTTTGCTATTGCTAAGGCAATAAACACGACTGTACTCTGACCGAACTCAATATAGCATATTTGTAAACATTGCCCCCACACGTAACCAAAAAATCACTTTCTTCCTCTTTATTTTTCACAGAATTTGTACTATCGGTACTTGTCGATTTAAGCTCTTTCTTATAAAGTTATGTCGCTGACAATTACTTTAAACGTCGATACGAATCTCGAAGTTTTTTTGGATTTTTGTGTACAGTGAGAGTCCGTCCACACGGCGCGTTGCGTCAGCGTTGCGTCGACGCAGCGCTACCGCTGCGTTGTTTTACATACAAATAACCAAGGTGTTCACACGGCGCGCTGCGTCGTCGCAACGCACACATGACGGACAGCAGCCCCCGAGACGAAGCGGGAGGGGGTGTGCGTCGCCGCTGCGCCGACGACGGAACAAGACTGCATCGTAGTAACGCTGCGATGGCGCAGCGCCCGTGTGGCCGGCTATGCGTCAAAATATTTGCGTTGCGACGACGCAACGCAACGCAACGCGCCGTGTGGACGGACTACATTATTTCTACAAACATTGAAAATGGTTTGAGTATAGTTTACTCCAAAACATTTCTAGATGTTTCTAGTCTCTATGACGTCACTAACTTATCTACAAGCACTCTGAAAAAAAATTACTCAATGCACTTCACTCATAAGATATTTAGTTACCTTCATGACATTGTATTTGCTTCAAGATAATTTATGTTTGTTCTCTAGCTATACAAGCGCTGGTCGCCTTGTGTTTTGTGACTTAATCTTAGATTAGACGTTCCACCTTTGTGTAGTATTTTGTATGAAAGTGATCAACATAACGTATATTGTATGTGTGTCTGTAGTCAGTTTCTTCTAATTATGTACAGTACATTGTACGTATATACTAAGTATGTTCCTATCGCGGAAATGAAAAACCAATCACATACAGAAATAGACCGTCTGGATACTATCAAGAAAATAAACTCAGTACTAAGGTGTGCTTGAAATAAATGATTTTTTTTTTAATTTTTTTTTTAAGGCCATTTCAATCATCTTTGCAACTTCATAAATCGAATCCTAAAACTCACGTTTTCCCTCTAGTTTTAAAACCGTGCAAATTGTATTAAAAGACGCATCGCATCCTCTAGATTCGCGGTTTTTATGTAACTTTACATTGACAAGATCCGCTAATTATAAAACCCACCTGTCTCGGCTATCTGGGAACCTGTTTGAGAAGCATTCCACTCTGTAAAATACGCCGTATCTTACCTATTGTGTTGAATAATTGTTCTTGTGTACTTACGAGTGAATAACTAGGTGCTTTGGGTGCTTTAAAGGTGCTAGTAACGTTTTGTTTGGCGAGGAGACGTCGGGAAATGGGTTTTATTTTGTTGGTAACATTGGACGGTGTCGCTACAATAGAAATGGCTCATATACTTAGAAAACAAGATGCTCACAGACAATGAAAGAGTTTTAACTTCACATTACAGTGAATTAAAATACACAATCAAATTAGGTATCCTAGGTTTTATAGGTTGTCTTCAGGTTAATTGAGTTCAAGCTGCTTACATTTTATTAACAAAGAAAATTACAATCAAGAATATCTATCTAGAAACAAATGCTACATGGTAAATGGGTAAATGAAATGATTTATCCGCATCAAAATCCGTTGCGTAGTTTTAAAGATTTAAGCATTCAAAGGGATATAGGGACAGAAAAAGCGACTCTGTTTTATACTATGTAGTGATGCTAATAATATTTCTAAGCCGACATCAAGAGCATTTCAGCAATTGTCAGGTAATATCATACCATTTTCGAGTAGTAATAAAATAAATGATGCAATAGGTTTGTAATGCAGCGAGAGTGAGTCATGATTGTATGCTGATAAAAATTATTGATATGTGATTGCATTTTTTCGTAGCCTGGTGTGTGAGACATCGCTTTGCATTCAAATGCCCACTGCACAACATTTTTGATTTTATTTATTTATTTTCACCGTAGGTACACTTGATACCGTCATCAAAAAGTTCTGTTATTAACTACAGGTACCAAGATAAGACAAACAAAAATAAAGTAGCATATACTTAGGCTAAGAAATAAATAATCACCACATAGTATAAAGTAAAGTCGCTTTTTCTGTCCCTATGTCCCTAAATCCCTTTGAATGCTTAAATCTTTAAAACTACGCAACGGATTTTGATGCGGTTTTTTTAATAGATAGAGAGATTCAAGGGGAAGGTTTATATGTAAAATAAAATCGTGCGAAGCCGGGGCGGGTCGCTAGTAATACATAGTATGTTATATATTAGTATATTATAGGTACCTACTTGAAATTTAATCTTACTATTTTACTTTTATAAATTATAATAAATGGAAAAGTCTGTGTGAATGTTTGTTTTATAAGTAACTAGCGACCCGCCCCGGCTTCGCACGGTTTTATTATACGTATAAACCTTCCTCTTGAAACACACGATCTATTAAAAACACCGCATCAAAATCCGTTGCGTAGTTTTAAAGATTTAAGCATACAAAGGGACATAGGGAAATAGGGACAGAGAAAGCGACTTTGTTTTATACTATGTAGTGATCTCTATAACTATTTAAGTTATTTAAATGAAATTTGGTATGTAGATAGATTAGGACCTAGCCTAATGACCTCTTCCGCAAATAATATTGCGTTACAGATTTAAGAATAATATGTATTGTGAATATTCAGGAACACGTGCTGTTTTTCTTCGTAACTTTATTTTCACCCAAGTTTCTTTTTCATGTCTTACTGGAAATATTTTTTGAAATCTTTCAAGGATTCCAGAATATTTTCCTTGTTAAAGTTTTAAAAGCGTTGGTGGCCATTTTTGTACAATTACATTTTAGCTACACTTGTGCTACTGATTTCTTCCACCAAAGAAGAGTATGTTTTCCCAATCACAAGTTTCTTTACAGAGCGAAAGTAACTCAACACCCTTAGCAGAAGATTTTAAAAACTTCCATTCTCATAGAATGTTTGTAATGAAACTTGATACTATATTTAATCGTTAAAGCTTGCTAGAGGGAAGACCCGGCGACTCAGGTCGTCGGTAGGTTAGATAGACAGGGGCGGCGACCTTGGACCACCCTCCCACCCCCCGGCCACCCTGGGGGCGGCCCTGGTCTCCCACCAGGGACGAAATGTGAGCTGACTTTTGAGGACACACTCCTTTGACTGTTACTAAGCATATATCTTTGTATACGTGATCAACCGTGCTTTGTCTTCCCGTTTGGAAATATTGGGTGCTCGGTGTCTTATTGTTTTTGTTGTTTGTTGCAGGTAAGACACTTGAGGATTTTGGAAGATATATGAGATTTTCGTTGCCGTTTATGGTAAGGGTAAAGGTTAAGTAAAAGGCTGTTTGAGTTTTGGCAAAACAAATGTTTTGTCTACTGCACATACATAATATAAATAATGTGTGTATTCAAAACACAGTTGTGGTGGTAACTTCTTATCGTGCTGGCACGGCGCCAACTCATTGATATATTGTCATATTCATAAGCTATCTGAATTCTCTAGATTACTGACATATTTTCGCATAAAAATAGTGCCCGGTCGCGTTTATTTTGAAGACCGCCCAAGTTTTGCTTCCTGCAGACAGCTTCTAAAAAGTAATTATATCTGATTATTCTTCATTTCGCAACTAGCAGTATAACTCAAATGTTAAACTTTAGTGGTTCCAGAACTAAATCGTAAACTACAAAGTTAAGTCACATGTGTAATAATACTAACGTAATGTAACCAACTGTCTACAAAAGTACTCCCACTTTGTAATGTCAAAATAAACCATCCCAGCATATTAAATTGATGTAACGTCACACACGCACCGGAAAGCGTTTCGATGTAGTTATTAATTTAATTTCTGTTTGCTTCACGGTCTTACTGCCCAATCATATCAATTGGCCGTGATGTCTTTTAAAAGCTTATTCTGTAGTTGTCAAGAAAGTTACGAAATATACAACGATATTGTGTCCATTGTTGTAGTTTACAGTACGTCTACTATGAGTTTTGCTTACTATACTCGCTAGCGACTGTAGTTAATTTTTTTTATTAAAACTTGAACAGCGCCTCTTGCGGATAGTTGGGTACTAAAAATGCGCTATACTATACTATCTACGTATTCACGTTACTACTATAGTAAAGTCAGGCAATTGTAATGTCAAAACTCTTGGTAGAGGTACTGATAAAAAACAAAATGTGGCGCGACGGGCGAAGGTCTGCCTCCGACCAAGAGGTGACAGTTTCTTTTCTAAGTTTGTACAATCTGCAGATGTTTGTTCTGGGTGTTAAGATGTGTGTCTATGTAATGTATAGTCTTAGGCAAATCAGTCATCTAGTAAAAGGTCTGCTTAGCTTGGAGCTAGCTGTTTTTGATGGACTAAACTCTTTTGTCACGTACTTTAAAAGTGAGTTCAGATGTTTTATTACTCCAACCATGGGTAAATTCCAAGTGATCCGCTCATTAATAGTTTCAGAAGTTAAACTACGAAGGTGATTTCAAGTTCCAGTAGGTACCTTAACAATACCAATCAACAGAATAACTGTATCTATGTTAACTACAAACCGGCATTAGTCTGTTGTTATTTGGTATTCGCAAGCTTTGTAATTAAAGTTTCCTACAGTTCACGAGATTCAATAGTAACTAGATGGTTCTTGTTTCTGTTTTGCGTGAATCAGCTTAGTTCTTAGACGATGTATATTGTTTTTTTATTGCTAAATTTTCGACTAAAGTCAATCATCATAAAGGAAGTGGTGCATTGTTGTGGTAAATGTTGTTGTTAATTATTTTTGTGTTTTTTGCCATGTTTAAAGTATAAAGAAATGATCTCTTATGGGAGTGACATAGTCACTGTGTGACAAAACTACATTAAAATAAAAAAAAGAAGAAGCAGAAATGGACAATTAAGATTCAAATGAGTTCAATCTCCCAGCGAAACTCTGCAACGATCAAATCGCTAATATTATAAACGTGTAAGTTTGGGTGTATAAATGTACTTACGTAATGGATGTTTGTACTGACCTAATCGGGCTGATATTCATCATTTGAAAAATAAATCTTTTCCCATGGGATACAAATAGCCTTGAACGTTTTCATAGAATAGAATTACTAGATGAACCTAGTAGTTATAACTTATAAGGCAATGCGTCGGTTTTAGTAAAAATAACGATGCCGAGCTAGGTCGAGAGAGTATAGGACAGAGTTAGCCAACTTGTGAACTATGCTCATAACTTGATAGTTATATTCCACATAGCGACGTATCTGGCTGCGCCCGCTGGAAAGTTACAATTTGATTGCACTTAGTTTAATTAGTTCTGATTCACGAGATATGACAGTGATTTATGTTGCATAATGTATGCCACGAGAATTGAAATGAGCTAGAATTATTATGTTTCCAGCTAAATTGCACACGGGATTCAAGTTCTCCCTAATGTAACTACCGCATGCATGATTCTATTTGGCAGTTCAGTGAACCCTGCGCGCTATGATTTCATAAACATGCTATGCAAGCGAGTTTTCCATTTTCGGGCAATAACATGAACCAGTTCGGCCGCTCCAACACTAAGCGTGGTATCGATTTGCGTTAGAACAGAATTATTCCCAATGTTGGCGCAGTTCCATTTCTAAGATAGTGTGAATTTATTAAACAGTCTCTCCGAAGTTTGGGAGATTAATAACTTGGTAAGTTAACATGAATGGCGAGTTCCACGCAGCTGTTTGCAGCATCCCCGCTCCGTTCGCTCGAACTTACTTTGAACTATATTTTAGTGCAGACTCTGCGAATTGCTCCCGGAAAGTTGACGCGGCAACTTTATCCGGCCCCTCCCGCGCCCCCTGGCCTCTCCCGTTTAGAACACTTCCCATAACACTGGGTACATCAAACACTTGCATGTGTGCACATAAAGCACAAGTTCGCGGCAGCTCGCGCACCAAACTCCACTGTATTATGTAATCTTCCACGCTCTCTCAACTTCCTAACTTCGTCCATCGAGACGCTTACATTGTCGCGTGCGGTAATAACAGAAACTCCTTTAATGTTACTTGGAGTTGTCGCTAATGCGTCTCTAATTTGCCCGGGCCCCCGTCTTTGTGTATCGTTTCCATATTTCGCTGGGAGTTTTTGTTTGCGCACCCCGACCATTAATATTACAGGCAATGTCGTTCACCTTGTGTGCTCCCCGCAACTTTGCCACGTGTCGGGTTAAGCCCTTCATAAATTCGTACCCTCACGTCTTATCTCGACACATCGCATTCGTATCAATCGTGTTTTAGCAAACATCCTTTTGGTTCAATGAGCTTGTCTGCACAGAGCTCTGGTATTATTAATAGACAACTTATTGCTTTAGGATAACGTGCCTCGAAATAGCGCTTCAGTGTGACTGAGACGTGGACCGAAGTCTGCCATTATTCAATTTTTTGTTGTGGTCTAGCGTTCCGCAGACTTGTTTTGGTTCACGCTTACGTTTTTGTGTCATTAGACGATACTATTGGAAAAAAACATTATTAGTTGCCCGATAGTCGACAGTTGTAAGGATAAATAAAATATCGCGGTTCAGCTTTGTTCTAAGCAACAGTGTTTCCGCGCTAAAATCTATTTAAGGTAAAGTTTTCCTCGTAAAGAGGGCAGGGCACCGGTTTGGTCGCGCGAGTGGGCTGGATACGTACACGAGTCTCGGCTCAGCTATAAATCACGCAGTTTCCGCGTGCTATGCCTTAGTGCTTAGCCTATTCATGTTTCGTACAGATGACAGACGCCCGCCATCTTTGCCGCGGCCTATTCAGACGATTCATCAATCTACACAAGTTACAAGCTCGCTTCCGGCTCCATACACCTATTAATCGGGGAGCAAGTTTCCCACGTATCATCTATTTGTGTAATTGCTTCATTCTTGGAGTCTTGTTCGATTATCTCGCCGTTTTAATTGCCTATATTGGTACTAAACGTGGTCGAAAACAACCTACGATAGTGCCCGGTAATTGAAGACCGGGGCGTTCCCAATTAGGGTGATTAGAAAATGGCGCGGCCGACGCCAAATTGGATTATTGCCCGTGAAAGACAATGGCTCCCTGACATGCGACTTGTCATGTACAAAGTCACACTTCTAACTCGCTTGAAATTGAAATACGTATAGTATGTGCGATGCAAAGTGTTGTATAGCTTTATCAGTTCCATATACGTGGTTGTTGCGCAATTCGCGCGGTTAATAAATACACGTGCTATCTCTCGCTTCGAGAATGTTCGTGTGACCGGGCGCACTGCGCTCGCGCTCACTCGTACGTAGCTACATTCAACTATTCGACCTGAGAGCGTCGCGTCCACGTATGTGTACATATACATACTATATGCAGTGTAGTCTCGCTGCGGCTTGCACCACACTCGTAAATTGTGTTTTCGCTGTCGTGAAAGGCGGTGGCCGCTGGCAACGGCCGGTGCATTCACCGCTTTCCGTATCGAATTTATCGCGAGATCGAAACTCATAGCCAATGCTCCCTGAACAGAAGCGTACTTGCGCCTAGCCATCGTCGACGTCACCGCACGTGGCGTCCCCCCGCGCCCCCCGCGCTGAGTGTAGCCGCGACCATACGGAATTCAGCGGTTACGCCACCTACCTATCGACACGAGTACAGCGGCCGAGTGCGACCGGCTAATAATAATAATTAACCACCTCGTTATTATTATTCGAGACGGCGGCGTTCGCTGTCGCCGGCAGATAAACGCTCCTCGCGACTCGAACGTATCGCGTCCGCATCGATTCCCGCGACGACGCGTTACTATTGTTGACTGGGAACAGTTCCCGCCGTGTTGTGTGTGATTACCTGATTGTTGGATTGTGCTCGGTCAGCGGATTGTTGGAGCGACTCGAGCGGACTTTATCAGGTACGATGTAAACTCTACCTGAACTGTAAACAATGGCGTGGGTTTGCTAAACTCGTTCATAATGTAAAGACTGCAGCTCACTCTAGGGTGTTTATAGGGCGTGGAACCGTTCACTGACCTTGTGTGTAGTTAGTTGTAGGTACTTCAGCTCGTCATGTTGTGCTTGTTAGTTGTTCGCCGATTCTGAATACTCGATGCATGTTTGAAATTAGTTCGATGTTTGTGCACATTGATTACCTATTCACGTTTAATGCATGTGTTCTTTGTATAATGATTGGCCAAATGTGTATGTAGTAGGTATTGTATTGATAAACTGACTGGAGATAAATGTTGAACGTTGGACGGAAACCACTATGCAGGTAGTAGAAATTAATTTTCAATTCTTTATCTTATTTAGTATGTTTATTCGGACAGAATGCCCAGCTCCAATCCTTAAGAATGTTAACAAATATCTCGAGTGTAATGCATAATCTTGTACCCTTCAAAACTTTTACGTGTTTTCCCATAATCCATGGGAACGAAATGTTCCTGACATCTAACTGGATTCCATTATATTTCAATCCATACTAATGTAAAATAGAAGTAAAAAGTAAAGTAAAAAAATCATTTATTGCCTGATAACCTTAGATAATAACTTGACTAACTAAACCTAGAAGAGAAAGGCGTTCTGTTACTATGTTTCTGATACCTTTTGACGTCAGAGCGGCTGAACGGATCCTAATGAAATTTGGCAGGGTGGTAGACGGTATCCCGGAGCACATACCTAGGCAATTTTAGAAATTTTTAAAGTGCTTGCATTTATCTATTCTGGGGCGAAGTTGCTATGAAACTTATAAACTAATACTAACAATACAATTCTATTATAAAATAATGAATTGAACGAATATTATGGCCTGACAAAACCAATACACCTCATAATTAAACCAGCACTATTTGACTAGTTCCGTCTGTACAAAAATAAACTTCATAGTTTGTCCTAAATAGAGGCGAATGCAGATCGCATCCCGCGCGGGGCGGCGCCGTGACGTGATCGATGCGATCGCAGCCAGTACCGGTATAAATCTACGCTGTCCATCGCGTAAAAACTAAATATACTTCAAAAGATTTTACAAGATCACACAACCGAGAAGTCCGAATTATTATTCTTTTAGACAACTAAATCAGTTACATTAAAAATCTTTAAAGGCATTCAAACCATACGAATATTCTCAAATAGTAGTAATAAATAAATAATGCTGGACAATCTACACAGCATCACCTAATCTCAATTATTAAGCAGAGCTTCTGTTACGGGTACTAAATGACTGATATACCTAATACAATACAATTACATAAGTAATGGTGGAGGAAGTTAATTAACAAAGCTGACCACCAGTGGGAAAAATAGCGAAGGAAAGAGTCTGTCAAAACTTTATTCGTTATTTATTGTTTCAAACAAACTTATAGTTTGTCCTAAATCGAGGCGAATGCAGATCGCGTCCCGCGGGGCGGCGTGACGTGATCGATGCGATCGCACCCAGTACCGGTATAAATCCACGCTGCCCATCCTATAAAAACTGTTCTGTCTGCCGGCTATTTATGAAACGGCTCTGTGATAGTGCACTGCCGCGAGCGACCGAATCATATGGGGGGAGTATTCAGATGACGCATATTACTTTATCAGTTAAAGAAATGATTCCGATTATTTTAATTGGGGTTGGGCCTGTCAAATTTAAAAACCATAGAGTCTGCGTAGACCGTAATAGTTTAAAATAAAATTTCAATGTCTACCTAACGTTCTAAAGGCTGTTTTTCTTTTTTGCAAGACGTCTTATAAGTGGGGAAATGGAGATCCACCGTCAAATCGCATGGAACTAAGTGATAAGTTCAAAAGTTGTTAACGTGTTGTTTAAAACGATATTGGTTGATTCTACATAATCTCCAGCAAAAGCACCCTGTAGAATTATTTACAATAGCAGCATAGATTAGCAATAACACGCTGTATACGAGACTAGGTTGTACGACTATTTCACTATGCATGTGGATTTTAATCGAATCCGTTGTTTGTGTATCTATATGAATTGCAAATGTGCTCTGGTACGGACTTGCGGTCTCGTGCCCTCTAACATGCAATACAGAATTGAGAATGATTGTTTGGGGTCACGGCTATAACTTGCTATAACTATGCAAAGTGCTGGTAACAATACAATAGACTATTCAGCTGCGATCCTTTTATTATCTCTGTTTGCAGAACTACAATAAGACAGGGAGATACTTGCATGGAAATATGAAAAGTCTGATGTGAAGTGTGCTCTAGTACGAACTTGAGGTCACCTACCCTCTCTAACATATAATACAGAATTGAGAATGATTGGGGTCACGGATAGGGAATAGCGGTATTGGACGTTTTGCCAATACCGGTAATTTTTCGGTATTAATATTTTTAAAACCGGGATCCCGGTTTTTCGGTAATTTTTCGGTATTTTACTATAAATATTAAAATAGTTGAAAAACATATTTTCTTCTGTGTTATTTATGGTTTTAGACTGAATAAGTATATCTAAATTGTAATAAAAAAGGGTTCTTAAAAAAAAGCAATACTTTTAAATCAACTTGAACTTTAATTGGGAATTTTTGGTACTTAGGTACTACTATACAGTCTTTCTTTAGCTTAAACATACATAACAATCAAATATTTATCACAACAAAAAACAACTTCAACAAACTAACCTTTATTAAACATTTATAAATTGAAGGTTTCACACACCAATAAAACAAAATAATCAGACATATAATAAAAATCAAACATATAATAAAAAAAAATTTAACTAAACATTCCTAATAACACATTAATAAAGATTCGAAATAATCAACATTTAGAACTCCAAAAATCTTTTCTGACATAATTATAATTACCTATTGAATTAACCACAATACCGACGAACTGCCAGACATCAGTCAAGACGAAATCGTGTTAGCTTTGAGGCAGCTTAAAAATGGAAAAGCCCCCGGTGAGGACGGTATTACTTCAGAGCTTCTGAAGGCAGGAGGAGCCTCTGTTATACAGGACCTACAGAACCACTTCAAAGCCGTCCTCCACAGTGGGAGAACTCTTAAGGCGTGGAGCGGAAGTTTGGTGGTGCTCTTTTTTATATTTCTCGTACTTCATGGTTGGATGAAACTGAAACTAGGACAGGTATTTTAGAAAGTCTATCTCTAATAATCTCTATTCTATTTTATATTGAAGACTTTTAAATAGGAAAGTAATCGACAAGACCATAAAATAAGCAATAACTTTCAAATAAAGAAAGAATCATCAAAAGCGTTTCACCTAGAGAAAAATTCGGAGATAACATACAAAAAAATCTAAAATAAATACAGTAAAATTGAGATCCACTTATATTTCGGTCGGTCAGCGGTTGAAAAACCTTTCTGTTTTGAATTCATTCATATTATGCCTATTGACATCCATCAGTAATTCAGTGTAATAGTTATTTATTTGCTCTAGACAATAAGACGTGCAATATAAAACTTCCGTTGTTTTAGAAATTAATATATGAAATGATATGAAATATTACTTACCGTTTATTCTTTCGGTGATTGTTTTCGTCTCCAATACCAAACCAACAACACAAACTGTTTTTGAACTTGTCACTGCCTAATACGATACACTGATTGCCGTTTGAACCTTGTGCTCGTGCGTAGTAACAATTATTGTTAGAGAACGCCTACCGTGCGAGAGCGCATTATGCAATTGAAAATGTGCCTGACAAAGAAAGACGCACGGGTCTGAGGCGTCGTCCTAATTGGGAGCGATCGTACGATGACACGATGCGTTCTCGTCGTGCGATGAGATCAAACATACAGATTTCATCAGAGTGTCCTATTTGAACCTCGCAAGTAATCGTGCGAGCACATAAAATGCTTAAATAACGATCGTACGATGCCTTTGATCGTGCGATCATGTAATCAAAGTAACAGATATCTTTTGAGTGTCCTAATCGGTTACCACACGCGAGGGGCGTCATTATCGTTGACGGCATCACACGATGAACATCGCGCGATCTATTAGGACACCTCACGACCACTTTGATCGTGAGATGAAAAACGAATCGCGCCATCGTACGATCGCTCTCAATTAGGACGCCGCCTGACGGTTTTATTCCCAAGAAATTACAGGTACAATACTTTTTTTCACTTGCACGTGCATTCGTCGTTAATTTCGCCAGTCAGTTTTGAGCTTTATGCATGTAGAAATAATGTCCCTGACGCTATGATCGCTATTAGCTAGGTGGCTAGCTCAAAGCCACCCGCGTCCGTCTATCTGCTTGCTCGTACTATAAAAGTAAAGATTTAAATCAACAAACAGTCTAACACTAGCCTACGGGAATTTGTACGTTTATTTATTTTTGAAGTTGGTTTGTGACCACGTAAAGACATGCTGAAGCGAAAACGTAGACTGTCCATTAATTTTACAATCATTATAAATTTAAAATAAATATAAATTAGTATAATAAAGTAAATTTGTGTAATCCAGAGCCGCCTTATGAGTTTTTTTCATTTATTTTTACGTTTAATTCAAAATACCGAATTACCGGTATTAGCAATTTCAATACCGGTATTCCGAAGTGCCTTAAATAACTCGGTATTACCGGTTTTTCGGTAATACCGAATACCGGTGTCCATTCCCTAGTCACGGATATAACTGGCTATAACTATGCGAAGTGCTGGGAACAATACAATAGACTATTCAGATCGGATCCTTTTATCATCTCAGCGTACTAGAAATAGAAGACAGAGAAATACCTACATGGTAATATCAAATAGTCTGATGTCATTAAATTGCTGCATGGTAACCCGGTCACTTTCGCATCGTGCAGTAGGTCAACAAAAGTGTGCTGTCATAACTCGATTTCTGCGAACTTAATGTTTATTACTGAAATGCGGAAAAGTAAAAGAAAAATAACGCTGACACAGTGTGAACGTAGCTATTTCGAAACGTGATTAACATTACAATCAATACGGGCGTACGTGTTTAAATAATGTATAAGCATTTTGATAGTGATGTCACCGCTATATCTTTATCTACCTATACGAGTTTTATGTAGATATATTCGAAAGCGTCGGCTCTTTTGATTAAAATATCGTGTCGAGAAATGTCGCGTCGGGGCTGAGTATCGATAAATTATATCACGTAGGTCTGTACTCCTGACTTCGGAGAATGTTATCTGGGATTTTATTATGAAGAGATTCATTCTAATAGAAAATTGATCACGCAATAGAGGATTCGTGAATTTAGTTGTCTTTAGACTTTTTATACACGCATAACTGATAGGTTAGGTCACAACATATCAATGGAAAATAGCATTAGGTTTGTGTTTAATTATTGAGATAATCCTATATTTTATCAGAACTGAGTTGGTTGAACGAATAAATATTCAACTTCTTGGAGGAATAGCTCTGCGTCTAGGAATGAACAGTTCATTTAAAACTCAATTCGAAAATGTCACTTACAAAGTGAGTGTAATTGTAACTAATTAATCACTACTCTGAGGTTCGTTAATAATAATAATCACAAAGATCTCAAAAAAACCGTAAGTTAATTTAAGTCTCGTGTAACCTTGAAACATTCGAGTCAATATACCAGGTGAACACGAAGCAAAAACCTGTTCAATGGCGATCACAAAAACTATTTATTCCTCCAATCCACATTGTCACGTATAAACCGTGGAAAGACATTTATTAAAAAGCTAATTAGACTCTTAAATACCTTGGAATTCTTTTAACCTTGTGGGAAAATGCGTAGTAACCTTAATATTACGTGTAGTGTACTAAATTGCTTGTAAAAATAATCATGAGTATTTATTTTATTACTCAACTACTTACCGTGCAACCTAACATCTTCCATTTATGACGTACGTCCGCAAGAATCCGGTTCTATTCATTAATTTATTGTAATAAATTACCTAAAGCTAACCTTTAAGACGCCGTGATCATAAGACTATTCTAGATTAATTAAGTAGATACGCAATCCATTACGGCATCCTGGCTGTGCATCTAAGAAAAATTGCAAACATTACTGTAAATGTAACATTAATGTAAATAATAAAAGGAGATTTATGGATGACAGTATTTTCCCGCGACTTCGCACGGGTTGTTTCTACGGAAACGTCTCAAGGCTATTTCTATCCCATGGAAAATGATTTATGGGGTTAAAAGTAATCATCGGAAAAGTCTATGTGTTATTCCAGGGCTAGAACTACGTCTATAAAAATTTCAGCTCGATCCTTTCTGTAGTTTTTGCGTGAAAGAGTAACAAATATCAATACAATCTTTCACGTTTATAATATCAGTAGAGATAAAGTTATGAATTTCCTTTATTCCTTTGGATGTTACAAGTAAATAACAAACCATTCATCGCATTACAGTGAACATAACACCACAGTGTCCTAAGTCATGAATCCACATTTCTCTCCTCCACTATTTCATTCTTGTACAAAACTCGCCGACACTTATCTCGACCTACGCCACTGCAACTTTCTTTACCCCCTCCCAACTCGTATTCAGAGAATAGTTTCAAGACCTGTTTTATGTATATGCATGTAAGCCGACCCGACCGGTTTGAGTAGGCTCAGGCAGATAGAAAACGGGAAAAAAGGTCACTTTTATGGCTGGGTTCAGTTAATGTGGTTGCCATGCGAAATTCGCTATCATTCTAGAACTAAATTCATCAAGAACTGACCAGCCTTTGCCAAGAAAATCACAAGCTTATGAACATCCATAGACATAAAACATGAAACTGATAGTCAACGGTACGATCACATATGAAACAATTAAACGATATAAACTCTTGCACAGATAAGTAATCTGATGCCAGCACACTATACCACCTAGACCTGCCTCACCTATGCCATTATGACATTTCGCTCGATCCCTATCTAGTATCGCTCTTATTGATCGCCGTGGGAAAGCATTGAATCCTCTCGAATGTTCTATCGAAGTTGTTCCAACTTAAAACTTTCCTATAACTGTTCACTCGCCGCTAAGTTGGAGTGCTTCAAAAATAATTGGTTTAGCAGAAGCTTGGTCTGTCCGCTATCGATTCGGACGTCCTTGTGTTTAATTGAAGTTTAAATTTATTTTTCGGAAGGTTCCTTTTCTTTGGAATATTGATGCTGCGAAATTGGGTCATAATTTTACTGGTTTTTGTCAGCGGGCTACGCACGTTTTGTTTCGATGGAAACGTTTAAAAGTTATTTCTATGGGAATATTCCTATGAGAACTGATTTAGGAGATTCAAAATAGCCTGTTTATATTCAATGATCCGTTCAGTTGTTATAGAACGAAGAGGTAACAAATATCTGTTGTTATAGAACGAAGAGGTAACAAATATCTAAACTTCTATAGTATAAGTGTGACATGCAATGTAAAAGCAAGAAACGCAATTGCCCTGTCAGTTGCGAGGAAGGAAATGTCACAATTTCCTAAAACGATTCATGGTTCCATGGAACCTAGTAGCAGAAACGGATTCCGGATGATTAATAGCGCACCGTTAGGCTTGGGATTACCTTCGCCGTCACGCATGGCCGGATTCCAATTCGTCCTCCTCTAAATGATGGTTTTATTGATTACCTACCTTTATTAACTATCTGAACGTATTCTGTGTGGCTGATGAAATTCTAGGAAATCGGTCTAGACTCTCTTTTACCACACAATTTACATAGAAAAGAAGAGTTTTCATGAACCCTTTTTAAACCCTTTTTATGATTTGACTCCGAATTTCAGAATTATAGGACATGACGTGATTAATAGACGACCTCTAACTAAAGGCCAGCGTAATAACATAACTCAAAGTAAATTTTCAAATTAATTTTATTAAGAAAGAAGAAAATAGGTAAATAATTAATCTTGATTCCAAAGTCATGCTCGTTTTAGCCAGTATTACCTACCTACTTTTTTTAGATACCCGTTCTAAACGTGTACGTAACAAAGCTGCAATGCCAGATTTTTGACGCATAAGAGTTCACCGTACGGCTATATTTATAGTAGTAGTATCAACATTCCCGAGGCGAATTTAGCGATTGCGCGTCTCAGCTCAGTGTACCTCTGTCACGATAGCCACAGATTGCCAAAAAGTACACGCAAACTCTTCTAAAAATATTGCACTTGGCACTGAATAAAACGGCGTTAACTCTTTGAACTCAGGCCAAGTTTCAATACGTTATGTGCTACGTTATCAGTGTTTGATAAAGAATGTTGGTACTCACTCCGTTATCTGGCTTGTTATGATACGCGAGTCGTACGCCGCCGCCAGGTTGCTATGTGTTGGTATTACAACAAAGTAATAGGCTTCCTTTCGATACCATAATTGCTTGTTTACGTCCAAGCAATTCTAGAGATATTTTCCTATACTTTCTGAATTAAAAATGGACCAGTGTTGTTGACGGACATTCTAAAATGTTGTTCGCCCCTTTCTCTTCAGTTTCTCACCTGATTAGGCAGGTTTGGTGCCAAGATAATCAATTTTTTAAACAAATGCTATTTAATGTCATGTTATACCTCTGAAAACCAAGTAATAAATCTTATATTAGCTCTACTTTCTCAAGATACTCAATTCAGCCCTTAATCTTATAGTCTTTACAGTTCCAACAAATAGAATAAGTACTAAGAAATGCCTCTAAAGAATACCCCTAGCGCTGGCCTCCATTCGGGAAAAGTTTTGAGTGGCCGATCTTCCCGAGGGGTGGGAAAAGACCAGTATTGCCAACGTCGCAAAATATTAACTCAGTTACGTGCTTCATATATTTTTATATCAGCAAAATATTTTAGCTCTCGAATTTTTCTGGCGACGACAGCTGAATAGTGATTTATAGTCTGTACTTGATATTCCAGTAAAAAGTACTTCATATTCCAGTAAAAAGTAAAAATCGTATGTCTTAGCTACTAAAGTACGCTTCTGTTTTGTTGGATAAGCGTCCTTAAAAAATGACAAACTGACACAAAGTTAAGCAGTTGGCAATACAGGTCGACCTCGACAAGGCCGAGCCCCGGCTTTTATTGATTTTTTATGCGCATTGTCCATTTCGTCGGCTCGCATCGGGCCGTGGTCGTTACGTCCCAGCCACCCTCCGCCGGACCGGCATTCCCCACCCTGATTCCTACTCGATATATATACAATAAATGTGTTACGATTTCTTTGTTTACTTAGAATTGCCCCGTTTGTATTGTAGTTCAAACTTCAAAGAGTTTGGGGTCCTTGTTTGATTGTACAATATATTGTACGTTGTTCTGATTGAATTTATTCTGTTGTTTAGTTTGGATTTCTTTTATTGATCTTGTAGTAAATCATTGCTCGTTCGCCTTGTCCTGAGGCGGTGTCAATCATTATATCATGATTCTCCTTAACAGGAGTTTGCGTCTGGTCTAAATGATATATGCAGGTGTTTGAATCACTCGGCGAATGCACGAACATTATTGAGTTGAAGAATATAACATTTAGGTTCCCATGAAGGCTTTTTCTGAATAGTAAACGTAGCGAACCTAAGTTAGCCTAGTTATTTTTGTTTTTGTTTTAATTATAACTAATGTGGTTTCTTGTTACACATTTGTTGTGGGAATTTTATTAATTTACAGTAGTATTTATTGTCAAGCGACCACAAGAGTTCCAACCCTATTTGTAACATACCCTATTTTGAAACAAAATTAGAATTTTGTTTTAAATTTTTGTATTTGTTTGTTACAGATTCAAGGACTGAATTACAACAGCACTCTACAGTAAAGTAAGTTTCAGTTATATTTACAGAGTTTCGTATTTGGCTACACTATTTTCTTATTTGGACTTTGGAGTGAGCTTCGACTACTAGTCTGAGGTCTACGTTTTACTATTGGACTATTCCTGTCTTTTTATTCTTACATTTTCAATTCTATTTTAGAACGTCGCATTCGCCGTAATTAAATCTTCTAATCTTCATACCACTCGTGACGCGTGCGTGACCCATATTAAGCATATAAAATGTTGAATTCGAAATAAAAAACGTTTTATCTCGTTCTGACTTGTTGGTTAGTTTTTAAGTCAACATAAAAACAATTTGTCTTCAGAGATCAAACAAGATATTATTTCACAAGACTAGTTTTAGTTAATTACAAATTCGTCGTGCTCACTAACCGTGAATTAATCTTATGAACAATACCATCTCGTGCTTATAAAATTACTCGTCTTATCACCTCTGGTATTGTCTGAAATAATTGAGTGATTTCACGCAGCGGCAAGGCACGAAGCCCAAAATTCTCCGTAATTCCAATTCGGGACGTGCCATCACGAATCGTTTTCGGAATTCATTCGCAGTATGCGGCCGCCGCCGGCTCCGCCGTCAACGCGGAACCATACGTGAATGCTTTGTGTCAGGCAAGCGATGTCACAGCTCTCCGTCTTTGTCCCCTCGTGAGTTATGCCCTGCCTCCCCGCATTCGCTGGATGAACGCTAACCGCGCCACAAATCATCGACTCTGCTAACTCAGTTCGCAAGCAAACCCCTCAGCCGACACCCCTCTGCGCCGTCTTACCTAATTCTCACCCCATAACGAAGCATCCTGCCGCCCACGACCGGCGAATGTGACACCAAAACCCACTAGACGCAGACGCCATAATCGCTTGCGCTCGCAATATGAAACTTAGAACGGACCGAGCGCGCGGCACATACGATCATTAAACGTATATCTGTTAATAATAATTGCGATTGTCTGGTTGTACGTGCGCGGCGAGTTATGGCGCAGTTGCCGGGCGACTTGCGAGACACCTCCCCCCCGCAGCCCGCCCTCTCTCCCGCCGCCGACCTCTTGGAAGTGTAGCGGCCGACGACGACAGCGCATCTTGACATGAAATGGCATTCAGTTTCGTTTTGTGACGGTTGAATGGGTCCACGGTCTCGCGGATGTGGCATGAATAGCGATACCCTCGCATCAGCGATGCCAGCAACAAAATGTCGATTCAGCTCTTACATGCCTTCTGAATTCAGAAACATTTGCCCTAACGAACGTCATGAATCAGCGTTACGAGCGACCGACTTGAAACGTGTTTTTATTACTATTTTATGCAGACTTCCGCTTGGCCCTGACACTCATTCTGACCAAGTTTGGTGGCCGAACATTATTTGGAGGCTGTTTATTTAGTACCTAACTACTACATAAATGAACAAGTTTGGACATGGGCCTAATAGCTTAATTTAACGTCGTCCGTCGAGATCTTTATAAATGTCAATTGCTACTTTATGCTCTATTAATTTAGCAACAAACATTAGTAACGAGAAATCGTTAGGCAATTTAAAAGTAGGACAGACTCATACACACTAGCTTGCGAAGTGATTGCAAAAGCGATGCTGGTTTTAAACTGCAGTGACCTCTGGAAGATCTACCCGTTTCCGTTGGCTTGCACATTTTTACGAGGCAGCGGGCGTCAACGCTTGCTATATCTGCGCATATAGCTAGCTATAGCCGACTACATCACAGTTGGCAGAGCTATACGCTATAGCTATACCCATTTTGTGTGTGCGGGTGGTAATTTCACACAGGCTCGCCGAAGCGAAGTGTTCTGTACGACCGGGCGACCGGTCCCCTACGTGATCTCGGAATACGCTTCTCGACTCGATAATAATGATGCCGGTAAATACATTTTGGCTGCTTCGCTGTGATTATGGAAGCGGTTGAATTGTGCCTGCAATTCGGAAAAGGCATTTTACCTTTTCAGAATTGCAGGTATAATTCAACCGCTTCCAAAACCTGTCTGACTCATAATGATTAGCCAAATACAAATACTTTCATCTGATATCTTAATTTATGAAACATGTAAAACTATGGAAAGGTAATTTATTCTCAGGGAAGTGAAATGTGAAAAGCTTGAAAACACAAAAGACTCCATTTCTCGGGGTGTTTAGGATCATACCGTGATCATTCTGTATACAAAATTAAAAGCATTATCTAAATCGGTCACGAAATCGACGAACATGGAATAAAACCGGCAAAGCGCGACGCCTGCTGATTCCCACCAACTCTGCTGTAGCAGTGGATATTACAGCAACCAAAACCAGCCAGAGTCGCATCGCAACTGCTAAAAATAGCGAGAGGATTCTTAGCAATGGGGATAATGTGCAACCTTTGCCCCGCACTACCACGAAGCAATGCGCAATTCGATAACGCTGACCGAGGACGGATGGAACGAGACTCTTAAAGCTATATCTTGCAGACGCACGTCATCTATATACTAACTGTTCCCCGTGGTTTCATCCGGCGTTTAAATTCTTATTCCGTGGTTGGGGATTTGATCAAGACGTAAAGTAGCTTCATCCTCTAGGCGAAAAAAAATCACCTTTTTTTAAAAGTCGGTTGATAAAGTAGTTCTATGTTTTTTGTGAACTTCGTAAATTGTGGACCTATTTTGTTGATTATTTTACTTGTTATGAGAATGATCGCAAAGAAACCAAGGAAAGGCTAGTGCCGTGCCATCCATCCATGCATGATTGACTATAATGAAAGTCACATTTCATTTTAATATAATAACTTATCTCAAAAATTAATAAGATATGAATATACCTATGTTGTTGAGCAAGAACAAACCTGTTACCGTGTACTTCGAACAAACAATATAATGGAACAAGGAAAGAATGAGATAATGCAAGGTCGTGTGATTTCGGCAAAAACCAAAGCTCTTGGACACGCAAGAATGATGTCAGGTAGCTCCGAATCCGAACACAATGGATGCCTTATTTATTTTAAAATAAAAATCTCACATCACAGTAGTGAATTTTTGGCTGTAAGTGTGCGGGTAGGCTAATTCTACATCAACCAAATGCTCGGCTTTTGTGCCGTTGCTAAATAACAAGCCTAGCATCAACCACAACTGAGTAAGCAAAAACTAAACCATCAAATCCAATTCCGATCGTGTTTCCAACTAATTCTGTTAATCTTTTGTCGGATTGCCTTGAAAGGGCTTCTCTTAGTCTACTTTTAACAGTCATTCAATGTAGATTTTTTGAATTACTTTATTCGATGCTTGATTTTGTGTTACCATAAGCTGAGTTATACTCGATACATGAATGGGAAGGAGCCATAAATTAATAAAGTAGTATTTTTTTTGGATCGCACTTGTATTACAAATGCGAAAGATTGTATGGATGGATAGATAAATAATGGTGAACAATCCACACAGCATCAGTTAGCCTCCAGCGAAGCAGAGCTTATGTTATGGGTACTATAATAATAGATAACTGATATACAATACAAAGATGAAGTATGTATTTTTCTTCTTCACACCAACACTACCCAACGGATCGGTCTGAAATTCACAGAATTTTGGTATATCTGTTTATAATAACAGAGGTTGCAAAGGGTTTTTATTCTAAAACAGATATATGGGATATAAACCCCTATTCTTACCATGGGTTAGAAATAAATTGAAAAGGTGACCTCAGAACGCGTGCGAACATTGAGCAGCAACTGTAGTATGATATAAGTTCTTTAAACTGAATAACTAGTGACTACTCTGAGAGTATTAGGTTTTTTGAGCAAGTTGCCAAATAAGCCACTTTGCAAGGCCCCTAACATTTATCCAGCTATTTATAGAATCTGTTGAAGTAGTCTGCGAGTCTAACCGCACAACTCAAGCGGTTACGACGCTGTTTGTATCTTCAAACACTTAGTTGTGCACGGCCATGTTTTATTGTGGTTATTCTCTTGCCGTTGTGATATTACGATCTTGTTTGTAGATTGCCTTTTATTCATTTTATTGTTTTATTCCAATCGGACGAATTATTGCTATATCAATGCCTTGAAATTATGCTTACGCTTAGGTATAGCGCTTAAGTATATCACTTCTTCCACAAGTGGACAAAAAATTTAAGTGCAAAAAAAATCGTTATATATATCGATAGTAATTTAAGCGTAAATAAATTAAAGTAATTGAGTTCTTGATCTAAGTAAACACTAAAACTAAGCAGATTTGAGTGAGCGTTACCGAAATTGGCATAGTTGATTATTTTTCATCATGAATTAATGATTGTTAGAAACGTTATTATGATATAACTTATTTGATAATGAGTTGTCTAAAATGTACTTCATTCTAGCGACCCGCCCCGGCCCCCACACTTTCTATTATAGGAACCGCATCAAAATCTGTTGTGTAGTTTTAAAGATATAAGCATACATACAGACAGACAGCGGGAAGCGACTTCGTTTTACTATGTAGTGATATCTTACATTATTATATTACGATAGAAATCTTATAAGCAATTTTCTTCTTAAATGAAACCGCCCGCCCACAAGACGTACCTTTACCAGGCTAATAAATGACTTACAAAATCTAATCGAAAACCTCTGATGTCTAAAGCCTTTGAGGGAACTCTGATTTATGCTTGTCAATATTTATTTTATCCTTTGAAATAACAACAGTTATTTTTACATCCTGTTGATAAGGGGCGGGGGATGTTTTCCCTTCGCTCCCTTTTTATTTACGCTGTGTCATGTACGTACTTGAGGACCCTTTGCGGGAACTTCCTACTAATATTATAAACGCGAAAGTTTGTAAGAATGGATGGATGGATAGATGTTTGTTACTCTTTCACGCAAAAACTTCTGAACGGATCTGGATGAAATTTGGCACAGAGATAGATTAAATAAATATCTGGAATAAAACATAGGCGGGTGAAACCGCGAGGCGCTGATAGGTATATAATAAGGAGGAAAATACTGGAGTCACAGTCGCTAGATGCTAAAAAAGCTCCTACCTATTCGTGCTATGTTAATTTTTAGAGTATTTTGTTCAAATCCTGGTTTAACTTAAATAAATTTTTAAATCTCTAAACATTTTTAAAAATGTAATTTGGGTTCAAGTATCTAACGGTGCTCATGCTCAATTGGAATCCCCAAGCAGTGTTACTTAAGTTTAAAAAACAAAATATATCTATAAAAAACCAATTCATCATCTTTGCTTGCCAAAACAACTTCAGTTTCTATACAAACCAAACCAATCAGACACTTGAACGGGGCTTACATACAAATGAATGCTTACAACTTCGGTCCGCAAAAAGTTCTGCTTCGCGAAACTTTGAGAAAATGTAATAACCGCTCGTGAATCAATTAAAAACTATCCAAGTCAGGGCTGCCGGTCTGTTTAATTATTGTTCTGTATTTTTATGAGATTTTTGTTATATTTTGTACCTATTGCTTTTGTACCATTTGCTTGTGGCTTTTCGGGGTCTGAGTAAGCTTTGATAAAATTTCACGGGCTTATGAAATTTTAAATTGTATATATTCATTTTATGACTTATATTAAATTGTATACGGTTTGATGACCTAGGGTGCTCATCAAAAAATAATCGGCCAATAAGCAGCTTCTTCTATTAACTTTGTTGTTACATCTATGGAAACGCCAATTAAAAGTAATGTAATTGCTCCATTATTTCTTGAAGAACACGTTGCCTTATGTACTACTAAGTAACGGATAAATATAAATTCGTATGGGGGTATCTAGAGATTTACAAATAAAGTTAGAATTCCCACTTGTAACTCCTATAATGTTTGTAGAGACATGTCTGCAAGCAAACTAACTGCAAAGTTACTGTAACAGTAGCAGCCCTGAAGTAAAGTTACCACTCGGCAGACAAGAGTTTGATTTACGTTCCGAACTAGCAGTGTTTGCGGCCACTCGGGGTACTTTGTTTGTCACTTTTTTGTTTGTTTGTTTATCCCCAGTTGGGGCGGACGGTGCGCTCAGGTGTGTATAGCCCCGACCTATTAAAATGAGCTTTATTATTAACATTATAATGTTTGTATTTGCTTCTCTCTGATAAACGACTTTTGTTGTTTTTTTGCAGAGAAAATGTCCCGTAAAAATAGGGGAGTAATCCAACAACTGGTTACGTTCTTTTGCGTTCAACTTATTATAACTTTGCAAATAATAAAAATTACAATTGTCATGTCACATGTCATTCTGAACAACAAGGTCAAAATCGCATATGGCTCACCCTTAAAAAAGTTTATTTAATATTAGTGTACTAGTGTACGTACAATGACTTCGGTTCTAAATCATGTCACGTAAGCCCCAACAATGCGAAGGCGTTAACAAACAGTTTGCACAAGTAAACGAAAATGCTTCGTGCGTCACCTTTCACACGTGAGCGTTATATTTGCGCCGACTGATATTGTCATACCAGGACATATTGTGTAAGTTTGGTTATGAAACGACTAGGCTGTAGTCAACCTTGTTAAAGAAACTTATCTCTTCTCTGTAAGCCTATTTCGTCCTATTATGGCGAGGCAAAGGCGTTCCCTTAAATCTTTCCTTTTCTTGCGATCTACCTCTAATCATCTACGAAAGTTATTTTTGTTTTTTAATATTTAAGTATTTGTCAAGCGTTAGTTCATTACCAACGATGTCTTAAGTTTGAGGCGATCGGAAAACCTCATTTTATCTACCTAGAAATATAGAGACTCAGCCCTCATTTCTTATTATTATCCCAGACTGTTCTCTACCCGTTCCATTAATAATTATGAATGTAGGTTTATAGAAGTTAATACACTCACAAGCGGTTTATAAGTTACATCAAAACATCCATAAACAGTAGGTATCCAAGCCACCGTCTAATTAAAATGCACATTGAATAAATCCTTGGCAGTTTTTCCCGTCTGTTACCAGGCAAATGGTTTGCAAGTTTTGCAACAAAATGTCTAGCTATACACTCATACACTACGCACGCACACACGGCTAGAGAATCGAGGCGAATGGGGCCACGTCGATTGACAAACGAACGGCCAGAGAGTATTAGTATTTACATTAATTTAACTGTAAAAGGAGCGTGCGTGTCTGTCTGTAGCTGTACTGTCGACGCTTGGCATTTTGAAACATATCACAGCATGTGGTAAAACATAGCTGGTATTATAACCCGTAACTTCTAATTAGCGATTCAGTATTTTTAGATAGTACTAAGTGTACTAACGCTCTTTATACTGTTTATTTTTGTGTGCCTTCTAACCCAATATGGATCGGTTATCCGAAATATAATGAACTTATTAATTTCTTGGTCTGAAAAAAAAAGCAGTTGCTTATTTTTTTCTCGGAAAAACTGTGCAAAGTGGCTTAAACATTTTCAGCGTGTTTTTGACATGAGAACTGAGCAATTTATGAATCATTTGTGAATTCTTACGTGAAACGAGGTGTGAAATTTGCAGCAAAGTGTAAAAGAGCTAGCTACAGACGTCCCATTAAGAACAGTTCGTTGACATAAAAGCATAAAGCATAGCAGTACAAACTACGAGACTGTAGCCGAACAGTCGCTTTTGTTATCCGAGCGAGCAAGAAAGGCGGTCTTGCTGTCACATCAATTAGGCTTCATTCAATTTATTGCGGCTAAGTATCAACAGTTATTCCTAGTACGAGGGTTTTTGTTTATGAACATGACTGAGCAATCTTAATCTTGTAGCAAATTAATCATCAAATAATAACGTTTTCTTTATTTTTCATCATGGATGAGGATGATAATGTTAAGAATTTCTGTATTTCAGCTCGCCATTGTCTAAGAAAACAAAAGTCAAATGCTAGAACACAATACTCTCAAGTTATTCAAAATTATTCATAACACAGGAACGAGTCCACACGAACGTGGCGTGTAAAATTTTATTTCGAACTCATCTCGTTTCAAGTTGTCCTTCTGAATCTACACTGCGAAGTGTAATGTTAGTGCAGTTGTAGATGCAGTGCCAATGACCGGCTTCGTAGACGACGTGACCAAATGCAAATTAGTACGCCAAGCGTGTTCCTTTATCTTGCCAAGACCCTTAAGAGGCGATTTACATTGCGAAGTTCTGCTGATTTAGGTATATTCGGCACCGAGTGGGCGGGGCATCGTGCTATACAAGCGAGTATTGCTATAAAATCTTGATCCACCAGTAATTTTTACAAAGTTTTCTTAGGATTGATTTCGGTAGATGATTTTTTTATGTGAATCAAATATCGCTTCCATAGATTTATAAATAATTTAATAGTATCTGTTTGTCTTATCGTTTTTATGTAGGTAATTTAATTTATACTTACTATGTTACTATGTTACTATTACATTAAAAGTGAAAGTCTGTGTGAATGTTTGTTATAATTATTGCAGTAACTACTAATTTATTTTACCTAGAATAACACATAATATGAAGTATTATTTTGAAAATTAACCTTTGAAGGGTGTATGCAACGCATAGTTAAAAACTCCTTTCTTGTTACTGATATTTTGAATTTGAAAATATTAAAACAATTGCGAGCGTCGCATGTTCGAGGGGGGTGCGCGCAAAGGTGCGGGACGCGGGGTTGGATGCCGCGGTCGCCCGTTCAGAGATCTTCAGTAGCTTTTTCAGACCCATCGCGCGCACGCTCACTGATCCGCTTCACTCGTCGTTTCTCACAGCAAAAGTTTTTGTTTTCCCTTCCCTATCGCCTACAAAGGGGTTAAATAGGGTGGTAAATTTTGTATGGGAAATTATTATTCCTTGGTTCGAAACAATCAAAACTCAGTTCAAATAAATTTTGAAGTGAATAATTAAATACGTATTTTTATGTTTTACAATATAACCCCTAGGGCTTTTGCAATAAATTTTTAGGAAAAGAAAAATAACTTTTCCTTTTTCTCTCATTCACTCAAAACATGATACCATTACCTGAAAACCATTACGTATGTAAATAATAGATAAGCGCATCCGCTCTCCGCGTCGGCTCTAAATTCCAAAACGTGGCCTACCCACCAAAGAATCAAATCAATTCTCAGCCTTGGACATCGATATAGTTCTCAATTTGACAAATAAATTTACAAGCGGGCGAAGCCGTGGGGCGCAACTAGTAATATTATAATGTGAAAGATTTGTATGTATGTAACGAATAAACTCACAAAGTGACCAATTTTGAAGACTCTTTCACCATTTGAATGCTACTTATCCTTCAGCAACCAACATAGACTATATTTATTAGTAAAAAAAAGGATCCCTACTAAAACTTAAATTATCTAAAACAAGGTGTAAAAAAGTTAGTCACAAAATTAACACATTATATTTTTTTATTAACACATTATATTTATAACTATGCGTCACGAAGGGTTCCGTAATAATTAATAAAACTGTTACAATAAAAAAAACGTATGCGACTAATTTTTTTTTTTTAAACCGCATTGAAATACATCTTGAATTGATTAATTGATTCCAAACAATAAAATTGTTTTAATTTAAATATCGTTATTAATAAAATAAGTGAAATGATACCAAATCAATTTCAGGGACATAAATAAGGCGTACTGGAATAAAAAAATTCTGAAATTCCTAATTTATATCCTCAGTTTATACGAACATAAAAAAACTAACTCCTGAATTGGTGCAACTCCTGATTGTTACCCACATCCCCCTACACGTTTCCGTAAAAAAAACATTTTTTTTAAAAAAGGGGGTCTGGGGGTGCATATGGGTCAAATTTTTTTTGGTTTCCGCAACTATTCGTCTTCCTCTACGTGACTGCGAAAAGATTTTTTTTTCATCGCGAGCCGTTCGGGAGATATGAAAGGGGTTCTAAAAAGGGGTCATGGGGGGGGTCGATTTTTTTTCTTCCTATTAAAGATTATACCCTCTATACGATTCCGCCATCCGAAATTATCTATCGGTACGCTAACCGGTAGCAATTCAAAAGTGGGGGTCTTGGGGGGGTCTTGGGGGTAAAAAAAATGTAACCCCCCAAAACGATTTTGAACCCTCCACACGACCCCACAAAAAAATCTGACCCACCCCCCCACACGGCCGAAGAACCCCCGGGGGGTCCTAGAGGGTGTTGTCCTGAGGGTCGTGGGGGGAATGCAGCACGGCTCGCTTCGCTCGCCGTGCTGGTTCCCAGTGTCGCATCTCGGCTCGCTTCGCTCGCCTCGATGCTCCACCCTAAAAAAACCCTTAAAATTTGCCAAAAAACGGTTTTTTAAAAAAAAAGAGGGTCTGGGGGTGCAAATGGGTCAAACTTTTTTTGGCTTCCGCAACTATTTGACCTCCTCTACGTGACTGCGAAAAGACTTTTTTTCCATCGCGAGCCGTTCGGGAGATACGAAGGGGGGTTCTAAAAAAAGGTCATGAGAGGGGGTCGATTTTTTTTTCCTTCCTATTAAGGACTTAACCCTCTATACGATCCCGCCATCCAAAATCCTCGGTACGCTATCCGGTAGCAAGTCAAAAGCGGGGGGTGTTGGGGGGTCTTGGGGGTCAAAAAAATTTCACCCCCCAAAACGAATTCTAACCATCCAGACGACCCCACAAAAAAATCTGACCCACCCCCCCCACACGGCCGAAGAACCCCCGGGGGGGTCCTAGAGGGGGTCCGAAATTTAAAAAAGTCGAAATTTTCCCAAACTCCCCCCCACCCCCCCTACACATTTACGAAAAAAAAACCATACCTCCCCCTCCACCAACAGGGAGAACAATCATGACATGATTGTTCTCCCTGTTGTGACATTGTCAGTCAGTGAGTGAGTGAGTGAGTCAGTGAGTGGTAAACTAATTTTATATAAAGGGTAAAATAAAATAATACCATACCTTGCTTTCTTCAACGATAGAATATTTAGTTTTTTTTTTTGTATAGCAACGCATTTCTATTTATTTTTCCCCATTTCGGCTTGTGATAAACCTCAGTTATAATCAAAATAACTATCTGGTATAATATGTAATAATAATGTACGAATTTAAAAATTATTGAAATATACTATGCGAATGTAAATATTTACAACGATCAAAACGTTCTGACTCGCTCATAAACGCAGCATTTTTTGGGCGTTTCGTCCGACGGAGAGTGCGAGCAAAAGTGACATAGGTCCACCTTCGACAAGCGCTCGCGCGGTACTGAGGGCAGATTGCCGGCACAATGAAATATATACCTTTTTTAATAAATTCATTAAAAAAAATTTGTTGGGATTTAAAACGTAAAATTAATATTGTAGTTTAAGAAAACAATGAAGATTATTTTGGTATAATTTTTATGTCAAAATGATGTAAAACTTTGGAGATATTAGGGTTTGTTTCGAAGCCTTTTCGATCGAAAGTTAACCTCGGTTCAGATTTTTTTCCCTTCATATAAAGGCATATAACGAAAATGTATTTAATTATTATCGAAGAATGGGATATTTGTTACCTTAAAAAAATAGTTTTATGGTCTATATTCAATGGAATCTTCAAATTGGAGCTCCCAAAACAGGTCTCCGAGCGTTTTTGCCTAAACTTGCATCGGGAGAATGATTATAACTAAATAAAAAAATAAGTTATCAAAAATCTGTTTAATTATTATTGAAGTTAAGGAAACAATCTACTATTAACAAGAAACTGTTATTTCAAGCAACGAACGAAAGTCATAGAATTTGGACGATGAAAAAGTGCATTTCCGCGTTTTTACGTAATAGGGGCCTTAAAGCACTCTACTGTGTTATCATGGTTCTTTTTAAACTTTGTGTGTTTGCGAAGTAGTAAAACCTGAATAATATTCTGACCCATAATTTGAGGTTTTGATTTCAAAACTTGTAAAGTTGTAAAATAAAGAAGCGTAAAAGTAAGAAAGTTCAGTCAGTCAATAGCTGAAGTTTAAAATACATTCAGTCAGGATAATTTAATCAGTTGCTTTTATAAAAGAAGCACGTATACTTATGAAGCTCTTATTTATTTTTCTGCGCAAGGGTACCCTTGGGAAATTTCTAGCATTAAGTTGAGTGCTTTATGAAAAACCTTATTGAAAATATTAATAGTTTTGTTTCTTTGCAGCTTATATACCTACACTTTCTTTCTTCGTAAACTGAATGTTATGTTTGGGATGCCTTTTTGTGTCTAACAAATACCTTATTAGCGACATACCTACTTACGTCTACTGATGAACACGTCTGCTCCAAATAATGTGGAATTTGGCTAGCGTAATGGTTATCTTATTCGATTTATCTTGACATTTGACCAAAAATTCCGTTTATTACGCAATTATTTCAATTTATTGAATTGAATTGCTAGTGAAGACTAATAGAATTAAGTTTCGTTTTCTTAATTTTTAAATGTGTTACTGGTTTTCCCTTATAGAAGAAAAAAGAAAGTGAATTATTCCATCAAAAATATCGATATGATTTTGTATAAAGGTGGCAGGCCTAATGGACTTAGTGAATGGCGGCGGGCGATGCATCGGAGGAAGCATCGATATTGCTTCCTGTCAGCAACATCGATTTTACCGGGAAATAAACGAAGCAATTGTCCTTACAGGTCAATGTCTAAATATTCAAGGAATAAATACTCAGTGTGTGTGACAGATGATCTAAGCAGCATTGCGGTACTCTTGGACAGCATTGAGACACTTCCGTTCGGGTAGACGATACGAGAAAGGGTCCCTCCCCCCGAAGAAACGCTATGAATCTAAAGAGAAGTCGATACGTGCTGTGATTGCAAGCAGATTTAATGCTCTGAAACATTACCGACGTAGCCACGTACATTTTGAGCGGACAAAAAGCCCCGTGGAATTCTGTGATACCGTCTAACGTCCGAATACCAGGCTCACAGGATTTCCGCAGGGAAGACGCGCGCATTTACCAAAGAGCTTCCGCCTACTACGGAGAGAAACCCGATCCGGACTCTATTAACGAAAATGTTACGATACTTATTCGATAAAAACAATGACAAAAACTTGTCACAGAATTCAAGACTTTTTGTACAGGTGAAAGTCAAGAACCACAAAAAGCGGTTTCCAAAGACGTCAAGTAGAGGCATTTACGCAAGCTACGACCTAAATTGTCGAGTCACCTATCAAATTAAACATCGCATGTTAATCAATGTTTACACACGCATGAAGGCTGAGATCCGTTTATCACTGAGGCATTTTTTTCTGACATTGACGCACATCGGTTGAATGCCCTCGAGCTGAGGCTAGCTAAGAACATTCTTATTCTAGTTTTATAGCCGTATCGCTCATAAACCAGCTTTAATTAATGATGCCGGGATAATTAATCCGGTGCACGATTCGATTGATTTTTTTTCTCTGTCGGGCTTTGTTTATCATAATTTAGTACTAATTAAAGATAGACAAGGATTTCATTAGATTAGTACTTGTAATTTAAGCTCAAAAAGGAAATGTAACGTCACCACATTCATCAGAGCTTTAGTGTGTCTGCAACCCCATCGGATTATGAGAGCGAGGGAATGGAGAATGACTTGTGGCGCATAATTCTGCTTGGAGAATGTTGAATTAGGAAACTAAAACGATATTTTCTGTAGAAAAATAATAACATAATACATCATTATGATACACACTTCCCGCATAACAAGAAATGAATAACAACCGAGAAAACTACGGGTCTGCGGAACTCTCGTTTCCTGCCTTCAGAACTCTCCATGGAATCGTTAAAAATACATTAAAATTCATTTATATCAAGCACTCGCTTGCTATTGTTTGTTGGAACAAAGAAAGCATCACGAGATCAGATATGCTCCAGTTTTACAAACGCTTGCCTAAGAAATGATAGCCTCTCTACATAGTTATAGAGACCAAGTACTATTCCACATTTTATATTCGCATCGCCGATCAAATACGTGTCGGAATACGTAATATACGATGCGAACGTTTCGGGGCGTTTACCTCTACTACTCGGTTTGTGTTGCAAATGTTGCAATTGAACTTCTCTGGCATTCGCTGGTGTGGATACTTTTCTTACCATATTTGCCAAAATTTCAGTAGAATTGCCGTAGTCTCTATATTACTCCTTAATGTTACTATTTCGTGGTGTAAACTGCCTCTGTTAAGTCTCGAAAGCTTTCACGTGACGGTGCAGACTTCCACAAATAAAAAGTAATGTTCTAAAGATAGCAATTGGCGGACGGAATAAAAAAAACGCCACGTGTCCGATCCGATATGCGTTCGCTTGCATACGGCAATGAAAAAGGCTATGAATAGTCGCAATCAATGCGATTGATCTCACTGATGTGCTCTGTGTTGTTTAACAGGGCTGGCTCTCGTTCGCTTCAAATGCATTTGTTTACGATTGGAACTTGTTTGAAGGGGTTTCGTCACGCGTTAAAGTAATATTTCTACCGTCTTCTAGGTTCTAGTAATATAGCAATTACACATAGTATATGCTATGAATACATGCTAAAACGATCAGCGAATCCATAATTATGTACTCTTATTTGCTATGAACTCATGCTAAAACAGACTGAATCAATAATTACATTGTCGTTTTGGAGCTAATTGACATGGGTTTATTACGATATATTCATCATAATTATAATGTGAATAGACAGAACTGCAAAACGACAATTGATTCAAATTTTGTTTCAGCTTGGGCTCTTGATCAATTACTTACTGTCTTAGCATGGATAATGTTGCATACGACTTATCTGCTAGCTTCAATAACTTACAGAAAACATAAAAAAACATCATAAAAAACTTAATTTTCATCTCGTTCCTCTTTACATAATGAATCGCTGAATCGCTACTAGGTTTAGGGAACGGGTCAGAATCGCTGCATATTTCATCCAAATACACGCTTCCTTGGTGAGAGTTTTGAACCAAATCATGATCACGACTGAAATGTATAATAAACATGCCATGCCAAGGAAAGTGTAGCTTTAAAAGTAGACACATTTCAGAGTTATGATTTACCGCAGTTAGCTTATACAATGAATCCAATCTCGTCCGACCAGACAAGTTTTATTTACTGGCAGTACAGTAGAATAAATCGTGTTATTACCATTGATTTACAACCCTATTTGTAACCGCGGCTGCGTGATCCATGTCGCAACTCGGAACCGGTACAAACTGCGCGCTTACATTCAAAGCAGGCTTACGCTGGTTATGTTGTCTTCATTTATTTAGACGTTACTTGACTAGATTCACAAAAAGATAAAAAAATAAAGGTTTTCTACCAAGACACATGTTCTTTACTTTACCTCAAAAATAACGAAGTGAATAAAACTCAAAATGATCACTTTATTTCATAGTTTTAATCTACCTCTAAATGAACTTCCTGAAGTGTCCAAGATTTCTGTAAGTTTTAAAGGAATAAAACAGTTTGAATTACATCTAAACATTAAACTGACATGTAAGTCTTATTTTTTTTCTGTTAAAAGCTTATACAGTGAGAGTACTCGCCGGCAAACTGCCTTCAATGCGAAAACAGCAAAGTGCCTTGTCTCGAAAGTGATCCGCTTTCATTCGCTTTCTCGTGTGACTGTGCTGGCCGCGAACCGCGACGAGCCGCTGCCGCAACAGCGCATGTACAGTCACCACCTAAAGTGATATACAGAAGACTCCAAAACCCTATAAACAAAACCAGAATAACACCTAAACCACATCACTCCTACAGGTGCAATATCTTCACCTGAATACGTAATGATTGAATGGCCAAGTCCAGAGTGCGCTCGATTCGATATAATCCTGATGTTCCTAGGATTCTAATTTTGAACATTACATTTTTTCAGTTTTATCATATTCATATAGCGAGATCAGAAAAAGTATTTATATTTCTGAAATTGTTCGAAACATCAGTGGGTGAAAAGTTAATAAACTACATGTTTGTAATTTGAGATATAATGGATATAGAAGAGGTTTTGTGTATTTATCACGGGGTTTTGGAAACATAATATATTCCAACTCTTTTGGCAGTGACTGTACCTACACAATACATTGTTTGGTCATTTGTGGCACAAATAACGGTTCAGGATAATTATATCCGTATATCCATTAACCACTTATTTCCTCAAGAGTTGCTGGAGCGAAACAGAACGCAATATTAAATTAGAACGGTTCATCCCCACCCTGAAAATCGTAAATGAACATTTATTTGATAAGGATCCCTTTGAATTCGTCCAACAATCCAAAACCACTGAAAGGAAAAAGATCCAATATCGTCTTTGAAATCACGAAAAAACCACACACCAAAAACGAATCGCGGTTATATTTGTGTAATTGTATTGCTGGAATGACCTATTTACGAAAAATCAGAGCGAAGACCGTCGTCGCCCTCCCGATGTGAAAGAAGTACGTGCTTCCGTACAACAATAGGTTACTAGCTACGGAATATCCCCCTTGCCGTAACGAAACACGCACAAAGATGTACATGTACATATTAGTCAGCTGTGTCACTGCGGAAGGCATTGTAAAATATGCTTTATCACGACGTGGGAAAAGTATTTGTTATCATTATTTATATCTGTAAGTTGAAATAATTACGTAAAAACCAGTATCTTAGAAGCGTGTGAAGACTAAAGGGTACGCAAAATATGCCAAAAGGTAGAGCAACAATAGCCTCACTCTTTTACTTAAAAAGATAAATAGGCAAGTCATTGAAATCATGACAGAAATGTAGTTTACTCACTGGATACGTGTAATCTGTCGTCTATTTATTAATATGTAGTTTCAGTACAGAAATAAACTTTTGAAAATACCTTGGAACAGTAACTACCTAATGAAATAAAAAGATGTGTTAAACGTAAATCCAGTCTAGACCTACTACTATGTAGTAATTTTAGCCCGATTCTTTCTCCCGTTTTGTCGTGAAGAAGTAGCAAACAAGCATCTATCACAACTCTCACATTTATAACATTAGTGTGACTGGCGCACTGTACTCTGTTAAGGTAGCCTTCCGTTCCTAGCAACCGCGACCGGGTCGCGCGACCCACTGCTTTGTATTAATTTGTATGGAGCACTAAACACAAGGCACGACCGCGGTCGCGCGACCGGTGGGCGTGGCTCCATATAAATTCATACAAACCCGGTCGCGGTCGCGCGTCGCGGTCGCTAGGAACGGAAGGCTACCTTTAGGTGACCTGAGAGCTGACCCGTGACCTCGTGTGCTGTTCCGTCGTCGCCTCGAGCGAATGCGATCTTTGCTCCTCTCCCCGCTATGTAGACATACAAGATAGCTATCTTATTCTAACGCTCACATATTAACACTTACATTGGCTCTCTTAGACACATTATTTATGTCATGTTTGCCTCTGTGTTTTAAAATGTAGAGTCTAGTAAAGCATAATACAGGTTCGGGTTGATCAAGTAAAGCTAAACAGTTTTGATAACTACCTTTATACTATATCATATATCATGTTGTGTATAATAATCCGCATATCACAAATGTTTTTGTCCTAAATAACGAACTACGAGTAGTATCTGGCCGCGGCTTCGCCCGTTGTTGTTTCTATGGAAACGTTACAAGGCTATTTCCATCCCATGGGAACTGATTTATTGGATGAAAAGGGCTAGAACTACTTCTATTCAACATTTTAGCTCGATACTTTCATTAGTTTTTGTGTGTAAGAGTAACAAGTATACAAAGTTTCGCGTTTATATCATTAAGGACATTACGCCCATTGCTGAACGTGCTTCTTCATAAGGATTTTGCAATAATCACCACACTTGGCAGGCGGATTGATGATAGCAATAGAAGTTTTAACAGGTTTTAGTTTTAGGAGTTTCTTTCTGTGTATTTACCATACACAGAAAGAAACTCCTAAGAAGCTTTTAAGCTGCTAAGTTCTGTTAGACGTCATGGCACTTCTAAACACGAGCTTAATTAAGAGATGTCGATTCTTACGGCTACATCTATCTTCTGATATAGGTAATCAAGCGTGAATGAAACTAACAGATTCATGATTATATCAAAAAGACAATTCTAGTGTTTTATTGGAAGTGTCGTATAAAGAGAAACTAATAGGCGCGTGGCGTGCGGTATTGCTTTTAGTTGTTCATAAAAGAACAATTAATTAACAGTTAATTATCAGTTGTAAATAACGGTTACTACGACGATATCTTTATGTACTGAGTTCCTCACCATTCTGTATTAGAAAGCTGATAGATTAAATATGGTTATGCCAGAAGAAAGTTTAAATAAAGTTAAGTTTAAAAGACGACAGAATATTCACTCTAATCATTGAAAACTTTGACAGAAATCCTATCTCCTTGACTATTAAAGCAATTTAAACTTTCCAGTTTATATCGGAACATAAATAAACTCCACCGTCGAAGATCCGAATTTTACAAAAAAAAATACTTATTTCGGCCCAGATCAAAACTTATGAAAACTTCCGTCATTAAAGTAATGGTAAACTTTTCAAAGCTTTCTATCTGAAAATGAAATTTTAAAACTTTGGCGATTTGCTTGTTATCATCAGAGTTTTTATAAACTGGTTATGTGTTTGAATTTATTATCTTGTGGTCCGTCCGTAACTTGTCTTACAAATAATATCTAAAATTAATTTATGATGCCAATGATCAAAGATATACAGATTTCGGGGGACTAGACTGCGGCGATTAATCAATAACTATCAATTGTGTACTACCACAGCCAATTATTCAGCGTTTGTTTTATTTAAAGAATTTTTCGGTTTTAGTTAAAATGTAAATGGGTGGAGGTAATAAGAGGAGGCATCTTGCCTAGAAGTGGGTCAATTGTATGAATGTATTGGTGTGTCAAGGTCTCGCCTAGACAATTTTTTAACAAGTCTTTCAAGAAATGTATTTAGTAAGTAGAGTAGGTGTTGGTATTCGAGACGTTCGGATAAAACACGGCATTTGAATAAGAAGTTTATCGGGGCATCCATAAAAATGCAGCCGTCTGCGATTGCGCGGTACATTTTACCCATTTTTCACTAGCGCAGCAAATCGCCAGGCTATTCATTGTAGGCATGTTTGCAGGGCTGCCCTCTGGACATTTGTCCCATTCCATGTATACGTAGAAGCTCTACCTCTAAATTATTTACATTGAATTGTTGCTTTCGCTGTCAGATAACTAACTGTATTTCGCAACACTGGTATTTATTAAAAGAAAAACAACTTTCTTGCAATTTGCTTTGTTCAAAGTAAAACTTCGTTCTTTATTTTATCGTCTTCTCGACTGTTTATTTTGACAAGAACTGGAGTATTCTTTCACGTCGCAATAAAAATATTAAATCCAAGACTTTCAACGGAGTGTTTAGTTTCTTTCGTTGTAAAAATAAAACACGAAAAGCGCAGTTGTAAAAAGTTGCAGAGCATCGAATAAAAATGTAAACACGTTTTTGTTTGAACCAGCTAGCAACCCTAATGAGCACAGTGAAGTCAGCGCTCGAATGCGAACGCAGCAAGTTACCGACCAATAATATAATATTGAAAGACAGCTCGCTCGCTTCCGCTTAGCTTGCTCGAATGGAATGCTGATATGGGCATTTTCTTTTTGCGCGGATGCCCTTACAACTCTCGACTTGGATACTGTGCGTGGTCTTTTGATGTGCGGTTTTATTGCACTAGAAGTATTTGTGGTTGGCGGTAGGAGTCACGAATAGTGGTACGTTCTTAGCATAATTAGTTTTCTATCTCTCCCTCGTTCTATCGCTGTTTAATCTTCTGATTGGTTTTGTATGACCAATGCATAAAAGGTTATAAGTTCAAATTCTAAGGGTTTCTTCCAGTTTCGTAAATGCACCAACTCTAAAAAATTGTATGTAGGTAAATATTATCTCTCCGTATCGCGTTCACATCTCACTTTTCACAACTGCCGCCTCTCATAAACCCCTATTGTTTTCTAAAGAAGCTATAGAATCACAGGAGGGTTCTAAAAGCGACCCTCGCATCCGATACGGCCATTACTGTTTACGCCCGCTATAAGCTGATTCAGCATTCGTGTCTGTGAATTCTGTGTTATGGCTAAACCGTTACTGTGTGCTGTGTTGGCAACTAAGTTTTACTTACCTATAAATATTTCCGTATAATCTCGCTAAGGGTGATTTTGTGGAATTACCATTCGCGCCTGAAAGCTTTAGAGAATTGGAGAGGAAACAAAAAAAAAATAACACAAGGATTCTTTCCTTACTTAATATAACTTATTTTTATGGTAAATTGTACTTTGTGTTTTTTGCATGCCATTTCTCTATTAATTTTGTATACCATAACCGGTCAAGCATGTTGTTTCTTTTTTATTATGTTTCATAAACATGTTTTTTGGCAAGTAAATATCTTTATCTTTAAAATCACTTAAAATTGTATATTTACCAAGATTTGAAGATGGCTTCCTAGCCGAATTTCAGCCATGGCGGCCAGTTTCAACAGAGATTAGCCACGTGCATAAGACATAGTTACACAAGTTGTAGTTACTAACTAATGTATTATTATTGGTGTTTATAATCATGATTCTTTCTAAAGTGGATAGAGAAGAAAGGGAGTCTAACGACTAGCCCATTTAGTGCCCTTTTAGTGTGATTCTATAGAGTCTATAGTAGTCTATAGTATAGACTACTATACTTGACAGTTATATTTACCAATATTAAAGAAATGTGAATCTAACGGTCCCATGCCTCAGCAATCACGTCGTTATAACGCTGTAATAGTTGGATCGTTTCCTCTATTAATAGCAGTCGTACACTTTAATTACCTATGTTCGGAGTTTCTCTGAAGGATATGATTCGAAAGGAATACAGGCCAAACAGAACCAAATTATTGATATAGCTCCAATTGATGAATTAGCAAGCTGAAATGGCATTGGGCCAGCCATATCTCGCTAAGAATCGATAAAGGCTGGGGAGCACGTGTTCTTGATTGGAGTCCGCGACACGGCATACGTAATGTAGTACGCCCTCCGGCCAGGTGGGATGACGATCTGCGAAATACTGCTGGCAGATGCTGAATGCAGCAAGACAGAACGCTATGACGCTCATAAGGGCAGGCCATAGGGATGGCTATGTCTTTCTAATATAGGTTGATGATGATGACACAATTATACCGTGCACGAAGACTGCTCGCATCGTTACGTGATGGTGTGTGGTGCTGGCATAGATTAAAATGGTCTAGTGCTGGGTCGGTCGGACACTTTAGAGTTTACGGTCCGGAAGAACATTCATTCGCTATCGTTATTGCGAAATTTTACATCAGGGATTCACTAGATTCCATTTATGAGGTCTCGTGTCTTTTAATCTATCCGAATGCACTTAATATACCGACTATTAATGCTTGCGCCTTCGCACGCGTTTTTTTAGTGAAAAGTTGACTAAGTCCTTCATTTTGTCAAGACAGAAATTTGCATTTTATTAATATTATGGATAGTTTTATATATGCTGCGATTGGTAACATTCAACTATTTGTGCAAAAATCCAGCACAAAAGCATAGCCGACATTCGTATCAGTTATTTGCTTTTGTGCACAACTATCGTCGCGTTTTTGTTTTGTACGTTCCGGCACGAACACAAAATATAAAAAATGTAACATTTCACTGCCTATTGAAATAGCTTCCCAAACGTGCCTAGTCTGCCCGCCTCGGGCCAAAATGGCGAGTGACAAACGTAAAAACAGCGTTGTTGCCTTCGTTTTTTCAACCCGAACTCAATTTGAGTTTAATCGCTTTGACAAAGAGACTCTCGAGCTGTTTGCCAGCTGGCCACTGAGGTTGCTTTTGAGTTGTTCAAAGAAACTTTTAAGTGGGTTGAAAAAGGCATTGAATTGGCTCTTTGACTACAAAGATCTAATTTCGTGATGTTTGTGTACGTTTCGTGAATAAAGGCTGCTATGAGATGTTTTCCACTAAGACAATACGAGTATATTCTTCTATTGTGCTGTAATTTTTAATCCATAGCAGATTATACTCTTGATCCCCAGTGATCTAAGTACTTCCAAGTTATTCGGAACGGAACGAATGCGGGAATTCTCCATACAGTTCCTCGTATATGACATAGTCCGCTTTGAATCTCATTGTCATTTATAGGTTCTTATATCCCAGCCGATTAGATCGCAGCATGTGTTATGAAATCCCTCGCATCACAGTGCATTGAAGCCGCTTCATTACCGATCGGCGGCTGGTCCGAGTATCTGCGTCGCTGGATCAATAGACCTGTCGTTATCGCCTCGTTCACTTGAACGACCTCAATAGACGCGTTATAGAATGGACACACGGAGCATTGCCTTTGTGGTTGTTTCTTTTTATATCCTTTTAATCTGTCGTGTATTATGTACATGTATTTAATTATTCTATGATAGGCTATGATAGGCCGCCACGGAGCTGCAGACGTGATCGTGTTTCATGGGTAAACGAGCTTATTAGGGGAGGTCTATGTCCAGCTGTGGACTAATACAGGCTGATGATGATGATGTTGTACATTTTAGATCAAATAGGTACCTAGTTTTAAAGACAACCCCTTTTAAGCATCATTGACTTGTAAAACTCTGTCAATGATGCTTAAAAGGGGTGTCTTTAAAACCAGGTACTGATTATTCAACATTCTTCTTAATAAGAGCGTTAGTAGGTGTATCGTATTCACTGCCCAGCCTCAAAGTGGAGCGACCCGCTGGGACGACGCGCACCCAATTCTGAACTGGAAATTTGCAAAAATCCTGCTCACGCACTAAAAAAACTATTTATAGGATCCTCAAGTGAAACACGCAAACACTCCATCCTCCCCCGCACACGATTTACAGCCCATCAAAATCCCTCGCAGCACCACTAAAGGAGTGTTTCAAGTTTCAACATAGATGTATAAAGTTTATGTGGCGAGTTAACTAGAACCCACTTCCCATGCGGTCGGAGGGAAAGGTGGCCCGAAGGAACTTTCACGATCGATCGCGCTCCAATTGATGGCTGTTGATTTGATACCCCCAATAATAAATGGGTGAAGGGGACTTATTTCCTTTGATAGAGGGTCTTTTACTTGAGCGTTTCCATTCGCTGTGATTGCCGGAGGTTGTTTTCTGTTGAGCAATCGCAAAGGAAATTATAGATCTTGGTGCAAACAAAGCTCATCATCATCATCAACCTATATTAGTCCACTGCTGGACATAGGCCTCCCCCAAACAAAGCTATTTCACTTGTAAACTAATAAATAATAATGTTTTATGATATAAACAGACTTAGTTTCTAAAAGTACAGTTTAATCTGTTCCGTTAACTATATTTACAAACTAAAAAATCACGAGTTAGTTGTATTTCAGTCTCTCTAATTTTGGATAGCGAAGTTTGTCATTAAACATAAATCATTATTTCTAAATGCTCTTAACATTCTCACTTGCTCTTAACACCACCAACTTACTCCTTTGTTACTATATTTAGCCGAATTAATTGTAAATCCATAAAAACATTCAAATTCACCCTATTCCAAATATAGAGCGCTGTTTGCATACACCTCAAATAAAACAGAAGCGAGCGACCTTCGTATATGTATCGTTGGAGCCGATAAAAGTTGCGGTTAGAATGCAGCGTGGTTGCCGGTCCGGCCGGCGGGGTGAACAACCTGAGCGCGTCCCCGCGATCGAACGCCGCCCGCCCGCGCCCCGCCGCTGGCCCTGCCCCACTTACGCGACAAATTACTGTGCGACACTACTACTTTAGACCATTCACTTTTTGCAAAAAAGCTCAAAGATTTTTGTAGAGATAGCTCTTATAACACCTATATATTACCAGAATGAGTGCTTACTGCTCTTATAACTCCTAATTATTACAGGATTAGTGCTTAGAGTTGATCTATCTTGAATTAGCTCTGGTTGTGTGCCACTAACTAACTTTTTACAAATAATCCCTATTACATGTTTATAGACGAGTAATCACATAAGACAATAACTTTGATTTGAGCTGTAACTAGCTTGTCCTGTCCGACTTACTCGACAAAATACTGTGCGAAACGCGAGCCAATACTTTAGGCAATTTAATTTTTCAAAACAATCCTTTGTTCAAAGATTTTCGTAAAAAGATAGCAAAAATGAAAATAACGCTGAATAATATACACTGTTGTCCTATCTTGAATTAGAGCTCGTCATGTGTCACTTATACAATTACTTATGATCATGCATTTTTGCAAACAATTCGTTCAACCGATAAGCTAGGTATCTTAAGTCTTGAAGAGCTCTATCAGACATTCGTAATCTTGTCCCAAAGCCATTATTATCCTCACTTACGCGACCATGAAAACACCCATTCACTTTGCAAAAAACAAATCAACTCGCATGAGTTTAACCTACATAATATATCTTGGAACTTTTGAGCGCACGCTTTTGTTGATTAGTCTTGAACCTGCCCCGTACGACAAATAACTGTGCGACATTCGCGAGTCTCTTTACATATTGTGTGCCTAAGTAGACTCACACACCCTCTATAACATTATGTATATGGAGATACATTCTATGATGGACTTTTGACTATTGATAGACAGATAAAAAATTCGTTGCACACTTAAAAATTATTATACAAAACAAAGACTACAGAAGACGTACATGATGTGTAACAATTGGCGGTCTTATCTCAAGAGCGATCTCTTCCAGACAACTGTGATTGATTCGACCCTTAAATCAATTGATGAGCACAAGCACAACCTACTTCCTTTTCTGCTACCTGCAATCAGACTTCAAGCATAACCTACAGTTCTACAGATGCTCACTTTATTGGCTTCGGGCTTGAACTATCCTCGATAAATTACTGTGCTACATTATAGTCCGTTGTCTTTGTGAGCTAACTTTCCTTACATGAGCAAGGAAAAACTAATACTGGAATGACGACACTCTCTAATAATATAAATGCGCAAGTTTGGATGGATGAATGTATGTTTTGTTACTATTTTACGACTTAAGTAAAGAATGAATCGGGCTTACATTTTGCGAAAATGTGGCCTTATGCGTAATAACATAGGGTTGTTTTTTTATTTCAGAAATCAGTTCCCGTGGTATATAAATAACTGTAAAACATTTCCATATAAAGTTGAGCGAATCCGCGGGCAAATTTTAATTTAAATTAGGCGCGGCAAATATTGATCTGTAACAGTGAAAAATAACACCTTTTCTTAAATTGGAAACGGCATTTACATAATTGCAAAACGGCTTACGCCAACACTTTGGAAACTGCTCGTTGTTTTCCAAAAGCGTCGCGTTTAGAATTTTAAATCCGTCCGTATCCTCTTCACATTTAAAATTCACACTAAGCGTATAGCTTTGATGTCTGCGTAACGTAGGTATTAAAATACGGAATGTAAATATATAAATTAATACTATTGAAGTGTCTGTTTGTTTTGTTTAATAATTTGATGATTTTAATAATAACTTACAATCGATTTTTTAAATTTCATGCATGATTTATAAAGAATAGCTTAATAGCTACTGTTTAAATCTAGGTCAAATTTATGAGGTAGGTAAATAAATACGAGAAGCAAGATTTCAAGTAAAAAAAGAATGATCAAAATAACTTCACCTAGAAAAAAGATATGAAAGTGGTTAGATCTTGGTCAAATTTATGAGGTATTATGAGAAGCAAGCTTTCAAGGACAAAAAGGAACAACAATATTTTTTTTTACCTACAAAAAAATCTGAAAGTAGTTCTAGGTACATAATATATCAGGATCCTTAGGGATAGAAATAATAAAAAAGTTTCCTTTCAATTCAACGTTTCCAAAGAAACAAAACGCGAAGCCGCGTGCAGACACCAGTACATAAAGGGAAGAGCAGTTTATGGTCGCACATGACGGCATTTCATTAGAAACAGCGAACCCTTACTGCAAGTGTGTTCAGTGTTCGCTTGCGTTGAGTTTATACATTATACGTACGTAGGTAAGGGTTATAGATTATTTGTTACTAGCTGCGCCCCGCGGCTTAGCCCGCGTGGAAGTTTATTTGACATACTTCAAATATTTATTGCACGCCTCCTAGGGGTAGTTTCGTAAAAATAAAAAATACGAGTTTAATTATTCACTTTGCAGTTTATTTATACCTAGTTTTGAGTGAATCAAACCAAGGAATAGCAATTTTCCATATAAACTTTACCACCCTCCTTAACCCAAATATTAATATCCTATGTCCTATTCTAGGTTCTAAACTATCTAAATACCAAATTTCATTTCAATAATTTAAGTGCTTACGGAGATTACTTATAACAAACATTCACCGAGACTTTCCCTTTTATTCTAATAGTATGATAGTATGATTTGTTACACGGGACGTTGTACGTAGACCCATGGGCTACGTCAAGCTAACAACTCGATAGGTGGTCCAATATCTGGTGAGCTGTTTGGCTTTTGGAAGCTGGAAACTGTTGTAGCGTTATTATAATCGCGGGCAGACAGTGTGTCGGACGTTGATCGGCTATTTATACTCAATGAGGATTGAGAATGGAAAGCTCACGACTTGGTTCTACGGAATTGCAGCGTTCATTCGAAAATGAGCGTAGTTACTATGCACTTGAGATTTATTTTGAATTGTTTCTAAATCGATGTAGTATATCAATCCCGCATTTCCTGCATTGCAACGTCCGTAGGCTTTTATTGTTGTGCCTAAACAGCAGTATTCGGAATTACAAATGTTCAAACTTTAACTAGCAGTTTAGATAAGTACACAAATCCGGTGGAAGCGGGTAATCCGTCAAAAACATGGCATGGCATACGCGTAGCCAACAGTTTTAACCAACTTTAACGGGTTTAGTTGTAAAATTTCACCGCTGAACTCCGTACCACTATAAAATATTGCTAGCAAACTGGTAAGGGGGATGTTTTTAATCGACTTTGCGGTTATGAAAGAAATTGTGATTTATTTCAAACTCCAAACTTCCGAAGAGCCAGACTTAAGAATTTTCGTTGGTCCATAATTTGTTCTTTTGAGTTTTAAAACAAGGGAGCTAATTTGTCTTTGAAAAGTTTTTATAATTTTGTTTTTAATTGCTTTCTTCTGATAATTTAGAAAGATATCATTCATCATAACTTAAAGCTTTCTTATTGAATGTTTCTAGTTAATCCTAACTCCAATTTCGTATTATCAAGCGCAGTTGAAAACGATTCTACCGATAAATTCTTATGATTCGAGTAACAAGGTTATTTATCAAAACCGTGATAGTTTTAAAAATTTGGATCTACAGCTTTAGTCATAAACAAAAGCAGTTAATTCCTGTTACGCAAAATATATCGAGTATACAATTAAGCTCGCTGTTATTGTACCAGATAACGGCAAACTGCGTTTCGAAACGTTAGAAGAGATAACCCAATTTAGTGCGCAATCTACCGCGCCCTGGCTGGTTTATGCCGCGTTGTATATTACATGTAATTTTATCGGTTTGTTGTTCTGCGGACAGTCACTGTGCTATTTTATTTATGAAATCACCTTATCGTTTTTCATGTTTTACTCTGATATTAGATATTTTACTGAGGTGTTAAGTATTTTATTTTCCGTGGGAAATCGCAGAGCTCGGCCATCGTATATTGTGTGACATAACAATAAAAATGAAAGAATCTATTCACAAGTACGTAACACGCGCGTTCCAATGAACTATGTAAGTAAAAACTACGTATTAGCATACGAATTGTTTTCCCGGCCAAAAGCTACCCGGGTCTCTTCAACAGAGTGAATAGGTATCTTCTAGATCTCATGATATCGGGTCGCATATCAGGGTCGCATGGTCGTTTACCATCAAGTGAGATTGTGGTCAAATGAAGGCCTTGTCATGATAAAAAAACATCGCTAGCACACTACAAGATATTACCGTCCACTGCTGGACATATGCTTCCCCCACACCAAAAACTGGTAATCTTTCAAAGACATCTAAAAACATCATTACACTATGTCATTAAATAAATCACACTTCATCACTACATAGTATAAAATAAAGTCGCTTTCTCTGTCCCTATGTCCCTTTGAATGCTTAAATCTTTAAAACTACGCAACGGATTTTGATGCGGTTTTTTTTAATAGATAGAGTGGTTCAAGAGGAAGGTTTATACGTATAATAAAACCGTGCAAAGCCGGGGCGGGTTGCTTCGCTAGTAATATTATAAATACGAAAGTTTAAGTTAAGTGTTTATTACCTCTTCACATGAAAACTAGTGTTCGGATCGGACTGAAACTTTTAAAAACAGAGGCATAATTTATATCAATTTACACGCGTGCCGCGGGACGCAGCTAGTAATAAATAATTCGAACAAAATAAAGATAAATCGTATCATCTCGTTAATACGATGTGTTTGTGTGTAAACAATCATGCCCTCACAACTCTTGGAAACGGTCAAAGTTTATCATAAATAAAAGGAGTATTTATTCATCGTTTATTACATCACAAGTAATTCTGGAAATAGCGCTGTAGTGATAGGAACACTTGCAATTCTTATCTTACTTACTTATGTTATCTACAGTTGTACGGGTATTAGTTAATTCTTATTCAGACGCACGTAGCGACATACTATGTAGTAAATGGAACTAGATATAAGTCGTGTATATAAAGATTAGGGTTGAAAACTAGTCCTGTGTTGTTGAAGTTCTGCTTAGAACTAAATTATCCGAGCAGGATATCGTTTGACAAATATAATCTAAGGTACAGCGCGGTACATTTTTATTACCATTCTTTATCTACACGACTTAACCTTTACTAGCGACCCGCTCCGGCTTCGCACGGATTTATTATACGTATAAACCTTCCTCTTGAATCACTCTATCTATAAAAAAAAACGCATCAAAATCCGTTGCGTAGTTTTAAAGATTTAAGCATTCAAAGGGACATAAGGACATAGGGACAGAGAAAGCGACTTTATTTTATACTATATAGTGATTTATTTAAATAACTTTAAAGAAGTCAGGCTTGCAGCAGGCACTCAACCTAAATAACTTTGCTCAGCAAAATAGTTTAATAAAGTTAATATGAAAACAAATTATCTTCATTATTTTAGAGCAGAATGTTCTCGCAACTTAGAACTTTTTGTACTTATGTTTTGTTAGTTCAAAGATATAGATAAAGTATACGACACGAGGCAGGAGTCAGCGGGGACGGCAAACTTAGTTGCAAAAGATTTAATGGAAGTTAGTTCTCTTTGTCTGAGTTTGGCACTCGTCTGGCCGACGGCATCGCTCCGGTTTCATAACTTGACGCGGACCCAGGGCTGAGCCAAATGTTGCTTTAAAGACTTTCTTATTGCTGGTATTGTTTTAGTTTAGCTATCTGCTTCTCTGAGCTTCACTACGCTCTGCACTGGTGTCCATCAAAAAGATAATCGGACAATAAGGCAGCTTCGAAAAATGTGTCAAATATGTCCAAACAACTGGTTAAAATTGAACCATAAACCATGTTGGTGAACTCTGGTTTTAAATCTATCAAAAATGTAAATTAATATGAATCGATTAATTTCTAAATATTGCTGGATCCGGCAAGCGCTATGGCGCTGGAGAGGACGCCTATATCCACTATTTTGGACTATACTAGTCTAACTGGACCAGTGGATAAATGTTTAATGTTTGTAATTGGAAATAATTATGTCGTAGTTCAATACAGAAATACAAAGACTATGAGAACACCTATTGTTTTTGAATGGTAACCTCGATTACCTTATCGATCATCTTACTCCAAGATGTTACATACATTTATTTGTAAATATGAATCCCAGATATCTAATGATTTAATCTGTTACTTAGTTTAAACTACTAATTATGGATAACTTCTTAAGTAATTTCCATGGCAATCGTGCAGAAAGTAAGTTCACCACCAGATGTGATAACCCTGCGCCCAAATGTATATCTAGGGGTTAGTCAAAAGGGAAGTTTTATTGCTCGTGAATTTCATTATAACTTTGCGAGGCTCTCTCTTAATGCCTTTAAACGAGGATTGTTGTCTAATTTGTAGGAATTATGTCGAAATTTCGCTCCCGGGACCATAACTTGGGGGAATGAAGCGACGTGCGAACTCCGTATAGTTCGTGTATATGGATTTTAATGAGATTTCGGGAAACGTAACCCCCGACATTGATTTACAAGGCAAACTAAACTAATAAAGCGTGTAGCATGTTTAAATGTACAAAATACGTAATCGGTTAATTCCGCATGCAATCTTCAACTAAACAACAAAGCTGACTAAAGACTACGTTTGTTTCATTCAGTAATATAAACAAAGCCTGGTGACTGGGTCACACTCCTAGCTTTATTCTATTTACACAGCGCCATTTATTTAGCTCAACATTTCCTGGTGGTAATCTAATTAAACGGCTTGAAGAAAAACACGCCCTCAGCGTTTCAGACGAGAGCCATCGTAATGAATTTACGACTGACCTGAAATTTTTGTTAGTTATTTCTGAGATTTTTAATACACGCTATACGTAGGTACATTATGGTAGCGTTTAGTCCCATGTTTCATAAACTTAAGAATAAGTAAGTATCGTTCTAAATTGAAGAAGAAGCTATTGAGTAGTTTGATCAACAAATCATGAAAACTAATACACATATATACCGGAATAATGAATGAAAACCCCAGTAATATAAAATCCAGTCGTCGTTTAACTCTCACAAAAAGCGGCTCCAATAAAATGTCGTCTAATAGAAAATCCATTTCTGGGTAGGTAACATTTATCGTGTTTATTCCCCACATAGAGCCGCAATGCCAAAAAGAGATTCCGTTCACTTTATTTATGGCTTAGTTACATAAAAATTTCCGCTTTTGGCTACCCTCCTATGTACAAATTGAAAATAAATCGCCCGTGCGAGGTTGTTTATTGATGTGCTCTTGCTAGATCGCACCTAATATGCTGTACACGAAGCCCGCGTGTCTTCTCTACCGAGAAAGTCACTGGAGTGTTTGATACAAAGTTGGAGTTCTCAAGGACTCTGATAACTAATCAGGCGGGTCTTATTGCCCTTCGCTCAATGTCATTGGGTTTATTATCTCGTCAAGTCGGATGTTGTGGTAAGGAACATACGAAACTAATACCATTACTCAAGTTAGAAATTAAATGTCACCATCGTCTCTTATAGAGGTAGATACAAAATCACGATTGTACTCAGTGTCGTTAAAATGCATAAATAACGCTTTAGATTATTATAATCTGTATTGTTATTATTAATAAAAGTAAATGAATTATGAAATGAGGTTCTTTATTTTTTTCTTTATGTACTTGCCAGTTATGTAAGTTTTACTTAATAGTAGAGCTACGATTCGTTTACCGCGTTACTTTACTGCATAGTCATCAAAGCGGCTAAGATTATGTATCAGAAGTTGTCCGCTGCCCTCGTGGAGAAAGTTTAGTGAGTTTGTTCGGGCCCCTCTCTGAACCAGTCTGCTCAGTTGCCAAGTTTGCCCCACACTCGGAAACTAAAAGTGCAGATTTGAAGTGCTGGAAATGAAATTAGCGTTGCGACTGCGAATCCGCCGCTTTCAGCTGCAACTTTGGAATGTTGACTGTTCGTCTGCGGGGTATTCGTTTAGATAGGACTTTGATATTTGTTTTGTTAATGCGTCAAATTGTCTGGTTTGTTTTTTGGAAATAGTAATGTTTTGTAATGATATTATGGAATCGCTTCCAGATTGTGAGCTTACATAATTGCGCGCTTCCGTCCTATCTTAAACTTTTAACTCGAAGTCGTAGAAACAACAGAAAGTTTAGCATGTCGTCTCTTCCAGTGTTTTTTGCTCTACTTGCTCTTCAACTTCGCCGGCTGTAGGGGCCTGTGTAACTATCGAACTAGTTTGAGACTTTCATCGCGGCGGGAGCGAATACTGAATGTAAAAGAGAAATAATGTTATCGTCCCCAGTGTCGACTTTGTAACTTTCGCCCCGGAAAACTACGTACGTAAATAACTTTTTGCAACTTGTTATGACAAACAAGTTGCAGATTTCCGTAACTTGTTTTTTTTTACTACTTTGTGTATCTCGAATGAATCTGACAAACCATTTCCATAGCAATAGAACGCGATTAAATTAAGTAGCAATGTGCTGAATCTCGCATTACTAATCTTATTATGACGTAAACGCTTACCCGTAACCATGTAATTAATTCAATTGCAAACACACTAGAACGTATCTAAGTAAGGACCTCGTTAATCATCAAGAATGCATGTCCGGGTCAGAGCGGGCGAGTTCGCCCAAATTACCCGTCTACAAGCAAGATATAGACAAGTTCCCTGTCTTCGGACAACTATGACGGAAAGCTTCTGTCGTCTAACTAGAACTTATGAATATTCAACTTGGTCAAATTGCATCTCCTTCTGCATGTTTACTTAGATCCTACGGAAGCGAACTAACTGTGAGGATAAACCAACTCACTGTTGACTTAGATCACATCTCTAAACAAAATTCTTAGTTAGTTACGTCTCCTAATAAACGAGATCGATAAATTGCGATATAGGTCAGATCGTCGGGGAAGATACGCTTCTAATGAATCCACATGTATGATTCAGACTTTTTCTCTCTTAACGTTATAAATATACCATCTGTATCTACTGAATATCGTAAGATATCTTACCCAAAGTCACGTATTCATGGAATAAATCAAACGATCTAATTAATAGTCAGTTTGTAATTGCCTATTGTCTCAGGAGCATCGGGCCGCAGATTACCGAGGCAATCAATACCGGGACGTCAGGGGACCCCTTGTCTTGTCTGTCAAAGATTATGGCCGGTGGTAAATTACAGTGTTTGCACACACCCCTGTCTCCCCCTTCGCTACCGTTACGCCGAGCGATATCTATAATTGATCGCTATTGGTTATGTTCCATCGATTATGTAGCTGTCTTTGGTAAACTAGCCTCTAACTATCGGTATTGAACGGATTCTGTGCCTTTCTCTTTAAAACAATGAAAGTTGTGGGCCCACTTTTCTCTGTCGCCGTCTATTCGTACTTGTTTACTTTATTTTCCGCTGTATAAAGAGCCCTTTTTGTATCCACTAACGCAGTTGCTCAGGGCACCGGCCTTTTCCTTTCTCTCGTTGCTTGTACACTTGAGTACAGTGATTGATTCGAACGACGCCGATGAGATTGTACAGCGCTCGGCGAGCACTGGAGGCTTTAATTAAACATCGGTTTCCCCTCGACATTGATCGCGAACAGAACCAATCAAGTTTAAACAACGCGAGAGTTGACATGACCTCGATATACGAGTTGGCGGATGGGCTTCAAAGGACAATCATACACTAAACGAAATGCTTGAGGAAATAAAACTAATAATTAAATATACAATGGTGTATTAACAAAAGATACCTTGCTATGTCTGGCATGCAAATCTCAAAACCGACTTGCTAGTAAAAACAGCCAACATAAATGTTGCTTTTCGGGGTATTCCACCGATGATCGAATGCATTTATCGTGTTCATTCGAATTTAACATAAGTCCGCAATTCAACCCTTTTTGTGCACCTATCGAAGGTGGAGTGGACTGGACACATCGCATTGTCAGACAAAGCGTCCCTACTATTATCGCATGGACGGTGAAAGGGGCTCTTTTGACGCGTGAGCGCGATAGAATTCCGTTATCGGATTAGTGGCCAGGAATAATTGGAACCGCTTTGCAGCGCGTTCTCCAGCGAGATTATGAAACTCTTTGTGAATACATGAATAAACATCGCACACTGAGTGCGCGGTTAAATGCCAATGCAGCGATTCTAACCGGACTTTTTAATAACTTATGCATGGGCCAGATCTGCAGTCGCGGTTATCGTAAAATTTCAGAAACAGAAGCTAAGAAGTTTTTGTAGATGTTTTTCTCGGGTTTATTCACTAACTCGACACACCTCCAATCCTATTTTGTTTGGACTTAATTCGATGCCTATATTCCATTTGACCACAAACTCACGTGATGGAAATTGTCAATTTGGCCGACGACGACTTATCACGAAGGATACGATCCGACCTCATTCGTCAGCTTCGTTCGCGTTTCAAAGTAGACCTTTGAGCACTGCAGTAAAGATTGTCACTTACTTCATAAGCGTGTGTTAACTACACAAACCAATAAAGTAGTATCGTGGTATAACTGCGCAGCGACAAAGGAATCACACCTACCGTTCCCTGTGCTCGTAGTTAACCCAATCGATAGTTCAACGACCCCGGTGGCCAGTGTCGATTTATCGCTTTGTTGCGAGCCATTGCAAACTGATGGTCCTAGCGAAAACGTAACAGCTGTGGATTCGTATCTCTGCATGCGGTAATGCGCCAGCGTTTTATACGGGAGAATGGGATATAACGGAAATTATTATAGGCAGCACTAAAAATATTCTGTTCTTTACTTTTTCATTGCTGGCTTATTAGCAGGCAAATCATTACTTTAAAGTTTATTGTTCGGTAGTTCCTATCCTCAACAGCATACCTGAGTCCACTGATGGATATAGCTCCCGAAAATAAGACGTGGTTATGCTTGTTAGGGAAAGGAACGTTTTTCACTGACGGACATAGCTCCCGAAAATAAGACGTGGTTATGCTTCTTAGGGAAAGGTACGTTTTTATTAAACAACGCAATGTTCATTCCGTTCACATACGAACTTCAATAAAGTATCCACATTGTTTATTAATAACCTAGTTTTGGAAAGGGGTTGCTCGGGTTTGTCCTATTCTCAATTTAATTTGAGGAATTACCTCCAGTTCAGTGCCCCCGAGCAGGGTGGCATATGTAAACAATTCCTATCTTATCGGCATTATGTATGCCAGCAAATAGACGTTTGAGCCAGTGGTTCGCCTTTTCGCTGTGTGCTAATGCGATAAGAAACTCTTCCGGACTTGTCGCTTTAATTAATAATACAGACGGTATCTGAATTCAAACTGAGGCGATAAGGTAGGTACCATTGCAATTTAGGATACACGTGGAAAAGTTTATCGAAAAGGCCAAGAAATCTTAAGATTTAAGTGCTAATGTACGATTGCAATGTATTTAACATACTTTTATCATTTGATAGGACTACTCCCTTCTGATACAATTCCCTCAATTGAACTGGGCATTTTCAAATGAATTCAGAATTAGATCCCCATTTTACCCGAGCTTTAGAGCGCCGCACCACTCGAATTAAGTATTCTTTTTGCGGGAAACCGGTCGGCGGCGGGCACCGGCGATATTCCGAATTCCGCGGCCGACCGGGCACTGGGAATTAGTGAACGTACGTGTGCAAGTCTGCCCTCGCCCTGCCTCCTTTAATTACGCCGAGGAATGTCTCGTTTTCATGGCTTTGTGTTCGCCACCGGCTGACCCACTTCCACTTTAATGGCCAGCAATAGATAAAAGTACTCACTACGCTTGACTGTTTTATTTGCGACGCTTTATGGGAACGGCCACTGGGAGATTTGTGGTCCTGCTGCTCTGACTCAGGATAAAGAGCTTTATCTTTTTTGCAGAATTACTTTCAGAGATACTAAACTTGAACGAGGCCAGATCGCACGTGCGGAAAACCTTAAAAGGAAGATATAACTGTGCGGAGTGAGTCGGCTGCAACATGAGCTGTGCCGATTTCTGGTCTCCGATTGCGCTCCTAAATACCGACACGTACTTTGTTTCTCGTAACTTTGGGCAAGAACTCTCGTAATGGTGTGGAATGTCCAATTTAGTTTTTAGGTCGGTTTGTTTTGGCGATGCTTTGATTACACAGGATCGAGTTCACATAGATATAGAGAGATTGCTTTTTCTAAAGCTTTGTTCGTGATTTCAATAGTGTCATTTACTAATAGACATTTTAATTGAATTTCTGTGTTAATCCATCGTACAATGGATTAACAGACATCCATGATTGCTTCACCGTTTGAGTGTCAATAAAATTATTATATTGAATGCTGACGTCCGATAGCCAATGCCCACAGCACTTACCTCGTAATTGAGCTGAAATGTACAGTTATATTTTACAGCTGTTTTATCGTATTTAACATCGCGGTACGAGAGGGTATAATCGCTGTGTGCCGTGGTAGGGCTGGTGCTTGCGCCGGGAAATTGCATACGACAGATACTTATTACATGAATTGTGTAAATAACGTTGCTGATGACACGAAACACAATAGGGAAATTATTGTTGCATTAATTTTCATGATATAGCAGTTCTATAAAACGCAACATAATTCTTTGTTTTCTTAATAACGAGAGAGAGAGTTTAATTGACTAAATTAAGACTAATTAAGTTAAATAATCCTTGGTAAGTAGAATTTATGGCAAATATGGCCTCCACTCAAAAGGAGGTGACAGGGCGCTATGGCGCTCATTAGGTAAGGCCAATGTCCAGCTGTGGACTAGTGTAGATTGATTAATGATGGCCTCTACTCAGCAATGTGCTGGATGTACACTGCAGTGTGTCCAGCTGTGGTTGACAGTGAAAGCCTACTACATCACTAGTTTAAAACAAGTGCTCATGACAATTAAAACTCTGATTAATACGCTTTAGAAAGAAGTCAAAACAAGGTTAGAGTCCGTCCAACATCAATAAAATAGTTGTACAGTCACGACGAGGGAATTAAATGAAGAGGGACAGCGGTAGCCCTAAAGCCTCATCCCGGATGCGATCAATGGCCCTTTCAATTAAAAGTTTCTCCCGGGGCTCGGGCTCCGGTAGCATTGTTCGACCTGGCTCCACCGCAGACTATTATTTACTCTACACTAGAGTCTAGAGTCTACAGTACAGCCCAGGCAGATGCTTTTTACGGAAATTACAACACTGCTCTTGACGACCGGTGCTTGCGCGCTTTGCCTTTTGTCGGCGGCGGGGATAGTTGGCCGCTTGTTGCCGTTATTACTTCAATTGCTTGTTTTAATGTTATTTGTATTTAAGAGAACTGCCGTTGTTTGGTTTTATGTGGAGCTTAATGTTGGTCAGTTGTGTTGGTTGTTTGTTATATTAACGACTTCAAAAGAGGAGGTTCTCAAGTCGAAGGTATATTTTTTATTTTACCGATTTTGATGATTTTATTTTAATTTGACTGTGCGTGGGAGGTACTTCTCATGTGTATTAATTCGATCAAGATCTGACTACAAGTTTCTGAGTTAATAATACGTGTGTATTTTATTCACTTCGTCTTTATTGATGATGCTCTCATTTTGATTATTAGGTTTTACCAACTAAAATCTTCATTAATTTGCATCTATATGATTTTCTCAAACAAAAAGAAAACACAAATTAGCAAAAGGACAACACAACATGAAAATGTTTAATTCGTCATTTAACATTCACCCTTCACATCTGACATTACCCGTCACATAAAACGTTGAACATCCAATCCTGCAAGCCAGTACGTGCGACATAACCTAAACAGCGTTATGTTTACTACTACTACTCGGAAATACGTGCACATAAGTTTGTTGAGAAACAATGCAGGTACAGCGCGCCTGCAGTAAATCGTACAATGTAATGTAACCGCGCTAGTTTATTGCCCGTGAGTTACGTCTATCGAGACGATGCCGATGGTTTATTGTTACTGGCGTTAATAAAACTGCTGGGCTTTGTTTCTCTACATTTTAATTACAATGTTAGCTTTTTGCTACATTATTATTCACCATCTTGGTTTAGAACTTTGATTACTAAAATGCTCCAGTCCCCTCTATTTAAAACCAGACTTAGTACGTCTAAGGCCGCTCACTTTGGATACGAATTTGTTCGTACGTAAGCGCACGATCACTGTTCGAAATGACGTATTCGTCGACTAATCGCACGCAGTCTAAGCGCTTCCATAGGTCCTTGGAAGGTGGGGATCGATTGTGCGTAATCTTACGTTTCCGCACGAATCAAATTCGGACGAAAACGTATCCAAAATAAGCGAGGACTAGATCGAGTCCATCAATAGGATTGATCAGGAAAATATATCAAGATAGTAACTAAACGATTTGTGTTGGATACGTTATGTTTGTAAGATAACCTGAAGTATACTTGTAACATGATAGGAAAGTTACTGAAGTTATAATTTCAACGAATGCGACTTTATTGAGTTGTTTTGTTACTAGCAAAGTTGTAACAAACTACTCGTGGGCTAGGGTAGACCGAGGCGAATCGGATCTTTTTCATTTTGACGATATGACAATCATACGATACGATAGTTGAATGACCTTCGTACAGCACAACCAAGTATTTTTTTGCAACTTTCTGTACATTTTCCCCATTTTAACGCAATCTATCTCTTGTTCGCAGGTGGCAGTGTTCCTCCGCAGTGCAGTGAGCCGGTTTTAGTGTAGTGCGATTGTGTAGTGAAGTGCAGTGGTGTGTGAGTGCGTGTGTGTGCGTCCGGGCGGCGCATACCTGGCGACAAGTCAATGCCGGTGCGCCGATGGAGCGGTGATCGTGGACTGACCATCTCTCTAAAGCAGCGCTGGTAAGCATTACCACTATTCATAATCAAGGCCTACTCTTAAAAACGAAAATTGAAGTTTCGGTTTCGTTTTTGCGTGTAAACAATAAACATGTATAGGTAAAATAATAACATGTATGAAAACCACAGGATTCGTTTTATTCGTTTTTTGTTTTCTGATTAGGTCCCCAGAATTATTCATACCTTATCCTGATATTTCAGATTCGTTTTGCGGCTATGCGATCTTGTGTAGGTGAAATAACAGTAGGTTTTGTATGAGAACGAATCAGAACCATAGATTTTTGTATTCCAAGTAGGCTCCCAGAATAAGTTATTTTCCGCTATGGGACTAATAAATAAAAATAATGGTGGACAATCCACACAGCACCATCTAGTCCCAAAGTATGCTACTCAAAGCTAATGTCATATTTCGGATTCCTTATTGAGCCAAGGCTGTCTTATGTAGGTGAAGTAACAGTATATTTTTATGAAATAGATCCAAAAACTTAGATTTTTGTTATCCGAGTAGGCCCCCAGTATTAGTTATTTTCCAGCATAGGACCATAAGAATAAATAATACTACGTAGAAAGGACTCTTCTTTGATCTAGTCCCAAACGCCGCCATTTATATACCTACTTCCCCCTTCACCTCGTTACGCCCCTCTGTCGTCCAGGCGTTTTGCCAGGGTTGCTACTGCACTGTACCGCCGCGCCCCGCCGCCGCCGCGCCGTCGTCGCGAGGCGAGGCGAGTGAGAAAAGGTCAACGAACGATGTTCACGTTCCTTTGATTAGGTACCTACCTAATTAGTTAGATAGGAACCTACTAAAACACAATAATATTTAGAAAATATTACTTACATAGGGTATGTATTATCATATAATATGCATTATCTTTTATTGTTACAACCGATCACACCACAATAACTTGACCATGACGTCATATTATAGAGGTAGGTACCTAACCTACACAAATATTAAAATCCGCGTGCGGCGTCGCTGGCTGTGACAGCCCTACTGCACGTTTAACGTGCAGAATCGCGTAGGCTAATATCGTGACCTTGAGCGCGTTCGGAGCGAAGTTTCCCTTCTAGTCTGTTCTTATTCTTATGATAGGACTTAGACCTCGTTCGCACGGGCGCTAAAAATGGAATACTGCGCGATAAAAAAGCGTCGCGCTTTAAAAGCGCTTCGTATGAACGGATACTTCGAATTGCATTTGATCTATTCCAACGCTTTTTTAACGCGCGTTGAAGAACCTCCCGTGCGAACGAGGACTAATTTAAAAGTACTGATATTTCGGAGTCGTTATTGCGCCAACGCTATGTTATGTAGCTGAAATTAGAATAGATTTTGTATGAAAAATAATAAGAAACATCGATTTTTGTTTTCCGAGTCCACAATAAGTTTCCGGAATGGTCAGGATTACCGCTCGTATCTGTTTTAGAGTGAGGATTATCTAGTTAAATTAAAACAGCGCAAAAACGCTTTGGATAAGCGTCCAAATGCCAGCGAGATTATTTCGTAACCCTTTCGAGTCGCGGTGTCTGTCATATTTTTGATTATGTTGTTTCTAACAGCAAAAGTACAGACAGTTCCCAAAGTAACTGAAATAAATGCGATAATAAAGTAAACGGGGGCTAAATAGCTTTCTTCAGATAATTGCATATTGTTTGTTGATTGACCTTTAAAGCGTCTACTACATCCACCAATAGGTATGTTACATGACGAGGTACAATGTTAGTCAATTATCGAGATCCCATGTAACCGATATAACGTTGATCTAATTAAGCTACTAATAAATGTATAAGATGAGTCATCTCTTCACCTCGAGACTTGCTGAAGCCTTGGCTCTGTAGAATGCTTGAGTTAGAATATGGAAAATGTACAATAACAAAATGTGTTTTGGTGAAGTGTGTGACACTATTCTAATGTTTAAGAAGATCTTGTACTAAGACAATATTTTTTGCAAATATGATTTTTTTAGGATTGATTCCCAAGTGTCCTGAGTTCGTACTGTTGGTGGTCCATCAAATAAACAAAAGGACAACCAAGCTACGTTCAAAAGTTTAATAGATACTCCAATTTAGACTCGATTACATTTATTAATAACCCTTTGAAAACCCCACGCGATAGTATTTTCGGACTATCACAATTTAAAACAACAAATGTAAATGTAGTCTAAAATAGTGCCGGTCATTCGGACAGCACGTGTCGCCATTTTGTTTACCCTATTACAATAACCGGTCTATAAGCAGTGTCGGATATTCTACACCGTGAATGTGTAATGTTCTTTTGTCTCGATCACATTATGTATATTCTATCGAGACATACCTAACCATGTTCGCTGGGACAGGTTGATTCATAATCGTTGTTACAATGCGTTATTATTATAGATGTATTTTTAACCTACATCGATAAATGGCTATGTTCGCGTGTATGTTTGCCAATATTTCTGGCGATTGTGTTGGTTATTTTATCTTAATTTAGGTAGAAGATCCCAATATGGTCCCGTAAATAATTTGTCCGAAAGATTAGTTCTTTAAAAAATTTGAGAACCTCAATATACAACTTCGATTTTTTATGTAAATTATTAAGTATCTAATTACTGTAACAATGAGATATGCATACATATTATGAAATACCTAAAGCTACCAGCTAAAGGGAATTAACACGTCACCTGGATCGAACAAAAATCCATTAAGAGTATAAAATATCTCATTGCACTCTAAAACCTCTTATCACCATGTATAATTTATACGGCCGCTTATTGCGTGTACTGTCGCCATTTCTAAGGTCAGATCAGTACCTACCTACTGTTAGAGCTAGCGCGCACTGGTGACTTTTGTCAGCGTGACTGTTTTGTCACTCTTATCAAGTCCGTGGATATAAATGAAGATGCACGCATGTTACGACGTGACTACTGGATGGTATTTTACACATCTCCATACATATCCACGGACTTGATAAGAGTGACAAAACAGTCACGCTGACAAAAGTCACCAGTGCGCGCTAGCTCTTAAAGTCAATCGACACGTGCCAAAGGTGTTACGTACGAGGGTCTTCGAAGCAAATCGTTAGGTACTTTACTTACTAATCGTCTCTTCATGGTCGATGGCCTGAACAAAAGATATCATGATCGATTCAAAGATAATTTTAATATCGTGTTCAACGGAAGATTGATATCGTTATTTGGATGAGGGCAATGTTCAAAACAGCATTAACGCTTGCTAGTTAACGTTTTATAAATCGGACGAAAACAGCGATAGTTTCGTTCGATAGAGCAGGTAGGTAGGTATAGAAAGTAGGTAGGTATAGATAATTGCTAAACCTAAGTTCATACTTTGAACTTCTGGCTTAGTTTAGTGGCATCTTATTTTATAGATCAGATGTTTTAATTATAGTAATGACTTTATTTACAAGGTAAATTAAAATTAATCCTACTCATACTATAAACGCGAAAGTTTGTAAGTTTGGATTGATAGATGGATGTTTGTTACTCTTTCATGCAAAAACTACTGAACGGATATGGATGAAATTTGACATAGAGATAGATTATAGTATGGAAAAACACATAGGCTATATTTTATCCCGGAATTCTCACGGGAACGGGAATTATGCGGGTGAAACCGCGAGGCGCTGCTAGTATGAAATAATAGTAAAAGTTAAAACTAGCTATATTCGTAGTTGAAAAGGTTGCATATTGTATATTGTAGCAAAAACTCTAAAGGTAGCTAAACTGATACATAACAATATCAATCGTTAGCTGCCCGCTGTATGGTAATGCTGGTGAGCGCATCAGCATTGCCACAAAGCTAGGGATATAATGTATATGCCGCAGCGGAGTCAGATACTAAGATACACCAAATCAAGGGATTCGGGACTAATCGAATGACAAAAATCTGAAAAACTCAACACAAAAATCGGAAAAATTTATGAAGTTAATCGTCTCGGGTTCCCTAATGAGCGACATAGTACCCTGTCTTCGGCTTTCCGCATCCAGCATCTGAAGTCCTTCGCAGATCATCATCTCACCTGGCCGGAGGGCTTCCTATGTCCAGCAGTGGACTAGTTTAGGTCGACGATCAATCAATGAACCATTGAACCGTTATATTAGCCCTAACACATCATCATCATCAGCCTATATTAGTCCACTGCTGGACATAGGCCTCCCCTAATGAGCGCCATAGCGCCCTGTCTTCAACTTGACTCATCCAGCATCTGCCAGCAGTCTTTCGCAGATCGTCATCCCACCTAGCCGGAAGGCGTCCTACACTACGTTTCCCAAGTCGCGGTCTCCACTCAAGAACACGTTTACCCTGATGGTTGTCGGTTATTCGCGAGATATTGCCGGCCCACTGCCACTTCAGCTTGCTAATTCTTTGAGCTATGTCGATAACTTTGGTTCTCCTAACATAATACATGCGGGATATAATAGCTGAGTCAGATACCATTATAAAGTCAAATGAAACTCGTCCATATTCATGCGTTGGGCAATCTTAAATGGCTATTATGTATTCGTATTTGCAATGGGATATTGTACGCAAAAAGAGATAAGAGAAAGATAGCTGGTTAAGGCTTGAATTGGGATATTTTTGTACGTATATTCTTAAACTATATTATTTACAATTGAAACAATTGAGCTTACTACAGACGGTTTCAAACAGTCTAGAGGTAGCTCAACAGATGCATATCAATATCTAGCAACTAATAATACCTTTGCCATTGCCTACCTATCCTTCTTTAGGAAAAATACATATGTTTTGCTGTCCATACTTAATCCATACAGCATTATCTAGCCTCAAAAGCAGAACTCGTGTTATGGAAACTAGATAACTGATATACATAATACAATACATAGGATAGATTGTTTATAAATCAATACCTACCTGTTATTGAATTGCAGATGTTTATGTGTATCTGAATCATGGCGGCCTCGTTATCACATATAGTAACATAATCCGGTGTTGGTCATCCTCTCTGAGATACAATCATTGCTATTGGGTTTTACCTATTTGGAAAATTACATTACTAACTTTGTTTTTAGGTCAACTCTGGTCAAAAATTGATCATAACTTTGTGTCGGACGTGAATGGTTTTACACTTCCACATGTGGACAGTTAAGTGAATAGAAAATCAATACAATAAATTTTGGCTGAGTGCCTATTTAGTAAGCTTTATTTAGGAATAAAGTTATTGACGACTCCTTTTGATAATATCCATCTTACTATATAAAATGAATCAGCCCTAATCGGAGATTATCTCTTTCACAGCTAAGGAAAATAAGTAATTCTTTTTTTTATAAGGTATATTTTTTAAGTATTTTATGTCCTGCTGATACGGTGGTTGGGATAAACACAAAAGTTTGTAGGATGTTTTTTACTCACAAAAACTACTGAACAGATCGGGCTAAAATATTGAATAGACGTAGTTCTAACACTGGAACAAGAATTAGGCTGCTTTTCATAAATCTGTTCCCATAGGATAGAAAAAGCCTTGAGACATTTACATAGAAAAACAAAGCCGCGGGCAGATACTAGTTTAGTAATAATAGTTTTCCATATGACTTCAGAACTTAATCTGTTAGCCTTATCACATTTTATAAACGTTATCTAATATTTCTAATTTATTAGGCCACACCCTCATGGAAAAATTTGATGTATGACTGACTGTAAACATAGAATCTGAATCATAAGTAGACTATGGTAAGAATGCAATGTAAAAACTGTTGTTTTTGCCGTAGGTGACTATGCGGCGCAAGACCACCTTCCGCACGCCATCACCAACGCTAAAGACATAACAATTGTGAGTAGACAAGATAGACTTTATTCATTCTCCTCTATTTATAAACTAAACATCAAATTGACTCCAATATTATATAGTCAACCGCACCCGCCCTTCTGGATAAGTTGCTTTTTCATTAATGTTACCTTCAATAGCCAAGAAAATAGCCGTGAACCTGGGTCATTTACTGCAGGCTAAAGGCGTTCCTGGCGATACATTTTCCTCAAATAAGAACAGGGCACTTGGAGAACTTTCAGAACTGGCTATTCTTCCTAATTTTCAACACTTTGCCTAGTCTTTTTAACTTTTCTAAATATTTTTTTGCGAAACCTCTTAACGAGTATACAATACAACTTACCGCAATATCAGTGTGTGATTAATATTTCTATCGTCACCTATTAAGCAGCCTAGTCGCCTACGTAACAAGTAATGTTAAAAATAATATCTCCTCGCAATCGCAACAGGAAAACCATGACAATACCCCATGACAATACCCCATTGCAATACATAACAAGGTGCTTGCAATCGTTCCACTCGGATCTCGGATGGTCTTCGTTTGTAATTCAAAGCATGACGCATTATTGCCATCTGATGCAGTACGCTTCTAATGCTACGGCCAAATTGTAAGGTGAAGACTCGTCTTCGCGTTATCGTGATAAAACTTCGTGTTTGATCTACGAAGAAGTGTTTGGCCATATTGGTAAAAAGATAATGTAGATCGCGATGATTCATTTTACGGAAAAAATGGAAGAGGCAGTTGCGCTCAAGGCGGGAAATATTTATTTATTTTAGGGGATCTTTCAGCACTTATGTATTAGAAATTTGTAAAAATAACAGGTGGCTATTAACAAGCTCCCACTTATAGTAACAAAATACAATTTCAAAAAACACAAATAATAATGATAATAATAGACTATTATTCGCATTTACTACATGATATTATTTAGTATATTGGATTTCACTAAACTGATTCAGATTCATAATTATGTTTATGAATTTCAATATTCTCTCAGTAGTCTACTCCATTAGGTGTCGTAAACTGGGAAGTGTTAAATTATTACAGTCCTTATTAGGTTTTATCATATCACAATACGTGCACACACACATCACGGTGTCACGCGTGCACGAACTCTTGTGAACTGTTTGGTGGGGCAACCTCAAGCAGGTGTCTAAATTACTGTGTTGCCACGTACTCGGCAACATCTCCTGACAACTCAAATCGCCTCTAATCACGCTCTTCCGGCCGACGAAGATGGTGATCACAACAGAATACCTGCTAGTACAACACTAGAGACAGGATATCACACATTTGTACAACGCGCTCTTATGTAGCTATTTTTATTCCAAGCTTGTGTATGATTCATAGGAATGATTGAACGTCAGCATTGTTTTCTTTTTAAAATGCTTTAGCACTGGGAGAATGACGTATTTGGAAGTCTTCTGCCTAATGCCTCTTGAGCACAGAGATTGGGCAGTGGATGCGTTAATATTTATTTTTCATCGTTATTCACTTCCTGATTGTTTATCAACTAGAACTTGGAACCCACCTGTATTGTCATCATTGACATTTGGAGATATCATAGCCATATATCTAACAACAAAACAATTCGTAGGTTAAGGAGAAATATGGCACATCCATTTTCATTATCTAATAGTCAAATGGCAACTAGCGGACCTGAGTTTTGAGTATAATAGTTACTCTGACAATTCTCAGGGTACCTAGGACCTTTTGATACAAAAAAACCCGATCGCTCCAGGCATCCTAAATAGAAGACTAATTGAGATCCCCCTTATTTGAACACTAAAGTCATTTAGCACGGGTTATTTAACATGAATGTACGTGCGCTTCATCTGGGTGCGATACGAGGAATACCTCGATTTGTTTTGAGTTTTTCGATATTTCGGCACTTTCAAGCGCCATGATCACGAAAGAACCAAGCTCAGCTTTAGTGTTAGAAACCATGATAGTTTTAAAAATTATACCCCTAATTTTTGACGACCGATGTCGCGCGGTGGGCGAAGGTCTGCCTGCGACGCAGGAGGTTGTGGGTTCGATTCCCGCCTTGGGACAAAAGTTTGTACGTGTTTTCTATGTATCTAGCTATGTAATGTATATCAGTCTTCTAGTACCCATAACACAAGCTCTGCTTAGCTTGGGGCTATACTCTGATTTAGAATCATAGATATTTTTTGTAAACAATGGCATTTATGAATGAAAACTTAACAAAAACTGATAAGTATAACAGATAACAGCAGGGTAACAGCAAGCTAACATCTAAAAACCAAAATAAAATCAACAACGCACATTTGCTCAAGCACAGCTAAAAAGATGCAAGTTTAAGTTCGACATCGAATGAAAGACTAGTGGAATGTAAATTAAAACTATTATAACCACGAATTTTTTTGAGCTTCTGCAGCTTAATCTGATGATATCAATATCGTAAAATATGTTACATCAATATTCCTTTGGTTTTGTAACTCTATCACTACATAGTATAAAATAAAGTCGCTTTCTTTGTCCCTATGTCATTATGTCCCTTTGAACGCTTAAATCTTTAAAACTACGCAACGGATTTTGATGCGGTTTTTTTTAATAGATAGGAAGAGGAAGGTTTATACGTATAATAAAACCGTGCGAAGCCGGGGCGGGTCGCTAGTTGTTTATAAAAAATATCTATGTTTTTGAATCGCGGTGTAGATGATGTTGTGTGGGTTGTCCAACATTACTCGTATTTATTAATTTGAAGTCTTATAAAATGCATTACTATCCTCCTAGAAGTACAATAAAGTGCCCAACTGTCTGCTGATTCTCAAGTTGTCTCCATATGAATGTAATATCCCATTGTTCCAGGTGACGCGCTGCCGGTGCGTGGTGCTAAAGCGGCTTGGCCGCTTTAAATGGACAAGCGCAAGATGCTGCCAAAGAGAGCGCGTATGGATAGCATGAGGGGACCCATTGCGAATGGGCCCCTACAATCTAGGTGAGTTATAATAATAAATCATTTATTTCAGGCAGCATTAGTCAAGTAGGTACAGGATTTAATACTGGACAATTCTGACAGCATCATTTAGCCCCCAAGCTTGTAATATTATATAATATTTACATAAATTTACTTAAAATGCCCAGAATACCTCGAACAAATTTCTGCAGATCGTACAAAATTTGTCCCGAGGCGGAAATCGATCCCGCAACCTTCTACGTCGCAGGCGTACCTTCGTCCACTTTGCCACTGAGGTCATCTTACTGACGGTCTTACAAGCAGCAAAATGTAAAACAATCGACCTCGCTCCACAATAAATAACGGCTTCCGTGCCAGCACCGCGCTCAAACGCCATAACGTTGTAATTAACCCTATTAAATATTTCCTTCGGCGGGTTCAAAGTCATGGCGTCTGAAGCAAAGACCTTGAGCTAATCGCCCACTACATGGTTTAGCTTGTGCCACTTATTATAATCAAACATAAGGCTTAAGTTTTATTTTTCTAATTAAAGTATTTTAGTAGACAAACTTACGTAGTTTGATTAATTGATCACGAATTTAATCGTGTTAAGAGGGATCGTTTTGCGAATACGAGATGAATAGAATTTCAGAATAGAGCAAACTTGTTTGGGAAGGCGTAAATGCGAATCTTCTATTGTTATATCGGTCATCTAGTTAGTATCCATAACTCAAGCTCTGCTAAGCTTTACGGACTAGATGATGCTGTGTGGATTGTCCAGAATTATTATTTGTTAGTTGCACCCCGCCGCTTCGCCCGCGTGAAAATGAATGAAAAGCAGACTGTTTTATTCCAGGCATAGAACTACGCCTATTCAAAATTTCAGGCCAATCCGTACAGTATCTTTGGCGTGAATAGGGAACAAACATCTACATTTGCTCTTATGCTCTAGTGTGAGTGAATAGAATACATATTTTTCAAGCTTGCCCGATAATCAAAACATAATTAATTGTTGAATCATTCATTACTTCTGCATCGCTAGAGCTATGCTGAATATGCTGATGATCACAGCACACTTTTACAAAAACAAAAATACATTTTCGATTAAATTCAAACATTTTACACCATCCGTGACGCATGTGCACTTGTGCACACACAAACACGCCGCACGTAGGTACGTACAGCACAGTAGCGGGTGCATTGCCGAGCCTGGACAGTGAAGGCCTTAATCGATCTACCTATAAAGGGTTCGACGTTATACCATTATCATAACCTGTCCACACGCTAATCTCACTTTAACGATCTGCCTGACAAAGCCCTGACAGGCAATCCTATACTTACCCACTTTACGATGGATAATGATGGAGTGACGCACCTAGACAGTGGTTCCGAAAGGAAGAGACTATTGTGTCTCCGTACGGAGGTATCACTACATAGTATAAAACAAAATCGCTTTCTCTGTCCCTATGTATGCTTAAATCTTTAAAACTACACAACGGATTTTGATGCGGTTTTTTTTAATACATACAGTGATTCAAGAGGAAGCTTTCTGCGTATAATAAAACCCTGCGAAGCCGGGGCGGGTCCCTATTAAAAGTATTGCAAAAGCAAAGTCACTAGCCACTCGTTTCAAAAGTTTATTGATCACGAAAAACACAAATAGTAAGTTAACGATCCGTCAGACGTTTTCATTGCGTCGCGGTCAATTGTGCACTAGTTAATAGTAGCGTGAATATGCCGATTTAGTCAAATTAAATATATAGTACGTCTTCGTACAGTCTCTTCCTTTAGGAAAGTGTGATCGGTTTTCATAAATTCACAGCCGGTTGTTCGTACTCAGCAGGGGTATTTTAATTCATCGGAAAAGTCTTCGGATTCGATTTCGGAAACTTTTCACGACGAATGCTATTTTAAACAAGCGAATTCGAAAACTTTTTCCATTTGAATTTGAATTCTTAGTCCTAACTTTGGATATGAAATCAAAATAGCATTATAAAGATCTGACGGATATAGAATCTAATTCGAATTTGACGTTTCCGTGACGGCAACGAATCAAATGAATTAACACGTTCCCTGTGTATGACCCATCGGTGGGGCATATTGAAGTTCTGATCGTACGTGCATGACACACATATGGGGCATAAGCCCTTGCAAGTTTAGAGGCTTGTAAAAATGTACACGTATGAGTTTATACATTTTTATCGACATACACGTGTAGCCAATGAACTAAAATTTAAATTGACAAGAAAACCGGAGGATTTTTCATTTAGGGTTGCCAGTATCCTACCATCAAATGTGAAAGTATTTTGGGTAAAAATAAAATAAAATTGTTTTGTATTCTAAGCATTATTTTTAATAAACACTTTTAAAACAATTAAGACAAAAAGCTTTTCGGCAGTTCAAGCACTCCATATCCGTTTTTTTGACTTACGGGCTGCTACCCGTTGATTTTTGACCGTCACCGTGAAATTCGAAATTGGACACTGACATTGAAAGGCACTGGCAGTAGACAGATTTACCATATTTTCCTGTCAAACGAGTATGACATTTATGCGGGTCATGGTGACATGAGCTTGACAAGTGCATGACCAACGGATGATTGTATGGAGTAAAGAGATCATACGTGCATGACCCACGAATGGATCATGGAGTAAAGAGCTCATACGTGCATGACCCACGGATGGATCATGGAGTAAAGAGCTCATACGTGTATGACCCACGGGTGGATCATTTACAAATATTCTTTTTGTTGATAAAGGGGGGCAAAAAAATAAATAATAATGTTTTTTCACTGTCATTTATATGCTCCTACAATATAATATCGACATTAAGCGTTTGCACGTAGACGGTAGACTCCATAATCTTGGCTGCACAGGGAACGTGTTAAAATACCCCTACAGATCCTCTATTATTCATCATTAGCCCGTATGCGTTAGTTAGCATATACTTCCCCTAAGCTTTTTTTGACGACAGATGTATTGCGGCGGGCGTAGGTCCGCCATGCAGGATGATGCTGGTTCGGTCGCCTTGGGACAAATGTTTGTACGATATGCAAATGTTTGTCAAACCATACAAATCACAATCAAATCAAAGACACTCACGGTAGGGCTGGTCCACCAGTTCAAAGTCACTCAGCGAGCTATGGAAAGAGCTATGTGAGGAGCTTCTCTGAAGGATATGATTCGTAATGAATACATCCGACAGAGAACCAAAGTTACCGACAAAGCTCAAAGAATAAGCAAGCTAAAGTGATAGTGGGCCGGCCATATCTCGCGAAGAACCGACAACCGCTGGGGTAAACGTGTTCTTGAGTGGAGACCGCGACTTGGAAAATGTAATGTGGGACGCCCTTCGGCCAGGTGGGATGACGATCTGCGAAAGACTGCTTGCAGATGCTGGACGCGTCAAGCTGAAGACAGGGCGTTATGGCGCTCATTAGGGGAGACCTATGTCCAGCAGTGGACTTAGGCCTCCCCTAATGAGCTGATGGCTAAAGATGATGGTGATACAAATCATATTTTACCTGTTTCTCCTAGCTTATTGTATAAAACTCAAACTAAATTCATCTGACGCGTCACACACAATATCGCGTCTCAATTCAAAGCTTTTGTTTTGTTATGTACCTAATTGTTTTTAACTTCGTAAAGTAAAAACAAGGACAAAATGAATCACTAGCACTCGAGGAATCGGAACTTTCTGTTTCTGAAGTTCTTGCTTTAAGCCGTTCGAGAACAATTTGTTTTGTTTAAACAACTTCCTTTAATTCAATTAGAAACTCGCAATGAGAAACTTAAACAGTTTATCAAAGATCGAATCCCTTTCTTTTTGAAGTTGCGATTCCAAAACGTGGCCCGGTTACAAAGTACCTACCGTTTGAATCGACCTCACTCCACTTATTCTTTTCTTCTGCTAATCCTATTTGGTTTCCATCAAAACTTACGGGAAGGGGTTCTTACCGCAGCCAAGCTTTGGCTCCATTCACTTGACTATAAGAAACCCATAAAAGTTGTGAGATTACTGGACTTTAATGTAAACAAGGCAGTTTGCTTTGACAAAGAACTCCAACTTATGGAAGTTATTAGTCTTGAACATCTCTCACTCCTAAAAAACTTATTTGATAATCTTTTATAGGTAGTTCAAAATTGGACTCGATTGTTTCCCTAAGAAAAGAAGAAAAAATATAGGGTTTGATTTCTGATAGTGTAGATCCAACATTTCAATTCAATTTCTTCTGTGAGAGGAATTTTATCAGAGAAGTTATTGAGTATGTTTGTGACGTGACAATCTTGTTTTTACTTTTTACACTGCTAAAGATAGATAAGTTCAAGTTAGATAAGATTTGTACGGCCATACCACAAAAAAAGTGACTTAGACATGTGTTTAACATGGTTTTGTGGGATGACTTTTTCTAAACAACTGTTAAACACGTGTCTAAGTCGTGATTTTGTTTTTTGTGGTAAGGCCGCTCATGTTTATAGTTAAAAAGAACAAGTGAAACCTGTTCAATGACTACTGTTATATTATCAGAGCGGAGGGCATCCCTCCGCCTCTTTGTTTGCCGTCAAATCTGTTTTCGTTGGAGCCCGGAAAGTTGGTAAAATTCCACAAGCCTCCCCTCGCTCGGAATTACTTTCTACTTTCCGAACTTGTTCGGCGTACTCCCCAATAATAATAATTCCACGCGGAACTTTAAATTATTAGTTTAGTCGCATTTGGCGTGCTTTAATTATTCTCGTCCTAGCATGACCCACCCCACCCCATTGTTATAAGTTGTTACGCAGCCGCAAACTTGTATTCACAATATTGATTCACAGAACAAATTGAATCTCAACATTAATTTGGATTTGCTGTCCATCCGAATAATCTAGTTGTTTCTGCATTCAAATTGCCTGATTAATTTTGAAGTTTCCGACGATATTTGCGAAGAAAGTTACAATTTAATTCTCGTTACTGTTTCAGCTAGTAATTAAACTTTGTTGGTTACTTTACTGTTTCTTTTACTGTGTTCGCGCTTTCTTCAAACCTGCTGTTATTAATTTACTAGCGACCCGCCCCGGTTTCGCACGGTTTTATTATACGTATAAACGTTCCTCTTGAATCACTCTATCTATTAAAAAAACCGCATCATATCCGTTGCGTGGTTTTAAAGATTTAAGCATACAAAGGGACATAGGGAAAGAGAATTATATGAGAATAAACAAAGCTTTTATAAAATACCAATGTGAATCAACGGGTATCTAAAGAACCCAACTGCAAAGTCAACATTGTTACTATTTGAAAATAATCTTCTATGGTATGTATTCCCAGTTTTAATTAAATGAATGAGAAAACCAAAGATACAACGTAATTAACAAGTTGGCTGCTTTTCTTATCTCTTGTGTCATCATGTTTCCGCTATTATAATTAAAAATTTTGTAGACTACCATGTTTATAACTGCTACAAACCACTTTGTCAAGTTAAATTTATTCAATGAATACATTCAATTCCAGTATCTCTACTGTTGAGATAAGACGTCGTAAAATAATCGATTTTTATAACATGGAAGTACACATAACCGAGCTATAGTCGATCAACAAGTTCATTCTCAATTTAATTGGATATGGAAGTAATAAAGCAGTTTGATTTTTAATCACCCAGTCATTACGCGGGAACCGAGTTCTATATTTTTAAACAAACCGCACTAACGGAATATTTCTCGCTATCCACGTCCTATGGACGGTACCTTGGAATATTATCAACAACCTTGACGCAGTAACGCGTTCGTTGACACTGGAAAACACTGCCGTTGTTTATTATTATAATCGCCTTATGTAATTATTATAATAACTAGCATCGGTCCACGGTTTCGTACGCGATACAAATTTTCCAAGATACAAAGAATCTTTAAGAGTGATAAAAACCACATTGTAGTAGTCAGGGCATAAACCGAATAATAAACATACGTGCGATACTCACGTAAACACTTATAAAACTCGTGACGTACACGGTCCTTACGTAAACGTGTATGGCAACAAGATAATTCTTTTATTTACATGACTGCATGTCAAAGAATGTTGCCGATAAGTTCGGAATTCTTGTGAATTGGCGACTGATTATTATCACTATGCAATTTCGCCTTCAGCTATAATCCTTCCTTACTATTATAATACGCGATAATTTGTTTTGATGTTTGATATTTCTCTTTCACATAAAAATTACTGAACGGATCGGTCTGAATTTTGAATAGACGTAGTGGAATAACACTACTTTTTATAACATAAATCAGTTTACAAGAGACACAAATAGCCTTGAAAAGTTTCAATAGAAACAATACGTACGAGTCCGCAGGCAGAAACCAATACGAGATATTAGCTGAGCTTCTCGGCTCGTTCGCCTAGGTCAAGGTGGCTAGACAGAACGTCACGCGGTTTTTAGTCTTTATTAAAAACGAAACGAAACCTTGTTAACTTTTACCCAATTTGACGTCTTAGTAAAAATATTTAGAACTTTGATGCTTCGCTTCCTGCCCCGATCCGAGATGCAGTTAGCGGACAATCATACCTAACTTGCTTATTAATATTATGAATGCAAAAGTTTGTATGTATGGATGTTTGGAACTCTTTCAAAAACTACTGATCAGATCGGGCTTAAATTTTAATTCTATATCCCATAAAACAGTTCCCATGGTATAAAAATAGCCTTGAATAGTTTCCATATCAACTAAGCGTACAAAGCCACGGGCAAGATACTAGTAACTCCTTTTTTATTTTTTGTAGTATAAAATATGGCAGCATATAGTTTAACACCAACAGTGTTCAACTGAAATTAATGTATAGTTACTAAACGACATTTGAAACGGGATATGTACCATGATTTTATTTGAGTTTCCTGATATTTCAGCACAGTTTCATCCGCATGATAACGAAAGAACCCTGAGTATCCCGTTTTAAATGACTTTAGTGTTAGTAACAATGATAGTTTTAAAATTGCATAAGCACATCTAGACCCACCACACGATGCGATCTTCAAGTGCTGTTCGCCATTTTGTCACAATGTTGTCTTAGTCCTGTTAAATCATCACTATCACTACATACTATAAAACAAAGTCGCTTTTTCTGTCCCTATTTCCCTGTCCCTTTTGACTGCTTAAATCTTTAAAACTACGCAACGGATTTTGATGCAGTTTTTTTTATTAGAGTGATTCAAGAGGAAGGTTTATATCACTACATAGTATAAAACAAAGTCGCTTTTTCTGTCCCTATTTCCCCATTTCCTTGTGACTGCTTAAATCTTTAAAACTACGCAACGGATTTTGATGCGGTTTTTTTTTAATAGATAGAGTGATTCAAGAGGAACATGAGGTTTACATGTATAATAAAATAATAAAAACGTGCGAAGCCGGGGCGCTAGTGATATTCTAATTTAACATACAAAACTAACTATGGATTTTCTTCTATTTCCAGGCCCTTAGTGGCGTTACTAGACGGTCGCGACTGCACCGTCGAGATGCCAATACTGAAGGACGTGGCGACGGTGGCGTTCTGCGACGCGCAGTCCACCTCCGAGATTCACGAGAAGGTTCTGAACGAGGCGGTGGGCGCGCTCATGTGGCACACTATCATACTCACCAAGGAGGACCTCGAGAAGTTCAAGGCGCTGCGGATTATAGTCCGCATCGGTTCCGGCGTCGACAATATTGATGTCAAAGCCGCTGGTGAATTAGGTAAATATAACTACCCTTTCTCACAATGATAAGGCGTGGACGCTCACGGTAGGGATGGTCCACCAGTTCGAAGTCGCTCAGCGAGCTATGTGAGGAGTCTCTCTGAAGGATAGTATTCGGGACAAATCCGACAGAGAACCAAAGTCATCGATATAGTTCAATATTTAATAAGCTAACATGAGTTTATGAGTAACTACGTCGAGTCTTCTCGTCTTCCATACCGCAATGTTTGAAAACGAAAGTTTTCAAACAGTGCGTCCTACCCGTAATGACCTATGGAGCTGAGACGTGGACACTCACGATAGGGCTGGTCCACCAGTTCAAAGTCGCTCAGCGAGCTATGGAAAGAGCTATGTGAGGAGTCTCTCTGAAGGATTGGATTCGGGACGAATAAATCCGACAGAGAACCAAAGTCATCGTTATAGTTCAATATTTAATAAGCTAACATTAGTTTATGAGTGGCCGTGGGCCGGATATATCACGTGAAGAACCGACTACCATTGTGATAATTGTGTTCTTGAGTGGAGCGGTCTCCTCTTGAGTGGAGCGGTCTCCACTCAAGAACACATTTACTCCAACGGTTTTCGGTTCTTCGCGATCCATATAACGTAGTGTAGGATGCCCTCCGGCCGGGGGGGCAAATTCCACTAATGTCAAAACAAAGGTCTCAATAGTGCCATTCAATCAAGATGATTAAAATGACGTTTGTGCATTTGGTATTCTACTATTTTTTGCGCTTGAAGAAACTTTCAAAAAATCTCAAATTGGTAGTTATAAAGGTAATCGTCACAGCTATGAATGAACCTCAAAAAGTTTGTGTTAGTAGAATAGTTTAACACTGACATTTTGACACGATACTATTTAAATGGTGAAGCTATTTATTTAGTGGAATGCGGGCCCTGGTGGGATGACGATCTGCGAAAGACTGCAGGCAGATGCTTGATGCGGCAAGACAGGGCGCTATGGCGCTCATTAGTAAAGACTTATTTCCAGCAGTGGACTAACATAGGCTGAAGTAAATCAATAACTTTATTTATTTAGGCTTACAAAATAAGCACTTCGACAAGTCAAATTTTAAACTATAGGTACATAATTATCAAAATGATGATGATATATTCGAAATTGTTTCCGAAACTTGGGCAGATTGTGCAGCTAGGTAGACAATTTTGAGGAGAACAAGAGGAGGATCCAGCTGGGCTGGGCAGCGTTTGGAAAACTACGTCGAGTCTTCTCGTAATCTGCAATGATTGAAAACGAAAGTTGGAGAAAATTTAGAATAATCTCGACGCTATCTAAGCATAGGGACAGGCTTGAGTCATTGAAAAGCTCTATAGGACTGTAATGGTGGGAGCAAGCGAACGAGAGCGAGCGAAAGCGAACTAGGGGGTTAAAGATGGTAATCCCTCAAATTGTTATAAAGGAAGATTCCGACTCAGCATCCAGGATCACTTTTTATTGAGCGCCTTCTACGGAAGTGTGTATTGTTCAGCTCATTGTGGTTCAGCTCACGACAGCTAGAGGTCGCTACAATCGTCGATCGGTACCGCATGATCACTCGCTTTCGTTGTTGTGTCCACCAACACTCCACTCTAAACTAACGCAACTGAACCCCAGCGAATGCCGGCGACGGAGCACGGCCGAAGGCGAACGAAGGCCTTGCTTTCACCATGACGTCCACATTGGTTCGTTCGCGTTCGTTTGTTAGCCTTTGTTTCCTCTCATCCGCTTAGTCTAGTCTAGACCCACCATAAGATACCTACTTAAAATTTAAGCTGTGAACCAATTTTATAAAAATACAGTACTTAAATGAAATTGTCTATGTTTCAGGTATAGCAGTATGTAATGTTCCCGGTTATGGCGTAGAAGAAGTAGCAGACACGACACTTTGTCTAATATTGAATTTATACCGGCGGACGTATTGGCTCGCCAATATGGTACGGGAAGGAAAGAAATTCACAGGTATGTACTTCTTTTATTACCTTCTATCTTTGTCTGGAGTGTCCCACTCAAGGCAAAGGTTACCTTCTTCTATTCAAGTTTTAAAAAGGAATAGATCCAATCTGCAGGCCTAAGTCTGCATATACATAGATGAACCTACTATTTGTTTACCACTAAATAATCATATATTTTAACTATTGATACTAGGTAATGTCATAAAAGCAAAAGTTTAGATGGATGTATGTTTCATTTACCTCTTCACGCCAAAAGTAATCAACGGATCGAAATAAAATTTTGAATAGATGCATGTAATAAAACAAAGCCTACATTTCTTCAATTTGCACGCGGTTGGAACAGCAGGGTGCAGCTAGTTTTAATTAAAAATTGTATCTTAAATAACACAATAATAAACATAGTAGGTACAATACACTGAAATAACTATGTAAAAATAAGTAAGAGTAGGTAACCAATATTTGATGCAGAAACCATTAAAATTATAGGAACTGCAGTCTGTAGGACGCTAGTAAGCGTCCACAGTGATATTTTTTTAACCCCGTGAGTGACCTTGAACTTACTTATGCATAACTAGTTGTATAATAGTTGAATAGGACTATTGCTACTGGGTTACGTAGTGATCATATTATGAATTTTTAAATAAATTTCACTGGGTCATTCATCCTTTACATAACTTTCACCCTATATTTTTCTGTTTTTCTGGTCTCGTCTTATATCTCGCCGGGGAATCGAGAATAGGCCTATAGTCGACATACCTACCTCTGCTGCTTCTCGAAATGTGTATGCGTATGTCATTAATTATTTACGAAACAAACACATTAGACATAAGCTACACATGCTAGTGCTAGTGGTTTATTTTTTGCTTCTTCCATTAGTAGACTATAAATTTAAGCGGAGAGAAAATCAATTTATACCTTATTTCTTGGATTATTTAGAAAATTATTTAAAGTTTAAAATTTGACTATGGGAGCAGTACAGCATAAAGCTGAGACTGACCCTTTTTGATTCTCTACGTTCAGCGCAGAAATTACAATTAAGTCTTAAAAATTATAATGTGTAGGTACTGTTTGTTTTTTTTGTCTAAGTGCTTATTTTATAAGCATAAAGAAATAAAGTTATTGATATCTGATTACTGAATAATGTGATTTGATTGTGAACAGTGTGAATACTGCCTAAAAAAATCAAACGCCCTGGGACAATTAATAGAAAGACGTAACGTCACGAGACCCCACTTCTCCTCTGTAGTGCGCTTTATCTCGGTCATTTTCTGTTTGATTGCAAAAAAAATGTGTCCAATATTTTCCGAAATTCTTACTTCGGACTAAATAGAATAATATTTTTTTATTAATATTTTTTATTACTCATACTCGGAAAGTAGGTCTGAACATGCCTGAAGAGCGGGTTGAAAGTGATAATTTTCCGCCCTAGGGAGAATCGTTCTCAAAATATGGCCGGTTCTCGATCCCCTAGTAACAATGTACTATTTCTTACCCAGTCATCTACTAATAGCAATCTGTGTGTTCGTTTTAGGTCCGGAACAAGTCCGCGAGGCGGCGACGGGGTGCGCGCGGATCCGCGGCGACACGCTCGGCATAGTGGGGCTCGGCCGCATCGGCTCGGCCGTCGCGCTGCGGGCGAAGGCGTTCGGCTTCAACGTCATCTTTTACGACCCTTACCTCCCCGACGGGATTGAGAAGTCGCTAGGACTCACTAGGGTTTATACGCTACAGGTAACTATCTACAATACCCTATACCTAGGGTTGCCAGATCGAAACGCCACGTCCGGGACAATTTATGAGCCGGCTTCTCCTAAAAAACAATGTCGTCCAATGCGAGTAGTGGTCTAATATCCAGGTTTTATGATCCGGGGCCTCAGATCAATTTGTAGTAGGATTTTCGGAATCCGGGACAATTAGGCCTTATTACGGCACTAGACATGTGCGCCGACGTTAAAATAATCGGCGGCGGACGCCGGCCTGAAATCGGCGGCGGCGGCGTGATTTTGGCGTGAACTCGGCGCGTATAGTATTAGCTTACATATGAAATTTTAAAAATGTAGACGTATTTCTAGCCCTAGAATAAAAGATACTTTCTTCAAAAGATTTCCCATTAATCTGTTCCTTTAGCCTTGAAACGTTTCCATAGAAACAAATGGTGTGTAACCGCGGGAAGATACTACTTAAGTACCTAAGTAGTTAAGTACCTTAGTAGTAGTATTTAGTTGAAGTTAAATTGCTAGCAAGGATTTTCACAAATAATTCTGTAAAGTAGGTACCTAGCTACCTACTCACCAAGTATCAAATAGAGACTAGGATCAGTGTTCTCCGGAGTTCAGTCGGACTCAAATTATTACTAAAGTAAATAATATTTATGAATACTTAGCTAAATCAATGAAGCTTATATGTGATAACTGTCCGACTGTCCTTTGGTGAACACTGGTCTAAGAGGCTTTCAGACAAACCGAATCGCGGTTTTAGTTAAGCTTTTGTATAACATAAAATAAATAAAAAAAAACCTATAATGTCATTGTTTTATGCATTTATCTGGCAACATGCCGTGTCCTAAACAAGTGTTAACATCGTTGTTTGTTATTGTTTCAGGACCTCCTATTCCAGAGTGATTGTGTCTCATTGCACTGTAGCTTAAACGAACACAACCACCATCTCATCAACGAGTTTACTATCAAACAGATGCGCCCCGGTGAGTTATTGTTACAAAAATATATCTAAATCATTCAGTCTAAAACATTCTTATTCTTATATATGTTACCAACGGTTGTTGGACAAGCCCTTTTGAGTCGAGGGTTGTTTAATACCACGACAAGGGTAAACCAAACAAACTGCTAGCCCAGTGTAACAGTTAATTCTTAATTTCAGATAAGTCTTTATTCCTTAAAAATATACACATACACTTGGCGATCCAGCATTACAATTATACCAATGCCTCAGCAGTCCTGGGTTTGTAAATAGGCCGCGGCCTAGGGGCGGCTGCGTCCAAGGGCAGCGTCCGGGGGGGGGGGGGGGGCGCAGCTAATATTGAACGGCTCTGTACATGAGGCGGCGGAAAAAAGAGGCCTACACTCATAAAAAATATAAATCCGGCACTGTGCCTCAGAAGAATCACACGATTTGTTTCCATTCGCGATTCCCTATACACAACGGCGTTTTTATTGCGTCGATAAAATACCAGCAAAGTGTAAGATCGTATGCGTGTGCTGCAAACAAATATCGCAACAAATCGCGGCTTTGGGATATCTTACAATTATAATGAATGGGAAAGTCTGTGTGAATGTTTGTTATAAGTAATCTTGGTTACTACTTAAGTTATTTAAATGAAATTTGGTATGTAGAAGGTTTAGGACCTATAGGACACAGGCTATTAAAAATTCTAACATCTGAGGGGGTTAAATAAGGTGGTAAACTTTAAATGGAAAATTATTATTTCTTGGTTTGATTCACTCAAAATTTGGAGTAAATCACTACATAGTATAAAACAAAGTTGCTTTTTCTGTCCTTATGTCTCTATGTCCTTATGTTCCTTTGAACGCTTAAATCTTTAAAACTACGCAACGGATTTTGATGCGGTTTTTTTTAATAGATAGAGTGATTCAAGAGGAAGGTTTATATACTTATAATAAAACCGTGCGAAGCCGGGGCGGGTAGCTAGTTTTATAAATAATGAAAACTAGTTGGTTAATGAATAGTGTTGTCGGTTCCAGGCGCGTTCCTGGTGAACACGGCGCGCGGCGGGCTCGTGGACGACGAGGGGCTGGCGTCCGCGCTGAAGCAGGGCCGCATCCGCGCCGCCGCGCTCGACGTGCACGAGAACGAACCCTTCAATGTATTCCAGGTAACTACCAACCACATATACATCAACCACCGCAGCTGACATCTTCTCGACAGGACGCCGCGTCTAAACTTTGATAGAGAATCTCTTATGAAAACTTTTTTATTTTATTTTATTTTATTTGGGAAATAAACAGTACATAATCCTTAAAAATATAAATCTAAAATAAACATAAACCAAAATAATTTCCTCCATTAAATAACACAAGTTGAAGTTGAAATAACACATGTAAAAAAAATTGAACAGAGGTGAAGCTATATAAAAAAAAAGATAAATACATACAAAATTTGTCTTAAAATCTTAATAAAAAAGAGATTACCTACAACTAATAATTATTCTGAGTTTTCGGCAAGGCTTAACCTAACTTCATTACGATACTTCGGCAACGAAAAGTTAAATAGATCTAAGCTAGACAATTTCTTATTATAAAGTTCACAAACTCGACTAAGAAACATATTTTTCCTGTATTTCGTGTTAACATTAGGTAAGCAAAAAGTTTTTTTATTACGAGCAGAAAGTCGGGGACAATGAAAATAAACATTTTCAAGCAAAAATGGTGAGTCAATTTGTCCAGTTAAAATCTTACGTAGAAAAACTTGATCTCTAACAATTCTGCGGGTCTGCAGGCTGGTCATGTTATCACCTTCGTAAAAGGGAAACCGGTACTTTTTGTGAATGAAAACTTATCAAATTTAAGAAGTGCGTAATCAGATTGCTATATGATGTTCAACAACAATGTTAAATAATGTTAACATTATAAATTAATAATGTCCAATTTCAATTTCCTCTCGATACTTTTTGTTCTTCATTTGAAGGAATGAAGAAGGAATTCTTCATTTGAAAATTCTTCATTCTTTCAACAGGAGATACGAAAACAGAGTTTGGTGGCCACCAAAGGCAACTTCCTAAACTAGACAAAATAAAACTACTGTAGATGCATTAACAAAAAACTTAAGATAGGTATAACAAACTGTACGAGTGAATTTTGAAAATTCCTTTGTTTAACGGAATTATATGATAAAATAAGTGGGGGCGCCACTTTAGGTGCTGTTTCCGCCTTAAATGCGTTTACTATTTATCTTACTGTTCTTCAATCAACTAGAGAAAAACCTCAGACAATAATATTAATTATGATCCCTCGTAAAAATAGAATAATTATAAATGGTTGTATTATCGTTGTCCAGGGTCCCCTGAAGGAGGCGCCGAACGTGCTGTGCACGCCGCACGCCGCGTTCTACTCGGACGCATCTGCACAGGAGCTGCGCGAGATGGCCGCCTCGGAGATACGACGCGCCATCGTGGGCCGCATCCCCGACTGCCTGCGCAACTGCGTCAACAAGGACTACTTCCTGACGGGCCCGGCCGGCGCGCCGCCGCTGCAGCCCGCGCTGCCGCCCGCCATGCCGCCCGCGCCGCCCAACACTTACAGCGAAGGTACTCACAGATCCAACACTATCAATACAATACAATCCTCGGAGATACGACGCGCCATCGTGGGCCGCATCCCCGACTGAAGGTACGGACAGATCCAACACACTATCAATACAATACAATCCTCGGAGATACGACGCGCCATCGTGGGCCGCATCCCCGACTGAAGGTACGGACAGATCCAACACACTATCAATACAATACAATCCTCGGAGATACGACGCGCCATCGTGGGCCGCATCCCCGACTGCCTCACTTACAGCGAAGGTACGGACCACCTTCCCATGGTCCTACTTGTTTCTGGACTGGTTTCCGCAACTAGGCCGACGGCCAGACGGGCCCTTTTCGCGTGTCGGGTGGGGGGCTGCTAGTCTAACCACCCGATATCCTCCAGGAAAGCCAGCAGCTCGCTGACGCCGGTGCATGCTTCCCGGCGTCCTCGGTGTCCCGAGGTAAAGTTGTCTTTGAGACGCTATGCTATCGCACTCTACAAGCACATGCGCAGCCGTCTCCTCTGCATTCATGCACCCTCTACATAGGGGGCTGTCCGTGATGCCTAATTTAAATAGGTGTTTGTTAAGCGTGCAGTGTCCTGTGACAATACCTACGATTTGTCGGAGTTTATCGCGCTTTAGATTTAGGAGTTTTCGGGAGAATCTCGGGTTTAAAACCGGGAAGGCCTTTTTCGACTGCCTAAATTCCGAAATACTTATGCTTATGCTGGTTACGCACAGAATCTTCCCATGGTCCTACCAACCTTGCGGTTATACGGACCGAAGCTGTGAGAATTGAGCCACTCGGGTGACTCACGACTCTACAAATCGTACGCACATTGTCCCGTACACTCTCCCCCTTCTGTGGCATGCCACATCACATCACAGTCTTCATTGCCGGGCTGCTCCACCCCAGCTCCGTACTGCTCTGTGCCCCCGAAGCGAAGGTACGGACCGAGACGAACCACTATCGAAAACAGGGTTCAAAGCGATAGTTATCGTTGATAATGGGGGCTACTGTTTTCTTGCTCACAAGTTGACGTCACTGTTGACTAAGGTCTGGATGTATAGCTGTCAAAGGCAACTTTTTATGATCGGTGCCGAAAAATCTTTTGAATGAGATTCAAGATCTCTTTTAACCCGTGCTGTGCTGACCCCTGACCTTTAATAATGCCTATAATGCACGCAAGTACCAGCAATCAAAAAACCAGCAATAATTTTTACGTGACGTCATGACAAAAATCAATTTTACGGGATTATGTTATAATTATATGTTGTAAATTATACATCATTGTTTTCGTTGTAAAATTTCCTTATAGCTAATGCCCTCTAAATAGTTTCAAAAAACTTACATGATACCGAAATTATTGAATTTCTTTCCAAGTTTATGATTTCGAGTCAAAATCGTGACACATTTGCATTATTTTTCCACTTCACAATAGATTTTTACGGAAACTAACAATTTAACTCTGTAGCATAGGTATTTATGCATAATTATATGTATCTAGATCACTGTCTAACATAATAATTACATCACAAACCAGTTTACAAACAAAAACAAAACACGGCAGCCATTGCGCGCGACCGCCGCAAAAGTTAGTTACTTTTTTTCATTAAAATTTTACCACTATTTGTGATTCTATAACTTTACACATAATCTACAGTATTTTCCCAGTAAATACACATAAAAATCTTAACATATTACTCACCGGTTCCTTCTTGAATTCATTCTAACAAAAACAAAACACAGCAGCCATTGCGCGCGACCGCCGCAAAAGTTAGTTACTTTTTTTCATTAAATTTTTAACACTATTTGTGATTCTATAACTTAACACATAATCTACAGTATTTTCCCAGTAAATACACATAAAAATCTTAATAGATTACTCAACGGTTCCTTCTTGAATTCATTTTCACAAAACTCTTATCACTTCTCTTGTTACGCAATTTATAAAAGATGGCTGCCAGCAGACCCGTCCACGCAATGTTTGGTAATTTCACTCGATAATTATCAATTTCCTGTCTCAAAGTCTCTCTATTGACTATATTTCGTTCCTTATTGAATGAAGCTTGACATTGGTGCAGCCAATAGGCGTTAAGATAATCCGGTCTTGATAAAAACAAGCAACGAATGGGACCAAAGTCTTATGCACACCCGTGTGTTCACTAACCCGTGAAGTGTTTACTGCACACCCGGGTGTTCATTAGTCTGAAACCCCCGCGTGCTTAGTGAACACACGGGTGTGCATAAGACTTTGGTCCCATTCGTTGCTTGTTTTTATCAAGACCGGATTATCTTAACGCCTATTGGCTGCACCAATGTCAAGCTTCATTCAATAAGGAACGAAATATAGTCAATAGAGAGACTTTGAGACAGGAAATTGATAATTATCGAGTGAAATTACCAAACATTGCGTGGACGGGTCTGCTGGCAGCCATCTTTTATAAATTGCGTAACAAGAGAAGTGATAAGAGTTTTGTGAAAATGAATTCAAGAAGGAACCGTTGAGTAATCTATTAAGATTTTTATGTGTATTTACTGGGAAAATACTGTAGATTATGTGTTAAGTTATAGAATCACAAATAGTGTTAAAAATTTAATGAAAAAAAGTAACTAACTTTTGCGGCGGTCGCGCGCAATGGCTGCTGTGTTTTGTTTTTGTTAGAATGAATTCAAGAAGGAACCGGTGAGTAATATGTTAAGATTTTTATATGTATTTACTGGGAAAATACTGTAGATTATGTGTAAAGTTATAGAATCACAAATAGTGGTAAAATTTTAATGAAAAAAAGTAACTAACTTTTGCGGCGGTCGCGCGCAATGGCTGCCGTGTTTTGTTTTTGTTTGTAAACTGGTTTGTGATGTAATTATTATGTTAGACAGTGATCTAGATACATATAATTATGCATAAATACCTATGCTACAGAGTTAAATTGTTAGTTTCCGTAAAAATCTATTGTGAAGTGGAAAAATAATGCAAATGTGTCACGATTTTGACTCGAAATCATAAACTTGGAAAGAAATTCAATAATTTCGGTATTATGTAAGTTTTTTGAAACTATTTAGAGGGCATTAGCTATAAGGAAATTTTACAACGAAAACAATGATGTATAATTTACAACATATAATTATAACATAATCCCGTAAAATTGATTTTTGTCATGACGTCACGTAAAACTTATTGCTGGTTTTTTGATTGCTGGTACTTGCGTGCATTATAGGCATTATTAAAGGTCAGGGGTCAGCACAGCACGGGCTAAGCACGCGGGGGTTTCAGACTAATGAACACCCGGGTGTGCAGTAAACACTTCACGGGTTAAACTTAAAAAAATATCAAATTTATTCATTATCAATAACTATCATATCGAGTAGCTATGCCGCAATGCTATTCATTTTCGTTTATTGAGTGCAGCCGCATAATTTAGCTTTCAACGCGTTTATATTCATCGCCAAAAAATCCATATTTGCGATAATTTCACAAAAGAGATCACTTTTCAACAGGGAAATTAAACAAATTATAATTTATGTTACAAAACCCACTCAAACACGTGAAAATTAATTTTTTTTGGACCTCACGCTACACTAGCGCCTCTAGTGGCAAATTCACACGCGGTAGCCCCCATTATCAAGAAGGATTTATCTTGATAATTTCAAACCCTGATCAAAAATAACTCTCAAATCGGACATCACTTTTTATTGACGATAGAATGTGGGGGGCGAAGATATGCCTGCGACGTAGGGGCGGGTTCGATTCCCACATACATTTAAAACAATAGTATGTATCTTTTCGAAATAGTTGTTTCCAACTATTTTCAAAATAGTTATTGAAAGCAGGACATAAGGTTCAGATATAATATGTAAATTATTTGCAGATAACGTGAGCAAGGCGTCGCGGAGTCACCTGGCGCCGTCGCGCTACTACGCCGAGGAGCGCGTCTCCACCTCGCCCACGCCGCAGAGCCTCATCCGCACTGACTCGCCCATGACGCGTGAGTACACACACACACACACACACACACACACACACACACACACACACACACACACACAAACACACACACACGTGAGCAAGGCGTCGCGGAGTCACCTGGCGCCGTCGCGCTACTACGCCGAGGAGCGCGTCCACCTCGCCCACGCCGCAGAGCCTCATCCGCACTGACTCGCCCATGACGCGTGAGTACACACACACACACACACACACACACACACACACACACACACACACACACACACACACACAAACACACACACACACACACGTGAGCAAGGCGTCGCGGAGTCACCTGGCGCCGTCGCGCTACTACGCCGAGGAGCGCGTCCACCTCGCCCACGCCGCAGAGCCTCATCCGCACTGACTCGCCCATGACGCGTGAGTACACACACACACACACACACAAACACACACACACGTGAGCAAGGCGTCGCGGAGTCACCTGGCGCCGTCGCGCTACTACGCCGAGGAGCGCGTCTCCACCTCCCCACGCCGCAAAGCCTCATCCGCACTGACTCGCCCATGACGCGTGAGTACACACACACACACACATAAACACACACACACGTGAGCAAGGCGTCGCGGAGTCACCTGGCGCCGTCGCGCTACTACGCCGAGGAGCGCGTCTCCACCTCGCCCACGCCGCAGAGCCTCACCCGCACTGACTCGCCCATGACGCGTGAGTACACACACACACACACACAAACACACACACAAACACACACACACACACACACAAACACACACACACACACACACACACACACAAACACACACACACGTGAGCAAGGCGTCGCGGAGTCACCTGGCGCCGTCGCGCTACTACGCCGAGGAGCGCGTCTCCACCTCCCCACGCCGCAAAGCCTCATCCGCACTGACTCGCCCATGACGCGTGAGTACACACACACACTCAACACACACGTGAGCAAGGCGTCGCGGAGTCACCTGTTTTGACAAGGTAAAGGTTGAAGGTTCAACTTTGTTGTGCTCAATTTTTGTTCACAGAACAAGAAACCTTTACCTTGTTAGGTTGGTAGTTTTCGAGTTGGAGCAAAACTCGTCCCAAGCTTTTTTATCATCTAAATTAATCTTTATTAACAACGAAAATTACAAGCAAGGAATAGAAAAATTACAACTAGTATTTACAATTGAAACCATTGAGCTAACTGCAGACGGTTGCAAACAGTCTAAAGGTAGCTCAATTGATCCATGTCAATACCAGTCGGAAGCGTCCCCAAGACACTGGCTGCATTACCACGCTAAATAATCAGATATTTTACACATTGAACTGTCTCGCCGGTTTGCTCGGTACGTGTGATCAAGGCATGAATGTTCCCTCGCGTGATGATGTGATGTATTTGCAGGCATGAACGGCGGGTACTACGGCGGCGGCGGCGGCGGCGCGCAGGCGGCGCACAGCACGACGGCGGTGCACGAGGCGCCGGCGCTGCCCTCGCAGCCCGCGCCCAGTCAGCCGCAGCAGCCGCCCATCACCCTGGTGAGCTCAACAACCATCACCATTCTTCATCACCCTACACCACAAATCATAAACATACATATTTTTTGTAAACAAACGAGGTACAAAACCAAAGGAATATTGGTGGAACATATTTTACGACACTGGTATCCAAAAATATGAGATTCCACGCCCAAATCGTGTGACGTCACAATGTGTTCTAAATACGATTTTGTCCCATTCCACGCCTCTATCTTGTTCTCAAGGCCTATTCCACTACACGATATTCAGGGACCCTAACCCTAACTAAGAGTGGTGTAATAAGATTTAGGGTCCCTAAGGGACGGACTTAGCAAGCCTTGCTCCCTAATCGCCCTAACTGTCTGGCCCTGAGTATCGTGTAGTGTAATACCGCTTTCAGGTGTGTAACACACGTTTGGATTGGCCATATCTCACCGGGGGGTGAGAGGCTAGGCCCAGGCTAGAGGGTATTAGGTACGTTACATGTAAACTATTTGAGTTGAAGTCTCCGATTTAAATTAATGTTTTTGTTTGCAGCCAATCAACACGTCTGACCCGGCCAACCACCAACTGAACAAGGAAAGCTCGGACGTACACTAGGCCGAGGCCGCGCCACGGAGTCAGCCGGCCACATTACAAGCAATAGTTTTATTACACCGCGGCTCTGCCTCGAGCGCCGCACTCCGTTTGCATCGAGACACCCCTCGAACAACCCATATGGTCTACCGATGCGATGCCGTTCCTCTGACTAAACGTTTCAGTGAACTAAACTGAGTGCTTACACAGATTTAATATACAGTGTGAAGTGAATCGTGTATTGTGTGAACATTCATGAAGCGTCTCGATGCAAACTCCGTGTTTATGCATAGTTGAATCCGTGTTTGTATTTCGTAAGTTGGGACAGCTATTTTACATAGAAACCTGCGCATTTCTGAAGGCATTCGAATCTAATACCACGGTTAGATAAGGTTACAAGCTAGGAATTATAATTTCACCCCTTCTAAAACCGTTTGGATTTCGTCGTAATTAAACTCTGTTGTGCAGTTTGTGTCTGTAACGGCAGGTTTTTGTAAGTAAGGTCATTGTAATTGTATTCCCGTGTCTTCAGGAAATTGCAACAGTTATTTTAAAACGCGTGATAATCGCGGGCCGATGTATGTATTATGAGAAACTGTACCGGGTGTGGTTCGGCGATTCAGTCGCAGGGACGGATTCAGTTTGCTTCAAGACTATCCTTTGTGAACATTGACGCTTAGGCCAAGAAGTTCTTAAAAAAGCTATTCATATGTAGTACGCTCGAGCATAATGGTCTACTCTACACACCGGCCAACAGAGCCCATTAGGAGTTGGTGTGACAAATATTACAGGCAACTGCCGACCTTGACAAAACACTGTCAGCGGCTTATATTTGTCAGTTGTCAAACTGCGAGCGGGCCGGCGTCTTTGATGTGTGGACATAGATACAATTAAAAATGTCGCTTTCTGAATCCACCCCTGCGTCGACACTGAGGTTGAAAGGCGTTTCGATAACCCTACAAACGCTTGTGATATTGCTCAATAGCGCTCGCTTACATGTAATATTCTGGTACAGGTTACAGCTTAGTTTCCACAGTCGTGGTGTTATCGAAACGTGCGAATATTTGGATGATCGTTAAGGCTCGCGCACGCGGTTTTCATTGTCTGGGCTGAAGGTATCTTAAACTAAAATACAGGTTTATCCAATGATTGCCTGCGTAAACTGTTCCGTCAATCACATCTCTAATGCCTGAATAGTGAAGCCGTGTGCGACCGCCTTTAGCATTTGTCGCCCGGTCGCCGCAACGCATGCATTCAAACTGTTATTTTTAAGTAAACAAACAAAAGGACTGTAGAATTCTATCATCACATTTAATAAAAGAGAAAAACAGGTCTGTGTCTTTCTACTATAAATATATTTTTAATTTTGAAATGTACAAAATCATGCTTTCATTTTATTATTTTTTTCTAAATAGGGTTTAAGTGACGAATTTGTACATGAAGGAAACACCATTTGTAGACCGTGCATAGGGGTTGAACCCTAATATCCACCTGTTGTTTCAAATCGTGAAAATTGGTATTTAAAATTAGTATTTACTTACAGTTTAGTTTAATGACAAAAACAATGTGTATATTTTATGAGAAAGTGAAAAATTCTTAAATAAAACTATTGTTTTCGGATTAATTACTCTGGTGTTTTATTTAGTTAAATCGAACATATAATCTGATTCAGTCTTACATGATTTAGAATAACAACTAAAAACATAACAAAGCTACAACATTCACGTAACAATAACATCTACAACAATAATAGTTACTCTTGCTACACTATAGTTAAGACATTGTGTAATGTTTCCTTTTGCCATGGTTTAACACAAGAGTGCTAGCAAATAACTAATTTAACAACTTGGCACACTGGAGCACAACAAAAAACTTAAAAATAAATAAAAAGCTTATGTCCACCGATACCATTCAATATTATTAATTTATTCCAATCTTTTTGTTGTTGGGTAACATTATAACGCCCGTCACTTGACATCAGAAAATATTGAGCTACATTTTCCATAGTAATTATTTGCATTGGTCAGGTGATTCCTTGACACGAGGAATCACCAGGAAATTTAAATTGATTTGAGGCTAAAATCCGATTGCCAAGGGTAAGTAGTTTTAGCCTATGTATGTATGTTTAAGCCAAGAAAAGTATCAGTGAACATGAATAAAAACGCACTGCCTGCGCTTAATAACGAACAAATGACTGCGCAGGCGTTTCCTATTTATTGTTAGAATCAACGAAGTATAAAATTATATATACACTCCTAACTCTGTTACAAAAGTGACGCTCTGACGAGAATAGTTATGTATAATCATAATTAATAAAGTCATAAGCAACTGGTGTATAAATGGTCTGACTACCTAGTTAGTTGACGCGGCGTTTTCACAACCACAAAGATACTGTAGATAAATAAATAAAAAACGGGTTTTTATCTTGTTCTCAGTACATATGTTTGAGTTCTCCAATATTACAATGACCTAAAGACGCGAGATTCCTTGATCATAGATGAAGAACTGAAATACTTTCCTCATATTTATCCCGTTTGTTAATTTATCCTATCTAAGTAAAATCTTTGAATCATAAAATCACGCTCAAAAAAAATATACATAGTTAAAGGAACTCTCGTCGTGTCAGTTGGGATTTTGATAAGCATTTTACTACATATTACTGGATATGTAAATAGTTCTACAGTATGTGTTTTAAGACGTCAGGGGTCTAAACATATTTTTCATGAGGTAAAAACATAGTTATGATATCGCATACACTGTCCAGCCTCAAGGCATTTTCGGGGCCGTTATTAGTTAGGTATTGTAGCATTTAGTGCTAAAAGGTCGGTCGGTATTCGGTGTTTATTTCTTACCGCACGAACCCTATGGTTCAAGTTTTACAATCATGTCAATGATGTCAAAACCATGTAGTTGTCAAAACCATGTGGCTGTCAAAACCATGATGTCAGAACCATGTGGTTGTCAAAACCATGATGTCAGAACCATGTGGTTGTCAAAACCATGTGGTTCTAATTATGTGTCATGGTTCGATATGGTCCCTTTACTTGGTGGAGGCGGTCTCGGGAGTAGGAACTCGCAACCGCCTCGCTTCATCAGCGTCCAGCGCTCTCTTCATCTCGTAGTACTTCTGCTTGAAGCTGACGAGATCGTTGTTCACTCGCTCCAGTTCTAGCCGCATGTCTGTCACCATACGTTCTCGCATGCTGAGCTCTGAAATCAACTTACAAATTCAATGACCTTTCTTATTTTTATTTATTTGGAAGACAGACAGTACATAGAAATATAAAGATATACAATAAGAATATTCATAGACCAGTAAAGTCTTCACTGTAAACATTTATACACATAAACTAGTGAACATAACATTGGTACGTATCGTGTTGAAGTTTTAACTTACAAAGCAATGTATTAAAAGTAAAAGGTGAATATCGTAACAAACTACAAAATCATTATTACATAGGTACAAACAAATAAAAGATGCAAGACCTTACGGCTAGATGATGCTGTGTGGATTGTCCAGGTATTTATTTATTGCATTGATGATGACTTCAGTGGCGGATGGGCGAAGCTCCGCCTGCGATGCAAAAAGTTGCGGGTTCCATTCTCGCCACGGGAAAATTTTCCTTATTAAAAGTAGGTATAACTAGCATCTGCCCGCGGCTTCGCACGCTTCTTTTTCTATAGAAACGTTTCACGGCTATTACGTGGCTACTACTATCCCATGGGAACTGTTTTATACTTAAATAATAAATAAATAAAATAAATAATTTCAGCCCGATTCATTCAGTAGTTTTTGCGTAAGAGAGTTACAATCATCCATACATTATATTCTATACAAACTTACACGTTTACAATATTAGGAATTATTAGCTCTCCTCGAGTAGGTATCATTAGATTATTGTAGAGACCATATTAATATCTCCTACAAACTTCTATTCTATCTACCTACTATAAGACGGGAGGAGTCAGTAAAAGAAAACAGAACAAAAAGGTACCTACAGTAAATTACGCTATGTAATGTAGGAATTACGGTGGCCATGACCCACTTTGTTACCTACAGTCTACACTCACGTTGATGGCATAAAAAAACAGCAAATTGGATGGATTATGTTATGACTAGTTGCGCCCCGCGGATTCACCCGCATGGAAATTTGTTTGTCAAATTTCAGAAATTTATTGCAAGCCTCCTTGTTTCGTAAAAATAAAAAATACCTGTTAATTATTTCCTTTATAGTTTATTTTTACCGAGTTTTGAGTAAAATGAACCAAGAAAAAAAAATTCTATACAAACTTTACCACCCTATTTTACCTCTTCAGCGGTAAAAATTTCCAAATTTAATAGCCTATGTCCATTTCTAGGTCCTAAACTATCAACTTACCAATTTCATCTAAATAACTCAAGTATCTAGTTACGGAGATTACAAATATTCACAAAGACTTTCCCATCACTACATAGTATAAAATAAAGTCGCTTTCTCTGTCCCTATGTCATTGTGTCCCTTTGAACGCTTAAATCTCTATAACTATATACGCAACGGATTTTGATGCGGTTTTTTTAATAGATAGAGTGATTCAAGAGGAAGGTTTATACGTATAATAAAACCGTGCGAAGCCGGGGCGGGTCGCTAGTTTATTATAATAGTAAGAAGTAAGATTTCGGGAACCTTACCGGCAATAAGGCACTTCATCTTGCTCGTTCGTTGCGTTAGCGCCCTCTGTGTCCGGGTTAGTGTTTGCTAGAAATAAATAAATAAATAATATTTTAAATAAATAAATAATGCTGGACAATCCACACAGCATCATCTAGCCCCAAAGTAAGCTACTCAAAGCTTGTGTTATGGCTACTAGATTCCTGATATATTTAATACATTATATACCACATAGATAGATATTTTTTTACTATAAATATCAAACACCCAGACCAACGGAACAAATTTCTGCAGATCGTACACAAATAAACAAGATATGACATTTCACGGCAGTCATTACGTATTTTTTAAAGAATTATCCACTAGTGCACATTCTCTTAAAAAATGGTCAAGATTCTTGATCCAAATCCTTAGAAATTGGTCAAGAAACATCGACAAACTTTTCTAGCACTAAGCAACTGTAAAAACATAAAAAGTCCATAACATTCAGAACCCAATTGGTTTATGCACCGCGGGGGCTGGCATTTAATTAATACGGTAAATATGGAACAAGTTTAATTAGTCAGAAAGAGAACTAAACTAGGTGCGACATTTGAGTCTGACTTCAGATAGCACGTTCAGTAGAAACCTTTCTGTTGGTTCAAATATTACTCGGAGACCCTCGAACGGATTTGAAAAATTATTTTAGAATACAAGGTGATTCAATAAATATAAATCGAAATCTGTTGAGACTCGAGATGCAGCACATAAAGTAGAAACCTTTGTAACTACACGTAAATTAATATCGGCATCAACCAAGGCTCGGACTAGCCGCATTCGCGCAGGTGATTAACACATTCACTGCCCAGATCTAGTGAGATGAGTCAAGGTGTGAATGAAAGACATTATACCTTGGGTTATCTGGTAAAGATCGCTTTTCAGCGATAAGACCGCCAATTGTCACTTAGTCTAAGTAGTTTTATTGTATATTGTTATTTTCTATTTAAGTGTGCAATAAAGTATTTTCTATATATCTATATTATGTGGCCATTGATATCCGTGATATTTTTATTTTTGATATACCATATATACCATACATTCCATAACATACTATAGGTACCTACATAGAAAACACCCAGAACACCCGGAGTAAATTAAATATGAAACAAAATATGTCCCGAGGAGGCGGGAATCAACCGCGTCGCAGTAAGACGCCCTCACTTATCCACTGTGGTACGAAGGCCTTATGAGCGCCTCAATGTTCTATCTCCAGCTTGGCATACGATCACCTGCTAATATGATATCATCAGCCTATATTATAAATAAATAAATAATTCCAGACAATCCACACAGCATCATCTAGCCCCAAGCTAAGCAGAGCTTGTGTTATGGGTACTAGATGACTGATATACTTAATACAATACATAACATAGATAGATATTTTTTTATTATATATAGGAAACACCCAGACCACGGAACAAATTTCTGCAGATCGTACACAAATTTGTTCCGAGCCGGGAATCGAACCCGCAACCTCCTGCGTCGCAGGCGGACCTTCGCCCACCGCGCCACATCGGTCGTCAACTATTATTAGATATATATGATATTAGTCCACTGCTGGACATAGGCCTCCCCTAATGAGCGCCATAGCGCCTTTCTTCAGCTTGCCGCATCCAGCATCTGCCAGCAGTCTTTCGCAGATCGTCATCCCACCTGGGCCCTTATTGTCTAACACAACTGATAATCGAGATCGATTCATTTTTGACATTTGAAACCTAGCCTGGACATGCCAAGACTTCGATTGGACCACAATCTATTTGAATTTAAGTGATACTCGATTTCAAGCTAGACAATAAGGCAGCTGGCCGGAGGGCGTCCTACACCACGTTCGCCAAGTCACGGTATCCACTCCAGAACATTAAAATATGATGCTAATATGATAACTGTCTTCAGCTTACCGCATCCAGCATCTGACAGCAGTCTTTCGCAGATCGTCATTCCACCTGGGGCCGAATTCCACTAATTTCAAAACAAAGTTCTCAATAGTGCCATTCAATCAAGATGATTAAAATGACGTTTGTGCATTTGATATTCTACTATTTTTTTGCGCGTGAAGTTACTTTCATAATTTAGAATGTCAAATTGGTAGATAAAAAGGTAATCGTCACAGCTATGAATGAACCTCAAAAAGTTTCTGATAATAGAATACCAAAAAGAGTTTAACACTGACATTTTGACACTATTTCTACTATTTAAATGGTTAAACGATTTATTTAGTGGAATTCGGGCCCTGGGCGCTATAGCGCTCATTATTATTTATTATTTTAGTCCAGCAGTGGACATACGCTGAGGATAGCTGACCTGTATTTCAGGACTGGGCTGCAGCGCCAACATCTCCTTGACTGCGCTGTACAGGTTGCGGGTTTCCTTCAGCTCGCGGTCTTTCAGGACCAGCATCTCGCTTTGCGCCAGCACTTTCCTATAGAGATGATAATGTCTTTGAACTTGCTATTATAATAAACTAGCGACCCGCCCCGGCTTCGCACGGTTTTATTATACGTATAAACTCTTGAATCACTCTATCTATTAAAAAAAACCGCATCAAAATCCGTTGCGTAGTTTTAAAGATTTAAGGCTTAAGCATTCAAAGACATAGGGACATAAGGACATGGGGACATAGGGACAGAGAAAGCGACTTTGTTTTATACTATGTAGTGATGGGAAAGTCTGTGTAATTGTTTGTTATAAGTAATCTCCGTAATTACTTAAGTTATTTAGATGAAATTTGGTACGTATATAGTTTAGGACCTAAAGGGTGGTAAAGTTTGTATGGAAAAATATTTTTACTTGATTCGATTTACTCTCGGGCGAGCTCGGTATAAAACAAGTATAAAATAAATAATTAATCACGTATTTTTTTATTTACAAAAGAACTCCAAGGGGTTGAATAATATTTTTCTGAAATTGTATAAAATAACTCTGGTTCGCGGGCGAAGCCGCGGAGCGCATCTAGTAATTAATATTCCGGATAGTCCACACAGCATCATCTAGCCCCAAGCAAAGCAGAACTTGTGTTATGGGTACAAGATGACTAATATATACTTAATACAATACATTACATAATAGATATTAAGTATACATAGAAAACACCCAGACCAACGCAACAAATTTCTGCAGATCGTAACACAAATTTGTTCCAAGGCGGGAATCGAACCAAAAACTTAGTAGAACTATAAAACAAGAGGTACCTACACTTATTGTCTAAATATAGCTAGTATAACAATTTAGCCTGAACAATTTAACCTGAACTAGGTAGTCCTGTGTTTCAGGCGATATGTTTTATTCCAGTACTCTCTCTCAAAATTTCGGCCCGATCCGTTTAGTATTGCATAGATATTTTTATTCTCTAAAGAAAATCTAAATTTTATGATTCCATGGCGCATGGCGTATTTAATTGCAACACTGTCATTCAGCCGCGAAGAACGTTTACCATCTTTTTTGTTAGATTTGTCTTACATATTTCGTATAATCCTTAATTTCAAACACTAATGTTTGTATGTACCTATGGATGTTTTACTCTTATACGCAAACAGATCGAGCTTAGAAATTTTAAATAGACGCGGTTTTAGGCTTGTAATAAGACAAGGCTACTTTTGATAAATTTTCACGCTGAAGCCGGCGGCTGAGAAAAACAAAACTATTATCAGTAAAGTCACATGCATTGGTAATTTCACACTTCTCAAAATTTTATTTGCCTACGTATGGTACGCTGACTACCAATTCTTATTTCCTTAAGAGAAATAAGGAAATTGGTAGATATAACCGCTGTTTAACTTTGTCGTTGGGGAATTTATTTTGGCGATCACCAATGACTTCCTAATAACTTCACTGAGAGTTAACTTTTGGGTTTTACTTGCTGCTTGCTCTGACGCATTGTTAGCTTTTTGTGAATCGCCACTAGACCACTGATTTTTGATAGTTTAGTTAAGTAAACATACGTAGTTATTTTTCCGTTTTAAACTACCTTGGAATATATTTTTTGAGGTCGTGAGTGACGCAGATAACTAAAGTAAACGTTTAGATTGTCCAATTCTCTGAACTTCACACCTTGCTACCTTTCTAAAACGAAAGGTTTTGAGACGCGAGACCTATTAATAAATTTACCTGAAAAGCTACAAAACGACTGCAATGACTAACGAGTTTTACCTATATAACGTCAATTTATCACGACTTATACCTATCTATCAAGTAACTTTACGTACCATTAAAATGAAACTATAAAATTATTACATACCTATATTTAATTGTAAATATATGTATATAATTTTATATGTAAATCGTAAGATGCAATACATATAGATATGTAACAGCTTAGCGTCATCGTTGTGGAATCATTTTATTTATATTTAATTTTTTTACTTGATTCGGATTACCATCATCGTAACTAAATACAATAAGAAATAAAGATAGATACAAGCATTCGATAATAGAATAGTTTATCGTTGTGGAATCTTGTTAACCGTTTATTTAAATATCTAGTGAAATAACCCAGTAGATGCAGGTTCGATACTCGACGCAGAACAAATCTCTCACTCCTGCTGTGCGACGACCACTTATCAATAATTGATATTTGAAAGCCATTTCTGGCTTTTGTTATTTGCTAGCTTCCTAAAAAATCTAATAGGTTCGTCAGTTAGATTTTCGAAAAATAATGGACTCTTATTTTTTCTTTTGTCAATCAAACAGAAAATGACCGTGATAAAGCGCATTACAGTTGAGAAATGGGGGCTGTGACTTTACAGCATGGCGTGACGTCACGAGTCCCCACTATTTTCACCCACTATTCTAAAATCGAACTAGCGGACAATATTTAACCCCATAGAATAATGTTTCTATCCCGCCTCTCCTCCGTAGGCCGAGACACGTTCTCGGCGACCCCGTTGACCCAATCACCGCCGCTAACCCGGAGGTGACGGCAACTCATTCGCTTCCGCACACTAATCAATCTTCCAAAAACCCCAAGAATTCCCCCTTCCGCCCATAGGTGCATTGGTGCACCTAGGCGAAGCCCTCTTGTAGCATCTGGCAACAGCCCAAGCCGAGGTTCGCACCTAAGTGGTGGCCCTTGTGCGTGTTGCCCCATCGTAACTTTACCGGCGGGCGCCCTCTGCGCCCGCCAATAGTCCGGTAACGCTGTCATGGCCATCTGAGGTCAACAGCATTATTCATTCGAAAAAAAAGTGTCTATCCCGCTCCCTCCACAGCTGTATACGTACTTCTGCGTGAGCCGCAGCTTCTTGGTGAGATGCACGCTCTCGGGGTCGGTCCCCTGCAGCTTGCGCCAGCGGTGCACATTCAGGGGAGTCTCCAACGCCTCCTCGAGGGCACGCACGCGCAGTCGCTCGCGGCCCAGCTCCCGTTCTAGGTTGAACACCTGGGGAATAACGAACCTGATGCTTCGAGTCGAACCTGCAACCTTCGGCGTAGTAGGTGGAAATCCGCCCGCCGCGCCACATCGGTCGTCAAAATTATGTATAGTCATTATCTATCTGGTTTTCCATGTGCAATCCCTTAAAGTCGCCATACACTGTAGCCGTGGCCGGGCCGGAGGTGAAGGCGTGCCGGTTGAATCCCTCCTACTAATATTATAAACTCGAAAGTTTGTAAGTATGGATGGATGGATGTTTTTACTCGTTCACGCAAAAACTACTCAAACGGATATAGACGAAATTTGGCACAGAGATAGATTATAGTCTGGAATAACAGACCATTCCCGTGGGAATTCCGGGAAAAATATAGCCTATGATACTTTATCCCGGAATTCCCACGGGAACGGGAATTACGCGGGTGAAATCGTGACGCACTGCTAGTATAATATTATACACCTATACTATAATACACCACATCAATATAATACATTCGTACTCTCTCCGGTACCAGATTCTTTGCCAGGAACTCACCTCCAGTCTCAAGTCTGTCATATTCTCTATTCCTTTGGACAGTAAGTTCTTCTCCTTGCGCAGACGGATGATCTCCAGCCGAAGCAAGCGGATGTCCTCAACGCGTTGCTCGTATTGGCGCTCCCCTGGAATTAATAAACAATGCTGGAGAAGAATGAAGGAGCGAGCACATCAGAGGAGGTTTTAAATTAGCGCCAGTGACGGAAAAGATGAGGAGAAACAAGCTAGCGTTTGCTGTTTTAAAGTGTCCACACACTGAAGCCGGAGGCGAAGGCGTGCGAGTTGTATTCTATTGAATCATATGAAAGCCTACACAATCACCGCAGGCGGTGGCAGCGCGGTGCCATAGGAAAAACCGCCACGCCTTCGCCTCCGCTCCGCCTCCGGCTTCTGTGTGTTTTCAACTTTAAGCTGATTTTAGAAGAGAAACGAAAACAGAGTTTGGTGGCCACCAAAGACAACTTCGTATCTCTTCCTAAACTAGACAAAATTAAAATACTACAGATGCATTAAAAATAGGCTTATGATAGGTTTAACAGTTTGTTAAACCTATCATAAGCTTATTTTTAATAAATCGTGTGAATTTTGGAAATTCTCTTTGTTTAACGGAATTATAAGATAAAATAAGTGGTGGCGCCACTTTAGGCGCCTTAAATAAAAGAAGAAAGGATAGGAAGAGTCATAGGGCCACTAGTTTTCGTGACGCCGCGTGTCAAATTATTACCGTGGTCATTGTCGGTAGTAACCGTTACGATAGTGCTTAAGAGCTATGATCACAGCACGATGTTACCGCCCCAAACTTCTTGTGGGGTTAAATACGTAAAACCCCAGGTTCAAGCTCTACTTAGCTTGGGGCTAGATGATACTGTGTGGACCAGGAACAGGCCTCAATCTCTTAAACTCTTAAAGAGAATATCCGTGATGGGAAATACCATGAAAAGTCCGTATATGGTCATTGGTCACATGTGACTTGTATGATGGAGTGAATCAGCAGGGGTACTACCTATTTTAATTCATCGGAAAAGCCTTGGAATGCGATATCGGAAACTTTTGACGATGAACACCATTTTAAACAAGCAAATTCGAAAACTTTTGCTATTTGAATTTGGATCCTCAGTTCCTTAGTTTAGATATGAAATCAGTATAGCGTTCTAATCTAAAGATCTGACGGAAATAGAATCGAATTCGAATTTGACGTTTCAGTTACGGAAACGAATCGAATGAATTAAAATTTATTTATTAAAAAAAACTGCATAACATCATTACAGGTTTTTTTTCCGCTATTTAGGTGTAAGTATAGGTAGGTAGGTACTAATCTAAACATTTTGTTTCTATAACTACCTGTGTTATTTGTAAGAGTTTCGGCAGGTTGTAGTAAAAAATATCTACACGTTTCGCAGATAGGATATTCAGTGATATGAATAGCGAGTGGCATGAGGGCAAACTATAGGTTAAAATTCTCCGAATCTATTAAAATGCAGGACCTCCTAGCTCACTCACCTCTGTGTAGCGTGACCTCCTAGCTCACTCACCTCTGTGTAACGTGACCTCCTAGCTCACTCACCTCTGTGTAACGTGACCTCTTAGCTCACTCACCTCTGTGTAACGTGACCTCCTAGCTCACTCACCTCTGTGTAGCGTGACCTCCTAGCTGACTCACCTCTGTGTAACGTGACCTCCTAGCTCACTCACCCCTGTGTAACGTCCTAGCTCACTCACCCCTGTGTGACGTGACCTCCTAGCTCACTCACCCCTGTGTAACGTCCTAGCTCACTCACCCCTGTGTAACGTGACCTCCTAACTCACTCACCGCTGTAACGTGCCCTCCTAGCTAACTCACCTCTGTGTAACGTGACCTCCTAGCTCACTCACCCCTGTGTAACGTGACCTCCTAGCTCACTCCCCCTGTGTAACGTCCTAGCTCACTCACCCATGTGTAATGTGCCCTCCTAGCTAACTCACCTCTGTGTAACGTGCCCTCCTAGCTCACTCACCCCTGTGTAACGTGACCTCCAAGATCCGTATCTTCTCGTAGAGCAGAGACACCTCGTCGTTGCGCCGCACCAGCTGCGCTCCCACCACGTCCCTCTCGTTCATCAGACCCTCGGATTCCTTCATCAGCTTGGCTCGTAATGCATCTCCTTCCTGTGGGACGATATATTAACAGTAGTAGTACATAGGTGCTTAGTATAATTCTGAACATATTCAGAAAATAACATATAATAATGTCTAGGAGTTGGGTGTTGACACTACAAAATTATAGTACATTGTTACCCAAGGGTTGAACGTAACTTATTTAGTCCCAATAGCGAGGGCGCCAATAGTTCGAGGGACTTGAAAAGCACAGTGTTTACCTCGGGTGAAGTAACTTAATTAGTTACTTCACCCGAGGTAAACACTGTGCTTTTCATTACGAAAACAAGGAAATAAAAATAAAAACATAAGTTAACTAAAGAAAAAAAAATTATGAACTCAACAACACTAGAACAAATGAAGATAGAATTGCCGATTTTTTTTTTTTTACCTACTTTCAGCCATTATTTTTCACATTCTGCCACCACCTTGGTTCAATAGAAACGTGATAGCTGTCAGTTGAATACGATTCTCTCTAGGGCTGTAAAGTACCTATCACTTTCAACCCGCTCTTCAGGCAACTTCAGACCTACTTTCCGAGTATGAGTAATGAAAAACAATTTTAAGTCTTCGGTTGTGTCATCGTTTCATTTGAACTGAGTTGAACCTTATCCTGAATAAATGATTATTAAAAAATAACTATAAGTAACGTAGAAAGATCCCAAAGGCAAAGTTTAGGGTAAATAATCATTTGTTTAGAGCCAACTCGTTAGGTACCTATCTACCTAAGACTTCAACTTTTAGACTATGTCTGAGCGGTAAGGCAACGAAATGCCGCGAGTAATTTTGCATGAGCTTTCCAATGCCTTATTACTTAGGTAAATATTACAGTTGAAACGACCGCCGAACGTCCTCAGTGCGTGGAATTTTACTAAATAGTTTAAGCTCTAAATATATAGGAATGTTGATTAAATAATAATTTATTATGCATTCACTTCAATAGATAAAAAAATTAAATATTCAAAGAATTTTAATTAATACAGATGTATTCATTTGAAAACATAATCACAATAAGTAGCTACCTATTTATTGACGGAAGCAAATGCAGTTTAAAACATCTAGAAACACAACATTACGTAAGTACCTACCTATTTCGTGGAAGTAGGTACCTAATTGATACTGGTTATAATGAATAAGTACAAGTCTATCTAACATATTTTTCTTTAAATTCATTGGATAAAATAGTCCATAGAATCGACTTCACTTTTGTTTAAAAAAAAACATTCAGAAAAAGCTCAAAAATCCCACTGGGACATTGAGTTCGTTCGGAAGACCGTAGCTTGTTATTTCCGTATTACTTCTTTACCTGAACAATTCTATTGAGCCGAGCCTCCTTTTGCCTCAAGGCAGTAAAGTCTGCCTTCGCGTCAGACAGTTTGACATGCCCCGCGATGTAAGTAATACTGCTTTACCTGAACAATCCTATTGAGCCGAGTCTCCTCTTGCCTCAAGGCAGTAATGTCTGCCTTCGCGTCAGACAGTTTGACATGCCCCGCGATGTAAGTAATACTTCTTTACCTGAACAATTCTATTGAGCCGAGCCTCCTCTTGCCTCAAGGCAGTAATGTCTGCCTTCGCGTCAAGACAGTTTGACGTGCCCCGCGATGTAAGTAATACCTCTTTACCTGAACAATACTATTGAGCCGAGCATCCCCTTGCCTCAAGGCAGTAATGTCTGCCTTCGCGTCAGACAGTTTGACATGCCCCGCGATGTAAGTAATACTGCTTTATCTGAACAATCCTATTGAGCCGAGCCTCCTCTTGCCTCAAGGCAGTAATGTCTGCCTTCGCGTCAAGACAGTTTGACATGCCCCGCGATGTAAGTAATACCTCTTTACCTGAACAATCCTATTGAGCCGAGCCTCCTCTTGCCTCAAGGCCGTAATGTCTGCCTTCGCGTCAGACAGTTTGACTTGCCCGGCGATGACCTCTACTCGCAGCATTTCATTTTTCTTGACGCACTTCGCGAGAACACCCTCACATGTCTTCAGCCCCGTCTCTTTGCCCGTAATGTCTTCTTTCAGCTGCTCGATCTGGTATGCTAGCATCTGTTTCAGAGAAAGATGGTTAGTAAAGGAAATTAAATGGAGTGTTTAATTTGAAGTTTGGCAGCAGTTGGTTTTAACTTCTATCCATGTAGGTATATATATTACCAGCGACCGGCCCCGGCTTCGCACGGTTTTATTATACGTATAAATCTCCCCCTTGAATCACTCTAAAAAAACCGCATCAAAATCCGTTGCGTAGTTTTAAAGATTTAAGCAGTCAAAGGAACATAAGGAAATAGGTACAGTAAAAGCGACTTTATTTTATACGTCGTCACTTACCATAAGGTGAGATTGTGGTCAAACGAAGGTCTATTGATGATAAAAAAAAATTATTACTATGTAGTGATCATATACCTATGGTAAAAAAATCAGCAAATGCGAAAGTATTCAAGCTTTTAAAGGATTAGGTATGAAAAAGCAGTATATATAGACGGTTAGAGATATCATAATCACAATAAGAAAATACTTAATTCTAGATATAGAGAAATACTAAGTTCTAGACTAGATCTGGAATAAGAAAAAGGATGCGAAGCTGCGGGCCGAAGTTTTTTACTTTTCAAGCACGACGTGCCGATTAAAAACTGGGTCTATGTAAATCGATTGACTTCTTTTGCTCCTTTGAGACCGTTATGTTGCGTGACACTCGGCGCGACGGCTTAGCTGGACTGACAACTTGACAAGGTAAGGCGTAGTTTCGTCATTTATGTGTGTGCGAATGTGTGTTTGTACACGGCAAGGCGTAGTTTTAGCGGCCTCAGTACGGGTTTCGTTGGGGCTCCGTCTAGGTCAGTGATTCCCAAAGTGGTGGGTGACTTGACGGGGGTCTATGTTAGGCGTGACCAAAAATTGGGGTCCACAACTGTAAGCGGGGGTGCAGGATTATTAATGCGGTTTCGGTGGCGAAGAACTAAAATGTTGGCTTGACTTCTCTTATCAATATAGACAGATAATATTTAAAGAAGCTCAGCAATTATTACCTACTTGTAAAAACTTGTGGCTGCCAAAAAACTTGCAGCTATGGGGAGACATCAAATAAAAGCTTTTTTTTCGAAAACTGTTTATTCATCTTTGAAACTCAGCGACAATGCAAGTTTCCATAGATCTAATCTTAAATTTTTTTCGAGATTTAGAGATTCGTAGTTATGTAGCTGCATGGGGTCCACCGGATCCAGGAATTTTTTTAAAGTGGTCTATGTAACAAAAGAGTTTGGGAACCTCTGGTCTAGGTAGTCTGTAGTAACCTTTAGTTTCTGCTTGAGATCCTGTATCTCATCCAAGGCCTCGGTGTAGTTCTTGTGCAGCATGTTTCTCTCGGCGCGGCAGGCGTCCAGGCCCACGGACAGCTTGCGGGAGCGCATCACCTCCTCACGCAGCGCCTTCTTCAGGTCCACCAGGTCCGCGGTGCGGAGACGGACCTCGTCTGGAAATATTTTCAACTAGCTGTTTGAGTCGCCTTATACTTGAAGTTCATAAGTTGATCGGCCATTGGAATTTGATGATTCAGTAAATCAGTAAAGCAATATCTTTATTTCTTGAGGCTTACAAAATAAGTACTTAGACAAGTCAAATTTAATACTATAGGTACATAATGACGACCGATGTGGCGCGGTGGGCGAAGGTTCGCCTGTGACACAGGAGGTTGCGGGTTCGATTCCCGCCTCGGAACAAATTTGTGTATGATTTTTCACACCATTGTTTCCTCGGTCTACCGCGATGCCTCACCATGTTGGGACACGAGCGGCGGATGGCCCACAAGTCCAAATGGTACACCTTACCAACGAATTTTGTCACACATTACCTAATTTTACCGAAATTTATCTGTGCGGTGTAGTAAAGTGTCCTAAACTTGTTTTGTTAAGTACCAACCTGATATTTCGTCAATTTTCTCATTCAACGCTATTGTTTCTTCTAGCGACCTGAAAATGACAAAAAAATTATGATGTTGCAAAAGTCACAAATGCTGATAGTTGTTTCACTTGTTACACTTTCGCATCGGAGTTTTTTATCGGAAACAGTGCCTTAATATTAACATAAATCAACTGTTCTGATTCAATTCTTTGCTATGATATAAAACACTATAATAGGAGGCCTATTATTATCTGTCTATGTAACAGTATCGTAAACTTCTAGATAGGCTTATAAATGAGATAGGGCAGGGCCATGTATTTAGATTGCCTCAAACATCAACCATACAACATCTACTAGCAGAATTATTATTATTTGCCCCAATAAACCGCACCTGAGTCCTGAAGCTGCCACATAGAATTTTGACTCATCGGATGACTGGTGAGGCATTCCCGTAACTAGGGAAGAGAGCGGTTTCGAGTCCCGTCGAAATCGAAATTTTTACTAGATTATTAATTTGCTTAGAAACGATTATCGGTGCTTCGGGAGATATGGTTGACCCACTGTTAATTAAGCTTGCTGATTTTCTTTCAAATACTTATGTTGGTAAAATATCAATAGACCAGGGTAGAGGCCTTTCAAAATTATGAACAAAACCTAAAAACACTCATCCCCTTCCCGACCTCAGATCGCCATTAAATTTTATTAAGGCAACTGAAATATTCTCTTTCTTTCTTTCCTTAGTATTCAATTACCTGTCCTTGTCCTTCTCAAACTGCCGTATCATGAGACATTTCTTTAACAACTAAATAAATTATCTCTTTCTTTCTTTCCTTAGTATTCAATTACCTGTCCTTTTCCTTCCCGAACTGCCGTATCATGAGCCATTGCTTTAACACCTAAATAAATGTTCTCTTTCTTTCTTTCCTTAGTATTCAATTACCTGTCCTTGTCCTTCTCAAACTTAGTCCATTGAAAAGTTACATTTGGGGTTGCGTTTTTTAGAGGACGCAATTTTATTTTTTTGATGTGTTGGGGGGGTCAGTGTAAAGCTAAAACCAAGTTTGTGGGGTCGCCACCCTTGTCCCACGGCTGCCATCTTGAAAATAGGGGTTGAAATGGTTTTTACGATATAACTCTTAAACTATTTATTTGATAAAAAAAAGTTAATAACATTTTTTGTTGCAAATTAAATTCTCTACAACTTTAATTCAGTAACTTTTTGTCGTAGAACTAAAAATAAAAAAGTTATAAGCAAAAATCAAAAAAAAGTCCCCATCTCTCCTCTTACTATGATAAGTCTTTTACTGTACAAGCTACTCGTCTATGATATGCTCTTCCCCTGGACATCAGACGTGCGAATACACTTACTACTTTTAAAAAACTGTTTCACCAACATTATTTATCTATGTAACGTTAGCTGTTTATGTAAGTTTATTATAATATTGGTAGGTTCTTATGTATTTAATTTCTTTTCCATTTCTATATGTAGATATATTGTAACTGCCACCATCTATATTGTTCTTTTATATCCAGTCCATCCAAAGGTTGCCTGGAAGAGATCGCTTTTAGCGATAAGGCTGCCCTTAATACTTAGTTTGTAGTATTTTATGTATTATTTGCTTTATTTGTGTGGTAGGTTTAAGTAAAATATAGAGTTTTCATTCATTCATTTGTGTCTAAAATCATTCGAAATCGTCTTCACAATTAAAAACAGGATAAAATACATCCGCACGTGGAGAAATATGTAGCACAACTAAAATAAATAGGTTAAACGACAACTTCAACACAATGTTATGAGCTATTCTTACAATAAAAGAGGTTAGGAATAATTATAACAATTTTCGCTTATAACTTTTTTATTTTTAGTTCTACGACAAAAAGTTACTGGATTAAAGTTGTAGAGAATTTAATTTGCAACAAAAAATGTTATTAACTTTTTTTTTATCAAATAAATAGTTTAAGAGATATATCGTAAAAACCATTTCAACCCCTATTTTCAAGATGGCGGCCGTGGGACAAGGGTGGCGACCCAACAAACTTGGTTTTAGCTTTACACTGACCCCCCAACACATCAAAAAAATAAAATTGCGTCCTCTAAAAAATGTAACATTTCAATGGATTAACTGCCGTATCATGAGCCATTGCTTTAACAACTAAAAATATTTTCTCTTTCTTTCTTTCCTTAGTATTCAATTACCTGTCCTTGTCCTTCTAGAACTGCCATATCATGAGCCATTACTTTAACAACTAGATATTTTTTCTTTCTTTCCTTAGTATTCAATTACCTGTCCTTGTCCTTCTCAAACTGCCGTACCATGAGCCCAAATGAGCCGTTGCCAAACAACTAAATAATTTTTCTTTCTTTCCTAAGCATTCAATTACCTGTCCTTGTCCTTCTCAAACTGCCGTATCATGAGCCGTTGCTTGGTGATCTGCGTCGCGTTCATGGCTAGCTCGTGCTCCAGCTGCTTGCGACGCTGTTCTTGCAACGTCAGCATCTGAAGGTTCTCCTGCGCCTCGTCTGTAAGTACAATTACATTGTTAAGTTATAAGGTTTAGGCTGAAAACCAGCGCCCTTTCACACATAATTCCTCTATGTGTGAAAGAGCATATAGTCCATTGAAATGTTACATTTTTTAGGCCTAACCTTGCGTTTTTTAGAGGACGCAATTTTATTTTTTTCGCTTATAACTTTTTTATTTTTAGATCTATGACAAAAAGTTACTGAACTAAAGTTGTAGAGAATTTAATTTGCAACAAAAAATGTTTTCAATTTTTTTTATCAGAAAAATAGTTTAAGTGTTATATCGTAAAAACCATTTCAACCCCTATTTTTAAGATGGCGGCCGTGGGACAAGGGTGGCGACCCCACAAACTTGGTTTTAGCTTTACACTGACCCCCCCTACACATCAAAAAAATAAAATTGCGTCCTCTAAAAAACGCAACCCCAAATGTAACTTTTCAATGGACTAAAATAGCTGAGCCAAGACCTGTTAGACGTACGTTCACGCGCACTTATTTTTAACCTGCTTAATTTACGGAAGTTACGGATGAGCTGCTTAGTACCCACTGTTCAGTTATTATGTTTCTGTTGTCTTAGTATCTCCGTGTACTTTTTCTATTTTTTATACTTATTGTAATTTATTTATGTTATGTGACGTATCGTCTAATTAACAATTTCATTTCATTTCATTGATGTTTATATATTTTAACTTTTGCTTAGTCGGTAGTTTTGTTGCAAGCGGACCTTCGCCCGCCACGCATCTGGTCATCTGGTTCCAGTTAAAGTAAAGGAATGTAAGACACTAACCCTGCAGAAGATACAGAGTAAGTACCTTACATTGAACCTCAAACCTGCTTGTACGATAAACAGGCGGAGACACCGCCTGCTTATCGAACAAGCAGGCTGATTCCAGTTGATTTCTCGAGGATATTTTCTGAATCCCGAGAGGTTGACGATAAACCTAAGAAAATAAACCATTCAGAAAATAACCTCGAGGAATCAACTGGAATCGGCCTGCTTGTTCGATAAGCAGGCGGAGACTTTTTGAGTTAAATACAAAAGTAAGGAATGTAAGACACTAACTCTGTATCTTCTGCATGGTCTTATTGAGGATATCTTTCTCCCGGTTCAGGTTCTCAATGTCTCGCTTGTCGTTCTCCGCCTGTTTGTTGGACAACACGATCTCTCGCTCCATCACGGACACTTGCTGGCGGAGCCGCTCTCTGAAATATACGTATCACTATATAGAATTAAACAAAATAGCTTCCTGCTGTCTGTCTGTCACTATATTTGCGTGGAATTAAAGTGTAGTATTTAAGATTAAAGCGTAGGATTAAGTGTGGGGTTAAAGATTAAAGTGTGGGATTAAAAATCGTGATTCCAAAGTGTCAGATTAATGTGAAGGTTGTAACACTTTCGTTGTAACTATTTTTTTAAAAATGCCGCTCCATCCACATTTTGAAATTCCCGCGGTTTAGCGCCTATCGAAACTGACAGCGTCACATGACGTGAGTGAAGCAAGCGACCATTGACAATAAGGAATGATGAATTAGCGGATTTTTGCTTTGTCACTGGCTGGCCAGAACGGCGACTCAAAAAGACTCAGATCGTTCGTAAAAGATTATTTCTTTTCTTCAATAAGTTTACAAAACTTGACACAATTTTAACGTGCCTGCTTCGTTTTGTGTTTAAATCTCCCAGAACTTGTGAAACCCCATATTGGGTAAGTGTTGTGTTTCATAGGATAAATTGCACTGTAAGCCGTTTGAACCCAACGGCCCGATCTTTAATCTTATTTCTTATGTGTATTCTTCTAGCCATAAGTAGATATTCATTCTTTCTCATATGTAGCCGCTTTGCACACGCAATCATATCATTATTTCATATTTAAAATGTAAATTATCATCCTGTCTGTATTGCATCATACTCTTCACATTTTCCTGCACTTCTCACTGCTTATTTTAGACTCGAATTCACTTGTTTGACTGCCTCATCACTGATTACTATTATATGCTAGTTACCATTACGTTCACCATGAGCATGGGATGTCGCAGTCAAACTTGGGAAGTGGACAAATTCTTAATGGTCTGGAAATGGGTTCCAGGGTTCACCTTACGGGTAGCACCTTCTGCTTCTGAGATACCCCACTGAAGACGCCGCACGTCGCATCGCTATTGTCTGCCTAGCTGCGAACCCGATTCGGCGCCCATCTTGTTCCAGTCGGCGCCCATCTTGCTAGCTGCACCGGACCGACTCCCGCTCATGCTAAGGCCAGTAGTGGTACACTTGATGTTTCTCAACGCGACCCGGATACGACTTTCTTAAACTAAATTCACGACCCTTAGACTAAAAAGTTTGTTAAATAAATTCTTGATTATTAACCATTGTTTTAGTTGCTTCAACTCACAAAGAACGTTTCATTGGCGCCCAACGTGGGGCGGAAATCAGATCGCGTACTTAGGGAGAAACAGAAAGCATATCTATCTATCTATCTATCATGCACGGTATGTTCTCACGCCTTAGTAGGGATCTGTCTGAAAATGAGAAACTGGATATCTTGCTTCATAATATCCGACCCTGTTATGTTAGCACCTTGTTAGCTTCCCCAGAAATTAAAACTATCGACTCGCTTAAATCAATATGTCGTAGTTACGAAAACATCCAGGCACGTTTTGCTCAGTTTCGCGAGCCGCCAAAAGCGTCGGCGACTACTATAGCTCCCGAATTTGCATACAAAGGGAATGATAGTAGCTCTCACTCCTCCGGTGATAAAAAGGTTGCTGTTTCCGCTCTGGAAAAAGATGATGGGGAAACGATCGCAGCCCTTACTTCGAAAACTGCTAGATTCTGTCCGCGATGCAGAACTAATGATCACTCATTAAGATATTGTAAGGCAGAACGATTCCTTATCTGTTTCAAGTGTGGAAAGAAAGGTGTTCGTCGTTCAGAATGTCCTGACTGCAAAAAAACTAATTCTAAGGACACTCCAAAAAACTAGGTAGTCAGGATTGTAAAGATAGCTTGTATCATAAAAATTTTGATATTGATGAGTGGAAGAAATGGTTAGGCTTCATATCTTCATTCTTCACTTTTAATGCTGTCTCTTCAATCCGCGATGACGATCCTAACGTTGATAAGTCTCGACCTTATGTCGCAGTGAACATAGATACCAAACCTTTCATCGGTCTTCTTGACTCCGGCTCTTCTGCTACTATTTTAGGTAACGGAAGTCACGAATGCTTACTTAGGGATGGTATTAAGTTGTCAAATTGCGATAAAGTTCATTTTGTTAGTGCTGGCGGCAACAAACTTGAGGCCATAGGGGTTCTAGAACTTCCCATTAAATTTCAAAATCAGACTCACAACTTAAAGGTATTCGTAGTTCCCGGTATAAAGCACTCTCTCATTTTGGGAATGGATTTTTGGAGAATCTTCGGATTGTTCCCTAAATATCTGGACCATATTGCTTATTACAAAGACTCTGACGAAATCTTCACTACTGATTTTGTTGACCAACCGATCAATAATCTTCAGTCTTATGATAACTTGTCAGACGAGCAAAGAACTACTGCGGATCAAATGATAGAGCGATTTCGTGACATTTCTTATGAAGAACGTGGTCTTGGTCGTACTAGTTTGACTACACACGCTATTAACACTGGTGATGCTACTCCTATACGTCAACGGTACTATAGAATGTCCCCAGAAAAACAACGTATTCTGGTAGAGCAGTTAGACGAGATGCTTCAAGAGGATGTTGTGGAACCATGTGAAAGCCCTTGGTCGTCACCAGTCCTTTTGACACCCAAGAAGAATGGTGAGTTGAGGTTTTGCTTGGACAGCCGTAAACTCAACTCCGTAACCAAAAAAGACGCGTACAGCCTACCATATATTACCGAAATCCTTGATAATCTTCGTGATGCTAGATACCTTTCAAGCGTTGATCTTTCCAAAAGCTTTTGGCAGATACTTATCCGGGAGGAAGATAGGCAAAAGACGGCATTTTACATACCAACTCGAGGCACCTTCCAGTTTAAATCAATGCCTTTCGGTTTAACTAATGCCCCAGCTACACAGCAAAGGTTAGTGGATACCTTATTTTATGGCCCTGAATTCGAGCACAAGGTTTTCGTATTCGTTGATGACATCATCATCGTTTCTAATAGCTTTGAACAACACATTTCACTGCTTAGTCGTGTCTTAGATAAGCTCAAATTAGCTAATTTGACGATTAACTTCAAAAAAAGTCAATTTTTCAGGAGCCAGTTAAAATATCTAGGATATGTGGTAGACTCAAATGGTTTGCAAGCGGACCCAGATAAGGTAAAATCAATAGTAGATTATCCTGTACCCACTAACAGAAAGGAGGTACGACGTTTCCTTGGAACTGCGTCTTGGTACCGTAGGTTTATACCTAACTTCAGTACATTAGCTTCCCCGTTGAATAAGTTAACGTCTCAGAAAAAGAATTCACCCCCATTTGCATGGTCTACTGAGGCTGAAGAATCCTTTCATAAACTTAAATCCCATCTTATATCTGCACCAATCCTATCATGTCCGGACTATCAAAAGTCCTTCGAAGTACATACTGATGCGAGTGATTACGGTATTGGAGCTGTACTCACTCAAAATCAAGATGGTCAAGAAAAGGTTATAGCCTACATGAGCAAGTCACTTACACAACAGGAACGCAACTACAGTGCCACAGAACGCGAAGCCTTAGCCGTTTTACTAGCAATAGAGCACTGGCGATGCTATCTGGAGAATGGTCTGATCTTCACTGTCTTTACAGATCACTCATCACTTAAATGGTTTCTTAACCTTAATAACCCAACAGGTAGACTGGCTAGGTGGGGAGTCCGTCTCTCTGCTTTTAAGTTCGAGATTAAGCATAGAAAGGGCGCTGAGAACGTGGTTCCCGACAGCCTATCGCGCGCTGTTCCTGTCGTTGCCATTGACTCTACTCCTTGTATGCCTCAAACTATTGATAGGTACTTGGTATATGAAACTATTTAAAGGTTGTCAAGAGTCCCCTACATCGTACTTAAATTATCGTGTCGAAAATAATAGCTTGTTCAGGTATGTTAAATCCTTAAATCCTTTGACTAGAGAATTTGAATGGAAGGAGATAATTCCGCTAGAAAGACGCCAAGAGGTCATTTCTCAAAATCACTCAGAACCAACCTCTGGTCATTTTGGAATTTTAAAAACTTATAAACGGCTTAGTCTCAAATATTTTTGGCCAAAAATGCACAAGGATGTGGTGAGTTTTGTCACCAACTGCGATGCGTGCTTGTCGCACAAACACCCTACTCATGCTACGCTTGGTACAATGGGTCGCCCTAAAGATTGTAGTCGCCCATTTCAAATGATCAGTATGGATTTGGTAGGTCCTTTACCGGTTTCTAGAAAGCAAAACACATTTCTACTTGTTATTACTTGCTGCTTCTCTAAGTATTGTATGCTGTTTCCAATAAGACGAGCAACTGCAGAGATAATCATGCGTATCTTGGAGGAACGAGTCTTTTTAGTCCATGGCATTCCTAGCACTATTCTGATGGACAACGGCAAACAGTTTACTAGCAATGGGATGAAAGGTCTGTTAGCTAGCTATAAAATCCCTAACGTCTGCTTTACCCCGCTATATACTCCGCAGGTAAATACTGTAGAACGGTATAATAAAACCATAATGACCGCTGTCTCTACCTTCATTGAAAGTGACGATCGTATTTGGGATACTAACATACCTAAGATACAATTTGCTTTAAATACCGCCGTAAATGAAGTTACTGGTTTCACTCCTTCATTTCTTGTTTTCGGGCGGGAGCTAGTAAGCTGTGGATCGCATTATGTCGACTCTGACCTTGAGGATAGTATTATATTCACACCACGTGACAGTTATGCCGAAAATTTAGGTACACTTCATAAAATTTTCGATAAAGTGCAATTGTCACTACTAAAAGCTCATTCTCGAAATACTTCGCATTATAACCTAAGGCGTAAAAACGTTGAGTTTAACATAGGCGATATTGTATGGAAGCGAACATTCTACCTTAGTGACAAGGACAAGAGATTCTCTAAGAAATTAGCTCCAAAATTCCTAAAATGTCGCATAATAGCAAAAAAATCAAAACTTGTTTATGAACTTGAAGATATGGCAGGTCAAAACTTAGGGACCTGGCATGTCAAAGATTTCAAGCTGACATGAATGAATATTTCCATGGGATTTTCCTTAGGAAAAATCCAAACCTTAAAAGGGGGGTATGTAACACGTTAAAGAGTGTTAAAGAGTGGGATTAAAATAATTGTGGGTTAAAGTGTGGGATTAAAAGTGAGGGATTAAGTGTGGGATGAAAAAGTGTGAGATTAAGTGGGTCTTCTACTCACCGGTCGGACTCAATGCCCGCCTTCGATTTCTCCAGGAGCGAGAACCTCTTGTAAAGCATCGTGTTGGCTTTCATTGTTTTGGTTACTTCTAGTCGCTGCTTGTTGTTGTCGTCGATCATATTCTATGGCATATGAAGATGTGTCAAGTTAGTTTATCTTCTACAGTTTACTCCCTTTATTATAACTAGATCAAATCAAATAATACATATTAATTACATGTGCCGTTATTGTCGTCGATCATATTCTATGACATATGAAGAATGAAGAAAAAAATCACTAAGTTCTTTCAGATAGAAATCTAACTAGATATCATCATCATCATCAACCTATACTATTCTACAGTTGGACATAGGCCTCCCCTAATGAGCGCTATAGCGTCCTGTCTAAAAAAAGAAAAAGTAGATATGTTTGTTTGAATACTATCAAACTTTGTATAAGATGTATGGATTTTTTACGCAAAAAGTAACTACTGAACGGACCAGTCTTAAACTTCGAATAGACGTAGCTTTGGCGACTTTTCATCCCATAAAGCAGTTCCAATCAGTTAGGGCTTGTTTCACCATCGAAAAGTAAGTTCCTGTTAATTTACTTGGTAGATAACAATATTGTCGTCGCCTACTGATAACTTTATTACGAAAGAGACAGCACCATAGATATCTGTCAGTTAATTAAACGGGAACTTACTTGACTCTTTATGAAAATATTATTATTGACTATTGTGAAACAGGCCCTTAGAATAGTACATTGTTACCCTAGGGTTAGAGCAAGGGCGCGAGGGAGCGAGGGCGCCAATAGTTCGCGGGACTAAATAAGTTACTTTCACCCGAGGTAAACACTGTTCTTTTCATTACGAATACAAAGAAATACCTAACTTAGATAAACAAAAATATTGTGGATTTTACGGTAAACTCAACAACACAAGAAAACAATGAAGATCGAAATGTCGTTTTCCCACATTTTTTAAAAACGACATTTCGATTATCATCATTATCATGGTTCAATAGAAACGTGATAGCTGTCAGTTGAATACGATTCTCCCTAGGACTGAACAATATCACTTTCAACCCGCTTTTCAGGCAACTTCAGACCTCCTTTCCGAGTATGAGTAATGAAATTAACATTTTAACGTTTCTATAGTATATCCTATAGTTCCTATCCTATAGTGTTTAATATGTATAATAAAAAATATCTATCTATGTATGTAATGTATTAAATATATCAGTTATCTAGTACCCATAACACAAGCTTTGAGTAACTTAGGTACTTTGGGGCTAGATGGTGCTGTGTGGATTGTCCAGCGTTATTTATTTATTATATAGAAATAACGAGTACAAAGCCTCGAGCAGATAGGTACTAGTGTAATGTTTATATTTTAAAACGTGTATGTATGTCATAATAACTATGTATGTCATAGTTTTTATGTGTCAGTTTTGTTCATTTTAGCGTTTTTTGTATGTGTGATCCGTAAAGCCAGCATGTGGCTCTGACGGAAGACCAGCGTTGGTTGCTAGCTTGCTAGCAATCAACTCATGCTGAGGCAGAGCCATTTTGTTACAGATTTACTCTTTCCATTTTAGTCTCAGTTTAGTATATGTTTAGTATACTGTGTATTGTGTAATTCTGTAAACAAATAAAAATATATTCTATTCTATTCTAATAGATATTTTTTGATCAGTCAAACCTTCAACTCTTTCGAAGTATTAAGAAGAGTTTTCTTGGTCGCGTCGAAGTCCTTGTTGGTGTTATCTAGAGTTTCCTTCATCGCTGTAGCCTTCGTGACGGCGGCTTCTTTCTCCTGGACGGCATCCTCCAGTCTCTTGTTGAGATCACGCATCTGCTTGTCTCGCCGCTCTATCGTCCTTTCGGCTCTGTTTATCTGAGGAGGTACCACTTGTCCAATTAATATTCTACTTTCCTAACCCTAGAACCGTACCCTGGGCTATTCTTATGCCCTGGGGTACAAATGAAAAAATAAAATAAAATTGTCAATAACTTTTTTACTATTTGACGGTTTGTATCGCGCATTCGTGTATTTACGTAAGGCAGGGGGACGCGCTGATACCTTAGACACTAGTCCTAATAGTCAGTTGAGGCGATAAGGTGCGTGTGGGGTACACCAGCAATGACCACCAAAACCATATTTGCCAAATTTGTATAAGTTCCTAATTTGATCGGCTTTGAGTGTGTTAAATGAGACTGAAATTAATGTACGAAAGCATACATGATTTGATTTTTGATAAAAGTTATTATCTTCTGAAATATGTGTTTTTTTGTTAGGGGTGTGTCTGTACCCCAGGGTACCGTTCATGAAATTCTTATATGGGTACGGTTCTAGGGTTAACAGCGAAAATTACAATCAAGGAAAAAAAAAATATTATTGAGCTAACTGCAGACAGTTGCAGTTAGCAAATTTTTGATTTCCACAGGACTTGAACACGCGTTCAGCACGGGAATGCGCTAACCAACTGCACCAAGAAACCAAGTGACCACCTCATCGACAATCTTTGCCTACAGTAGTAGGTCTTGTAGGTGGAGCTAGAGTCCGTAGAAGGTCGCAAAGTATGTATATCCATAGCCCACGATGCGCATGCTCCATTTGCAGGTCTATAGCGGCGGTAGCAACGGCTCTGGATTTCACCGCGCAGAGGCATGAAAGGAAATGCATTATATGGGTACCACCGACACAAATTTATTTGTTATGTGAATAAATAAACTGAAACTGAAACCATCCCAGCATGTTCTAGTGCCCATAGCTGAAGAAATGTAGATTATATGTAGAAATGGAGATTTTAGGAGGCTCCCTTGGCGGAACTTGGTTTTTAGGACGAAAATCTATGGATTGTAGTTTTTTTAAGGACCAATGGAAATGCGATAGACTAGGAAAGACTTACCCTATCCGTGAGGCTATTGATGGAGGCTGCTCGCGTCTCGATCTCCGCCCTGAGCTTCTCGGACTCTCCCTTCAGGTGGTCTACGAGACGGTTCTGTCTCACGGCGTCGTTCTCAGCTTCCTGTCGGATTCACATTCTTTATTGGTAACGCTTTTAACATGTCACTAAATAGTTAATAGGCGCTATGGCGTTCATTAGGGGAGGCCTTTGTCCAGCATGTCCATGTATTAATATAATATTAGAGTAGATGACTGGGTAAGAAAAAATATTTATTCTATTTAGTCCGTGAGTTAGAATATCGAAAAATATTAGACACGTATTATTTTATTTTGTCAATCAATTAGAAAATGAACAATATAAAGCGCATTACAGTTGAGAAGTGGGGTGCTCGTGACGTCACGCCCTGGGACATTTTATAGAAAGGCGTGACGTCACGAGCCCCATTTTACTCTTTTTTAATAAAAATATTTATTTTCGATAAAGTACATAGTAAACTTACATTCTAACGTAATCTAAGTAATAATACAAACCAATGATCCTGTTACAAACGTAAGTTTGAATCCTCGCTCTAACTAAGAGAATCTTGTATTAAGATGCGAGGGATCCCAGCTTCGACTTATTTACAAGTTGTTAGTTTCTTTATCAATTTTCACTAAATGATAACTATTATTAAAACAAAAACTTAAATTAGAAGGAATAGTTAGAGTGAGAGTTCCTTACCTCCAGAGTCTCTTCAAGCTTAGCTATATTCTCCTCGGCCGCTGTGTTCTTCTGTTCCAGTTCTTCCACGAAGTTGGCTGCGTTCAAGAGTCGTTGCTTGGCTGCGTCTAGTTCGCTGTTTAACCGGAGTTTCTCCTTCTCGAACTTTTCCTTTTCTTTTGCGACTGTTGTTGCGCCTCTGGAAAAATAAGTTGGTAATCATCATCATCATCAGCCTATATTAGTCCACTGCTAGACATAGGCCTCCCCTAATGAGCGCCATAGCGCCCTGTCTTCAGCTTGCCGCATCCAGCATCTGCCAGCAGTCCTTCCCAGATCGTCATCCCACCTGGCCGGAGGGCGTCCTACACGACGTTTGCCGAGTCGCGGTCTCCACTCAAGAACACGTTTACCCCAACGGTTGTCGGTTCTTCGCGCGATATGGCCGGCCCACTGCCCCTCCAGCTTGCTAATTCTTTGAGCTATGTCGATAACTTTGGTTCTCTGTCGGATGTATTCATTATGAATCCTATCCTTCAAAGAAACTCCGAGCATAGCTCTTTCCATAGCTATAAGTTGGTAATGTTGGTCTATAAATGTCCCTCTCAGATCATATTTGATCACACTATTACATCATCATCATCAGCCTATATTCGTCCACTGGACAAAGACCTTCCCTATGTAAGCTATGGCGCTCATGAGTTAGCCATTGTCATACAGAGCGGTAAACTTACTGTTGAAAAAATAATGACTTAAGCCAAACTTCAGCACAGATAAAAATGAGATCAAATAATAAAATAAATAAATAATAATTGTTCCATTTGGAATTAGTGCTGATTTTATGACAGTCAAACCTTAGTAAAATTTGACTGTATGTACCTAATCAAATATGTGCTGCACTTTAGGAACAAAACTTTTTATATCTTTTTAAAAACTGGAAATTTTTGCGTATTGCAACTTTTGGCTATTGCGTCTCCAAAGGTTGCGACCTCTATAGACCCTAGACATTCTATTCTTTACTTCCCGGACTATATAGAAAGTTGAATCCGACATGCTGGAAGTGACCAATTGTTGCCCCTATGTCACTCGCTATACCTACTATACAGCTTGGCAAAAAAGTCTTGAAACGGAACTAATTTTTTTGTTTAATGGCAACATTCTTAAAACAATGACGTTTGATGTAAAATTGTAAACAAAGATTATGAATTCTCGGATTTTTTACTTGGATCGGTCAAGCGGTGGTGATAAAGTGACGAAAAGTGAAAAATAATGAATAAAACAGTTAGAAGTGCTGCCCGGGAGGTTATTTATAAGGTATACAGGCGATGTCTGGCAGAATTTGAGGCCAGAACTATTCTTTCAGATCTCAACAATGTTTTTCAAAGAACCGCTGATATGACAGGTTTGTGAGAGTTTGTTTTGTAATTTTAAGTTGAATCAAAGGTAACTGATGGTCCTAAAGCAGGATTAAATTAAAGTTCCACGGAACAAGTGAAATATTCAACAATAAACATCGGGCAGTTAGGTTATGTTTACGTTTGTTCTGCGTACTCTGCTATAGCGCGGGCATAGAATTTGATATTTGAGCTAGACCAGCTAATATGTAAATCTATTTCTACATAATTTCAATGTTGTGTTATTTCTTTGTAATAAAGTTACTATAGCGTTTGTATTTTAAATGGTCTAGAAATTAGGTGCCTAAATAATAAACTGAAAAAGGTAAGATAAAGGTATCATAAAAAGTTTCTTGTTTATAGGAAGTGTCTGAGCGTGCTAAAACGGAACGGTTCCAAGCTATTACGGAGGAGGATTGGAAGAATTCGTGCCAGCACGTAATAAAAATAGAAAAGGAATACTGTGAGAGAGAACTTACTATGCAATGTATTAAATTTTAATTTACTTTAAATTTTTTTCTTTATATACTTACATAACGAGAACCTTGCTCAATTAAACAATATTTACTGATACTAGTATACTATGTGTGGATATAAATGTACGTATAACAGAAATATACACCTAAGTATCGAGACTAGCTTGGTGCGCTATAGGTGTTGCCATAAGGACCTACAGTGGCGCCCCCATTATTTTCTACTCTTTTTTGCCAAGCTATACATCTGCTGAATATCTTATCTGCGAACGGCGTGGATATTTTTACTATAACCTGCCAAAACTTCTGCAAGAAACACAGGTAGTTTAGGAAACAAAATGTTTAGATTAGTAGTTTTACTCTTGTATCATCGCTTTAGGGATAAAAAAACTTGTAATGATGTTATGCTGTTTTTTCAAATCCTATTGATAAGTATTATAAACGCGAAAGTTTGTAAGTATGGATGGATGGATGTTTGTTACTCTTTTACGCAAAAAGTACTAAACGGATATGGATGAAATTTGGCTCAGAGATAGACTATAGGCTGGAATTAAACATAGGCTATATAATATATCCCGGAATTACCGAACAGGAATTACGCAGGTGAAACCGCGAATCGCTACTAGTAAATCACTACATAGTATAAAACAAAGTCGCTTTCTCTTTCCCTATGTCCCTTTGTATGCTTAAATCTTTAAAACTACGCAACGGATTTTGATGCGGTTTTTTATAGATAGAGTGATTCAGAGGAAGGTTTATACGTATAATAAAACCGTGCGAAGCCGGGGCGGGTCGATACCCGCCCCGGCCGACTTTACTACGGCTTTACTAGCGAGTAAATAAAGAAATGTTCTTAACTAACGCATCGTCATCTCCCGCCCGTTTCCTGGCGTCCAGCTCCTTCTCCAGACGTACCACGAGCTTCTTCATCGTCTCCAGGCTTTCCACCGTGTTCAGCTCGCGGGCGTGCATGGCGTCCGCCAGGATCCGGGCCTCCTCTGGAAAACACACCATCAGGCATCACTTAGATAGATAGATAGAAAATTATTTATTGAACACTTAAAACTAAGAAACAATTTTCAGAAAAAACTAATACAAACTTAAGCTCTTAACTTACTTGGTCACGGTCGTGCTACAAGACGGTAATAGAGACTATGGAAGTGACCGGTCACACAGCAATATTCTAGCTTAGCTAGTCTTCTGACAAAGGGGAGGTTTAAATAAATAAATAAATAATGCTGGACAATCCACACAGCACCATCTAGCCCCAAAGTAAGCTACTTAAAGCTTGTGTTATGGGTACTAGATAACTGATATATTTAATACATTATATACATAGATATTTTAGACACAGAAGCCGGAGGCGGAGCGGAGGCGAAGGCGTGCCGGTTTTTCCTATGGGACCGCGCCGCCACCGCCTGCGGTGTGTGTGTAGGCTTTCATATGATTCAATAGAATACAACTCGCACGCCTTCGCCTCCGCTCTCCTTCCGGCTTCTGTGTGTTTCGTACTTAATGGTCTAAACTTTGGTCACGGTCGTTCTACAAGATGGTAATAGAGACTATGGAAGTGTACGAAACCTGTCATACACCAAGAGTCTAGCCTAGCTAGTCATCTTACAAAGGGGAGGAGCTTATGGCCAGGATCCGGCCCTCCTTTGGAAAACACATCGTCAGGCATCACTTACTTGGTCACGGTCGTGCTACAAGACGGTAATAGAGACTATGGAAGTGACCGGTCACACAGCAATAGTCTAGCTTAGCTATAGTCATCTGACAAAGGTCAGGCTTAGGCTTAAAGTTCGGAACACACAGAAGCCGGAGGCGGAGCGAAGGCGAAGGTGTGCCGGTTAGCACCGCGCCGCCACCGCCTGCGGTGTGTGTGTAGGCTTTCATATAATTCAATACAATACAACTCACACGCCTTCGCCTCCGCTCCGCCTCCGGCTTCTGTGTGTTTCGTACTTAATGGTCTAAACTTAGGGAACGGTCGTTCTACGAGATGGTAATAGAGACTATGGAAGTGTGGAAGTGTAAGCGCTCTTACGCACTAGCGGCTAACCGGGGGGGCGGCTATCCGCGCGGCTAGCCGCTTTTCCAGTTTAATATGCAACCGCTTATGATTGTACGCACTAAACCGCCACAAAATTTCAACCGCGGCGGTTGAATGGAGTGACGCGGCCCGCTTCGCGGCTAGCCGCCATCTTGTGTATACGCACTGGCGGTTAGTTTGCGGCGAGCCGCCGGTGAAGTATGCACGTGTTTTCAGTTGCGCAGCCATGAACTTCGACACAGAGAAATTCATTGTTGAAATTCAACAGCGAGAAGCTATTTGGAATTGTGAAGGAGCATAGAGATTTAAAACGGAAACAATGGGAAGAATTAGTAGATATCCATTTCATTAGTAGACGTCCATTTTGTTTATGAGCCACGCGCCTTCGAGCGGTCCAACCGCTTAACGCGGTTTCATCGCGGCTGACCGCTATGGCGGCTAACCGGACCGCTCGAGTCTAACCGCCTAGCGGCCAACCGCTAGTGCGTAAGGTCCCTAAGAGACCAGTCATCAAGAGTCTAGCTTAGCTAGTCATCTGACAAAGGGAAGGCTTAGACTTAAGAGTGAATAGAAATGGCCGAAATACTGGAGCAAAGATCCTTTTGCATCCTTCTACCATCGAACAGAATCCCCTAACTGATTATCTTGTCGTGACGACCGATGTGGCGCGGTGGGCGAAGGTCCGCCTGCGTGGAACGCAGGAGGTTGCGGGTTCGATTCCCGCCTCGGAACAAATTTGTATACGATCTGCATAAATTTGTTCCGTTGGTCTGGGTGTTGGTCTATGTAATAAAAAACATCTATTCTATGTAATATAATGTATTAAATATATCAGTTATCTAGTACCCATGACACAAGCTTTGAGTAGCTTACTTTGGGGCTAGATGGTGCTGTGTGGATTGTCCAGCATTATTTATTTATTTATTTATTAAATTAAGAAGTTATCTCTCTTGACTATGAAATTCAAGGTATCATAACGAAGGCTCGCTAGTATGAAATAGAATTGAGGCCTATAAATGTAGCGATGTGTATATAATTTTTATAATAATCTATCCACACTAATTTTTAATCTATCTACAAATAAAAAAATAAAGTTATTACAAATACAAATACAATCTATCTATCTACTTATAGGTACTTTTTCATGTTTGCTGTAATAAAAAACTCTTTTAGGGTTAAGCTCGCCTTTGTACTACGAACATGTCCATTATTTGTAAACTTGTGTGTTATCTTGTGTGTGTTTATTAAATAATTATTATTCTGTACTTACCTATGTCTTCCCTCAGCTTCTCAATAATAGCGTGATTTTCATGGATTTCACTTGTATACTCATTAACGGTTTCGTCAAAGCGGGATAGTTTCGTCTGTGAAAATCATTGAACCTTTGTTAGCTAGAAATTGTATTTACTAAAGTCTGGTTAGGTACCTACCTCACTTCTTTCATCAGTACGGTGCATACACGTCCACAATGTCTTTAAGCGTCCCCGAACAATACATTTTTTTTTATCTTGTGATTCAATTCATTTAGATTTCATTATCATCATCGTCAGCAACAGTCCGTTTAAGTTCACAGTTGGACAAAGGCCTCCCTCCCCTAATGACAGTCTTCAGCTCACCGCATCCTCTTTGCTGCCTTTCGCAGGTACCCACCTAGAATGAAGGCGTGCTACACTCAGGGGGTAATTCACTATGACCAATCCAAGCGCGTTACAAACCTAAGACAAGATCGAGGCGTAGAATAGGACAAAATCGTATTTAAAACACGACGACCAATGTGGCGCGGTGGGCGAAGGTCCGCCTGCGACGCAGGAGGTTGCGGGTTCGATCCCCGCCTCGGAACTAATTTGTGCACGATCTGCAGAAATTTGTTCCGTTGGTCTGGGTGTTTAATATGTATAATAAAAAAAATCTATCTATGTAATATATTGTATTAAGTATATCAGTCATCTAGTACCCATAACACAAGCTCTGCTTAGCTTGGGGTTAGATGATGCTGTGTGGACTGTCCGGAATTATTTATTTATTTATTTATTGTGACGTCACACGATTTGAGCGTGGAATCTCCTGTCATAGTGAATCACGTCGCAGGTTGTGGAACGAACTCCCTGCCGAGGTTTTATCCCAAAGCTACGACATGAGGCTCTTCAAAAAGAGTCTATTAATACATTAATCGGCAACGCGCGTGTAATGTCTCTGATGTTACAGGCGTCCATATAGGCTACAGTAACCGTTTTCCATTAGGCCTGCCGCATGCTTGTCCTCCTACCAAACAAGCATGCGGCTCGCCTGATGAAAAATGGTTACCGTAGCCTGTGGACACCTGAAACATCAGACAGAACAAAAAAGTGTTACAAGTCGCAATCATCACCAAAAAACACGATTTCTTATAATTGGCGAATTCATTGCAATGGATCTTTTAAAATACAACGAAGTAATCTTCCCTTCCTCTAAACTCGGGAAAGCTCTAACCGAAAGAAAAAGAACAGAAAATAGTGGCCGCAAAGGATCGGGGCCCGAATTCCACTAAATAAATCGCTTCACCATTTAAATAGTAGGTATCGTGTCAAAATGTCAGTGGTAAACTATTTTTGGTATTCTACTAGCACACACTTTTTGAAGTTCATTCATAGCTGTGACGATTACTTTTTTAACTACCGTACCAATTTGACAGATTATGAAAGTCTCTTCAAGCGCAACAAATAGTAGAATACCAAATACACAAACTTCATTTTAATCATCTTGATAGAATGGCACTATTGAGACCTTTGTTTTGAAATTAGTGGAATTCGGCCCTAGACATTTTGGCAAAGGGTGATAAAGTTTATTAGAAGCAAATCAAAACTTTTGATTCGTTCAAAATTTCACTAACCTTGCAAGTGTTCACTTCTGCATGGTTTTTAGCGTTTTCTTCTTTCATCTTGTAGTATGAATCGTAGAGCTTCGTGTAGACATCTGAATAAAACTTCAGATTTATATCCTCTCGGAGCTCTTCTAGAACCTGGAAAAGGAAATAAACATTATTTAACACAAAAATTACTAGGTACCAAGGAAGAGAAAAAAATAAAATTAATACAGGGTGTTAGTGTGAACACCGTTGTCCTTGAAACCAGAGGTTCAGCATCATGAGTAGAATCCAAACCGATGAAAAAAATGATTCTATTTTTACTCATTTTTTAAAGAATTTTTTTATAAACACTAAACGTTTGTTCACAAACACGTGACACAAGTACTTCGACCAGGCGACACGTGGCATGTGCACCTCAGTGTCGGATCACCTTCTGTGCGAATATCCCGTCTTTTGAAGGGCACAAGCAATGAAGTTACGATCCAAGTAAGGCGCGGGTATAAGTACTTACGTAGGGAGGTACTTAAAGTACCTCTAAGTAGAGTGACTATGGCATCGTGTACGATAGCGAAGACATGAAATATCAAAATCTTGCAAAACTAAAATAGGTGTTAAGCTTTTCTCATCGGTTTTGGATTTTACTCATGATGCTGAACCTCTGGTTTAAAGGAGAACGCTGTTCACACTAACACCCTGTATAATATACAATTGAAACCATTGAGCTAACTGCAGACGGTTGCAGGAAAATAAGAAGAAATAAAGAGGTTGATTCTTGAAGAGGCCAAGGACTTAAATTATAATAGTGTTTTCTATGTATAGTGCAGTAAATAATATTTCTACTTATGTATATAATGTATTAAATATATATCATTTATCTAGTACCCATAACACAAGCTTTGAGTAGCTTACTTTGGGGCTAGATGTGTGGATTGTCCAGCATTATTTATTAATTAGGGGAGGCCTATGTCCAGCAGTGGACTAATATAGGCTGATGATGATGATTTATAATGTATATTTTTAAGTATATTTCAAGAAAAAGCTTACAGAATAAAACTACAGCACATACATGAAAATACTGTTGCAAATAGTCTAGTCTACATAACTGATCCATATCAATACCAGTCGGAAGAGTCCCCAAGACTACATTGCAAAGCTGTTTATAAACTCACATAAGTAAGTACCTAAGTAATTAAGTATGTACATTAATTATTCCCAGTTAATATTATCATTCGTACTTATGTAGGCACTTTGAATCAAAAATCTTTGGGGTTCGAATACATTCGACTTCTTACTCTATCTTTACACTTATACAGGGTGTGGCGTAATGAGTGGATAATTTTATTCTTTACCCACGGTTGGGGGGCATTTGTATTCTGTAAAAGCATCATGATTTTCGAGTTACAGGGCATTTTTGAAAATTTGTGGTGATATCAAATGTTAATCACCAATATTGTATAATAGACATTTTTTATTTTTAGTTTTGAACGCAAAATTCTTTTCTCTTACTTTGGTATCTCGTGGTGTAAAAAAACTATGTATAACGACTATATTGTAGGTAACAAGATTCCAAGATGGTAGATATAACTTATGATATTTCTAACTCTGAATTTAAAAGTATTTAAAAATATATGTATTGGAGGATATGTAGAGACAACTGGAAAAAGCTCATTCCCTTGACTCTATCAGGATTTTGAGTATACTTTATAACTTTCTGATAAACAATATTAGTCAGATATCAGAAATGACAGTAAATTATAAGAAGCTAGCAGTACCCCGTTTGTCCACGTGGAATATTTTTTTTAACCTAACATGTTTTATTCAAAATTATTTTTAAAATAGTTTTATAGAAAAATCTATCTGTAACGTGTTGTATTATGTATATCAGTCATCTAGATAGTACACAATCCGCTTAGCTTGAGGCTATATGATGGTGTGTGGATTGTCCAACATTATTTACCCTACTAATATTTTAAACTCGGAAGTTTGTAAGTATGGATGGAAGGATGGATGCTTGTTACTCTTTCATGCAGAAACTACTGAACGGATATGGATGACATTTGGCACAGAGATAGATTATAGTCTGGAATAACACATAGGCTATATTTTCTCCCGGAATTCTCACGGGAACGGAACTACGCGTATGAAACAGTGAGGCGCAACTACGCAAAAACTACTGAACGAAACTGGCTGAAATTTGGCACAGAGATAGATATAGTCTGGAATAACATATATTATATTATATCCCGGAATTCCCACGCGAACGGGAATTACGCGGGTGAAACCGCGAGTATTCTCGAAATACTATTCCTGTGCAGACGAAGTCGCGGGCACCAGGTAGTTTATTATATTTATATGCGCTCGTTGGGGGAGGCCTATGTCCAGCAGTGGACTAATATAGGTTGATGATGATGATATACAAAAATAAAAAGGCAACGTGCGAAAATGCGCTAGGCTTCCGTGCACGATTATAGGTCTTCGCGACCGAAGTCACGGGTAGATACTGTGGTAATACCTTTTCATACTCCTTTTCAGCCTCGGTGGTTTCGGATCCGATGTTCAGAGCCCCTTTGAAAGGATCATCCTCCTCTTCGTCAAACATCTTGCTAAATTTTTAAAAACACACTAAAAATATAAAAATAAAACCGTATAAATTTCGCTTGAATTCGGGGCGCAGTGTTAAATCGTTGTCAAGGAAACGTAAAAGCTGTCACCATGGAAATGGCGTATGTTTTGACAGATAAACAAAGGTTTTATCTAAGGAGGTGAGTATAGTTTTATCTATACCTTCCTCTTTGCACAAATGTTTTTCGGCCTGTTTGGATAATTAAATCAAAGAACGTAGGTACCTTTATTATTTCTTAGGGGCCGTAGTTTTAAGTATTTTACATCCTAATGTTGCCTGGAATTAGTCTGGAATAAATGATATTTTTACTATTTTTTATTTTATTATGTAGGTACACCTACTATTTTTGCATACCTACTTACATCTTTTCCAATTCAAATCACAGTGTGTAGTGTGATGTAGGTATAAGCTTGGAAAACTTTTTGTTTTCAAATATTTGGAAGTTCTAATAAGGTATTTATTTATTTTAAAACAATCACGGTTAAACATATGTAGGTATATAAAGCAGTTCAATTACAAGTTTTCGCAGATAGTAAAAGATAGTTTTGAAGAGAATAGGACAATGTATCTACATAGGTAGAAGTCTGTCAAACGAAAGTAGACATTCGAATTTTTTCGTACCTTTTTACATGGCAATACTCAGTGTTTCCACCTACGGATGTTATGCTCTACAACGGGGATAATTCAGGGTGGTAAAAATAAAATTGCTTGTAATAACAATAATAATAATGAATTGCGACTCACACTTTTGAACCTCACTTGTTTCCAATAAAAAAAAAACTTCGGAGTCGGGATAATTGGCATTATAAATACGTGGGAATAGCGGTATTGGACGTTTTGCCAATACCGGTAATTTTTCGGTATTAATATTTTCAAAACCGGGATCCCGGTATTTCGGTAATTTTTCGGTATTTTACTATAAATATTAAAATAGTTGAAAAACATATTTTCTTCTGTGTTATTTATGGTTTTAAGACTGAATTAGTATATCTAAATTCGCAAAATTTCTAGTGTAGCCCAACCAGCGTTCCTATCTTCCGTCTACAGCACTAGTTCTTTAGTTGAAAAAATTTTAAACACGTCTGATTTGGTCCGATCACAAATTTCTTTTCAAATTTCATATGTAGACGAAGCTAGAACGGCTTGGCATAGCGCTTGCCCCGATGCTGCTCCTCCAAAATCTCTTTCGTCCCAACGGCAATGGGACGGGTCTTTGTGTGAGTTGACACGGAAACGTTTGTTACAAACGTGCTCCAGCTCGGCAGATCGTGCCCGTCTCCTAGCCGTTTCTAAATGGGAGTCAGGACATTGGCTGCAAGCACTTCCTTCTTATAACACTGGCACTTTATTTGATCCCGCTACTTTCCGTATCGCAACATGTATTCGGTTGGGTGCAAGGTGTTGTGCGCCTCATCAATGCCAGTGCGGTACTGCAGTCGAATATCTCGCTGGTCGGATATCTCGTCATGCCAGCCTTAATGACATCATCCGGCGGGCCTTTATCAGCGCTAACGTACCAGCTATTCTCGAACCGAATGGTCTGTTCCGTGACGATGGCAAGAGGCCCGACAGTATGACACTAGTCCCATGCGAGTTGGGGAGGCCCATTGTGTGGGACGCTACATGCGTTGACACACTTGCACCTTCCCATCTTTCAAGGACATCCACTAGGGCTGGTGCGGCGGCAGATCGGCAGATCCGCAAATATGCAGGTCTCGACAGAACCTACGCCTTTGCTTCCCTTGGATTCGAGACCCTAGGTCCGTGGGGTACCGAGGCTCTCCGGGTTTTTAAAAAATTATCTGAGCGTCTGGTCGATGCGACGCGTGACCCGAGAGCTGGTGAATATCTGGCTCAGCGCATCAGCATTGCCATACAGCGTGGTAATGCAGCCAGTGTCTTGGGGACGCTTCCGACTGGTATTGACATGGATCAATTGAGCTACCTTTAGACTGTTTGCAACCGTCTGCAGTCAGCTCAATGGTTTCAATTGTAAATACTAGTTGTAATTTTGCTTGTAGTTTTCGTTGTTAATAAAGATGTTTATCTAAATTGTACTTAATAAAAAAGGGTTCTTAAAAAAAAGCGGGGTATTTTTGGTACTTAGGTGCTACTATACAGTCTTTCTTTAACTTAAACTTACATAACAATCAAATATTTATCACAACAAAAAACAACTTCAACAAACTTACCTTTATTAAACATTTATAAATCGAAGGTTTTCACACACCAATGAAACAAAATAATCACGATGAAATCAAACAGATAATAAAGAATTTAGAACTCTAAACATTCCTAATAACACATTAATAAAGATTCGAAATAATCAACATTTAGAACTCCAAAAATCTTTTCTGATATAATTATAATTACCTATTGAATTAACCACTATACCGATGAACTGCCAGACATCAGTCAAGACGAAATCGTGTTAGCTTTGAGGCAGCTTAAGAATGGAAAAGCCCCCGGTGAGGACGGTATTACTTCAGAGCTTCTGAAGGCAGGAGGAGCCTCTGTCATACAGGACCTACAGAACCACTTCAATGCCGTCCTCCACAGTGGGAGAACTCCGTGGAATTAAGGCGTGGAGCGGGAGTTTGGTGGTGCTCTTTTTTATATTTCTCGTACTTCATGGTTGGATGGAACTGAAAATAGGACAGGTATTTTATAAAGTTTATCTCTAATAATCTCTATTTTATATTGAAGTCTTTTAAATAGGAAAGTAATCGACAAGACCACAAGATAAGCAATAACTTTCAAATAACGAAAGAATCATCAAAAGCGTTTTACCTAGAGAAAAATTCGGAGGTAACATACAAAAAAACTAAAATAAATACAGTAGAATTGAGATCCACCTACATTTCGGTCGGTCAGCGGTTGAAAAACATTTCTGTTTTGAATTCATTCATATTATGCCTGTTGACATCTATCAGTAATTCAGTATAATAGTTATTTATTTGCTCTAGACAATAAGACGTGCAATACAAAACTTCCGTTATGGTAAATTGTTTGAGAAATTAATAGATGAAATGACACGTAATATTACTTACCGTTTATTCTTTCGGTGATTGTTTTCGTCTCCAATATCAAACCAACAACCAAACTGTTTTTGAACTTGTCTGCCTAATACGATACACTGATTACCGTTTGAACCTTGTGCTCGTGCGTAGTAACAATAACAATTGATAGAGAACGCCTACCGTGCGAGAGCGCACTATGCGATTGAAAATGTGCCTGACAAAGAAAGACGCACGGGTCTGATGGTTTTATTCCCAAGAAATTACAGGTACAATACTTTTTTTCACTTGCACGTGCATTCGTCGTTAATTTCGCCAGTAAAGCTTTATGCATGCAGAAATAATGTCCCTGACGCTATGCTCGCTATTAGCTAGGTGGCTAGCTCAAAGCCACCCGCGTCCGTCTATCTGCTTGCTCGTACTATAAAAGTAAAGATTTAAATCAACAAACAGTCTAACACTGGCCTACGGGAATTTGTACGTTTATTTATTTTGAAGTCGGTTTGTGACCACGTGAAGACATGCTGAAGCGAAAACGTAGACTGTCCATCAATTTTACAATCATTATAAATTTAAAATAAATATAAATTAGTATAATAAGGTAAATTTGTGTAATCCGGAGCCGCCTTATGAGTTTTTTCATTTATTTTTGCGTTTAATTCAAAATACCGAAAAACCGGTATTAGCAATTTCAATACCGGTATTCCGAAGTGCCTTAAATAACTCGGTATTACCGGTTTTTCGGTAATACCGAATACCGGTGTCCATTCCTATACGTAAGTATGTTTCCCGGAGGAGCCAAGGATCGCTATTTCCAATCATTCTGACGTACTTGTTTCGTTTCAATTAATATTCTTCATTCTGTTCGTTGTCTTAGGTATCCTCTTGATTTTTTTCCAAAAGATTAGGGAAAACCAGAATTGGTGAGGCATTATACTATTTCCCAATGTTTTGGGTTGCCCGAATAATATTTTTTGAATTTGCCGCCATTTTTCAGTGTCTAGGTACTTTCATTTGATAGACATACTTACTTGTTAAGTTAAGAAAGAAAGAAGTTATTATTACATACTAGCAACCGCCCCTGCTTCGCACGGGTGTATAAGACAGGATAAACCTTACTTGAATCACTCTATCTGTTAAAAGCACCGCATCAAAATCTGTTGCGTAGTTTTAAAGATCTAAGCATAATTTACACTTAGAATAATTATTTCTGTGGTCTTATCCAACCAAGCAGTTGTTTGTAGTAGTGTGCAAAGTGAAAAGTTGAGATCTAGACTTATGTAAGTATTCAATGAATTACCATACAAGGAATGTACATCATGACTATCAAATAGTAACGGCGAGTAACCTCAAAACTAGTGGCAATTTTTTTGTTACAAGTTTGTTACCATAAGTACCATTTTATATAGTTTAAGCTTGGTAAATTAAGCGTAAAAAAGGGAAACTATTAAGTAACAATCTAACAAGGGATTTCAGCCTCCGCAATTTTGACTCTGGTAGGAAAATAACAACCATTTAATATCTTATATAACAAGAGGATAAATGATTGAACACTTTATTGTAATAAACAAGATGGGACAAGAGGTCAAAAACGTTCCAAATAAAACAAAATAACGATTCATCCTTCTCTTTCTCGCCCCAAAATTAGAAAGAGACAAAGGGCATAATAATAGTACAGATTATCCAATTGCCTGTGATTTGTCAGGGGGCAATAATTCAAAGTTGATGAGGAAGTGGCCCATTTTCCATTCTCGAGGGGCTGAGCTTCCTATATGGACAGAGTCCGTTACAAGGTCCGACTCTAAAATTTAGATCTCTACATATAAATCAAATCAAAATCATTTATTTGATACAAGTTTACATGCGTAGACCGCTGTGTTTGAATGTGACACTGCCTATTATGCGTCTTAAGCTTTAATGTACCTAGTTTTAGAGAACCCTAGTATCTAGATAAACCTAACATAGAATTTATTATTGTGTCAATAAATTATATCTATCTATCTAATACACAATAAATATAGACAAACAGACTAGTTATCTTTACTTCTACCATTCTACTATGATCATCATCACTCATGGGTAAGGACCAAAATTTTTGCACTTCTTGCGAGAGAACGATGGCACATAACTTTCAAATCAACATATACATTTTTTTTGTTAACTTATGTGAATATTAATACTTGATTATTATAGATGAATTTATTTTGCACCCTGTGCTTTATTCATATGTAAATTTCTTTAACTAGGTTTCTGTAAAATTAATTTTATGTAAATAAGGATACTGAATCCATTTTCGTTTTTCATACAAAATGTGAATGGCACATCTCCGACTCCTCCAGCTTTTTGCAATTTTCTTCTAAAAATAAAAAACTTTTCAAAGACTTTTTGTTTTATTTATATTCACCATGAATTTATCTTCACGTTTTTATTATTACGGTCTCGTTAAACTTTATAGTTAATTTATAATATTAATCTAAAAGTGTGTCCCAAATTTCGTTCCGTTGTGTCACTCAGTTGTGCGACAGCATAAATCGAGAACGTGGCAAGATCTATACCAGTACACAGCTGGATATAGGCCTCCCCTAATGAGCGCCATAGCGCCCTGTCTTGCCACATCCAGCATCTGCCAACAGTCTTTCGCAGACCGTTAGCCCACCTGGCTGGAGGGCGTCCTACTCTAAGTTTACCGAGTCGCGGTCTCCTTGAACACGTTTACCCCAGCCGTTATCGGTACTTCGCGAGATATGGCCGGCCCACCGCCACTTCAGCTTGCTAAGCGACTGCGCTCACTTTAGTGAAAACAGTCTTTAGTCAGTTTTGTCTCACATAGACAAGTCTGACTTACGACACAAACAAAATTGTTTTGTCATTCTTTGATCTATGTCGATCCAACCTACTTATATAAAAATATCACAATAAATCAACGAAGTTTTATATATTTTAAATTCCTGCTCGTGCACTGAAGTGTGATAATTTAGATTTCCTTCCTACATAGTTATGTAGAGTTATAAACATTATTTCCTACACCTACAAATTCATACTTACTTTTTTAATTAAGTGTCATTTACTATGCGAAACAAGTTACTCTGGTTTTGTTAATCCATCTACATTATATCTTTGTACATTAAGATTCATTAAATCACTACATAGTATAAAATAAAGTCGCTTTCTCTGTCCCTATGTCATTATGTCCCTTTGAACGCTTAAATCTTTAAAACTGCGCAACGGATTTTGATGCGGTTATTTTTATAGATAGAGGGATTCAAGAGGAAGGTTTATACGTATAATAAAACCGTGCGAAGCCGGGGCGGGTCGCTAGTTAATTATAAGATGGAATATTAGGTAAATGGATATTTACTAGAAGAAATTCCTTTAAGCGATAAGACTGCCAATTCCATTGCTTCCTCATATTCTTCTTCATAATATAATTCTTCGAAAAACTTAACACTGAATTACGTCCCCGAAAGCATACTAGCCCATTCAATACAAAAATAATAATAGAACAATAGACGATCCACACAGCATCATCTAGCCCCAAGCTAAGCAGAGCTTGTGTTATGAGTACTATACAATGTGATTTTTCGAACCTTGATCAAACGAAATGTGCGGATACACGACACATATTTATGTATCGATAAAAACCGAGATAAAAAAAAATTATGTTATTTTTTTTAAACACAAGTCAAGTACAGATATCAACAGGAATCTCAACTGATTTAATCTAAATGGCAGAAAGTACCTAATTTAAATGGTGAATAACATGACAACGGAAAGAGATAGACCCCCAGTTTTTGAAGGATTTGTAGAATTAATTATGAAGTTTAATACAACATGCAAAAAAGTACACCTTAATTACCCAGTTTTAAAGTTACAGAGAAAAAATAAAATAAAAATCGTTTTTTTTTGTCTTATTTCTAAAAAAATACTGTTTTTACTACGCTTATGTATCGTATTTGTATTTTTTATTTATTTTATTAGCTAGGTAAACTATCTAGCTTTCAAATGAGACTACTTCGAATAAAATACACCATTTACTCAAAAAGAAACGAAGAAAAAACCAGATGAAGTAGTCTTCATTTTAAAAAATATTAAAACTGCTTTGTTTTTGAGATAAATAACATATAATTTTTTTTATCCCGATTTTTACCGATAAATATGTGTCGTGTATCCGCACATTTCTTTTGATCAAGGTTCGAAAAATCACATTGTATATGTACCCGCACCGGCTTCGCACGGTTTTATTATACGTATAAACCTTCCTCTTGAATCACTCCATCTATTAAAAAGCCGCATCAAAATCCGTTGCGAAGTTTTAAAGATTTAAGCATACAAAGGGACATAGGGACATAGGGCATAGGGACAGAGAAAGCGACTTTGTTTTTTACTATGTAGTGATAAAACTACTTCATATGCATTAAAAAAGCGATTGATAGTTATAAAAATTTGATTTTTGGAAACTCTTTTGTCTAACGTAATAATTATATGATAAAATAAGTGGTGGCGCTAGTATAGCTCCTGTAATTATTATTAAAGTGGAATAAAATTTATTAACAACGAAAATTACAAGCAAGGAATAGAAAAATTACAACTAGTATTACAATTGAAACCATTGAGCTAACTGCAGACGGTTCCAAACAGTCTAAAGGTAGCTCAATTGATCCATGTCAATACCAGTCGGAAGCGTCCCCAAGACACTGGCTGCATTACCGCGCTGTATGGCAATGCTGATGCGCTGAGCCAGATATTCACCAGCTCTCGGGTCACGCGTCGCATCGACCAGACGGAATAAAATACCTAAGGCGTACAGCCTAGCCTCGATGTATTCGATCGAGGTTACAGACGTGTCGATCGCAAACTGCCACAAAGTCAAATAACTAAGACCTTAACACTCAAAGTTGCTGAGCGCGACGACCTTCTCGTCATTGTTACAAGAGCACTATTCGTTATGCTTTTTGTGATTACGTTAACTATGCAACGGTATCTATTGTATAATAAAAGATATATTCGTGATTCCTTTTACATGATATGATAATACTAGATGTGCCCGCGACTTCGGTCGCGTGTAGTAGTGACTTGGGGCAACCACTGAGGTAAACTTTGATAGAAATATTATTTATTCTATTCATTCCATTATAAATATAAATTGGCTGTTCAGGCAGAAGCCTTACATAGTGTTAAGTTTATTAAACTTCAACTTCAAAATTATAGCTGTCACAGGCTGTCAAAATCTGTCTGTCACTTCCTTAGCAATGAATTCGTAGCTCCTATTATGTGAATTTTCTAATCTTTTAATATAACAGTAATCTTATAAAATGTAAAGCATTTTCGCATTTATTATGAAAATAAACTGTCGCAAAATGTCATAGCGCGTTTGATTTCAAGCCTGCACACTCGCCCGTTCCCGAACTTGCACTGCCAACTCTTACGCCATACCAATGTTCATCAAACTTTACATATTTCCATACAAAAGTTCACCCCCGATGTTTTACCCCCTTCAAGGTAATTTTTTTATAAACTTTGAATCTCATATTTATTTCAGTATATCCAATGAAATATTCTTTCTTTTATGAGTTACAAATAAAGCTTGTCTATTCTATTCTAAAAGATTAAAAATAAGTTTCAAGCTTCTAGCTTCAAAATTGGCGAAACTTTCATCCCCTATTTCAATTCATTACAACACTTTTTTCATACTAAAAAGTAGCCTACGTCCTTTCTCAGGCTCTCATATTTCATTTAAATCGATTCAGTAGATTAGGCGAGAAATCGTTACACACAGTCAGACAGAGTTACTTTTGCATTTACAGGGTTAAGTATAGGTATCTAATGATTAACCTCTTAAAGGCGACGTGAGTGAATCTAGACTAACAAATTTTGTTCTGACTTTTCCCAAAACGTAATACATCTCCAGTTTTATTTTATTTAGTTTTGGCAGGCATTTCTATCCACCCCCGCTCGCCTCACCGCAACCCCTTTCTTTCTTTGCTAGATATATGTAGGTCATGTACCGAACCGACATGTCTCAATCTGTGACGCCTAGACAGGGCTATGAAGATTAGAACTGGCAATTTCCTTATAATATTTTTTTTGCTACTGGAAAAAAAACATTGAATTAAAAAAAACCGTAGAACAAAAGTTATTAGTCTTGATTTACCCAAGTCGCCTTTTCGAGGTTAATCATGGTTAATCATTAAACACCTATAACCCTGTTTAATGTTAGTAGGAATTATAAGAGTTGGAGAATTAATTCTGCTGATGAAAATGAAATCATAGGTGGTATCGTAGGTAGTACCTACCTACTATAATAGGTAGTAAATCTGTATCTATACAGGACGCCACTATGCCAAAAGGGGTGATACTGGATCCCACGAAGTACCCATAACACAAGCTCTGCTCAGCTTGGGACTAGATGATACTGTGTGGATTGTGGATTGTACAGCATTATTATAGTTTTCTGTTCTCTGATCTGTAGGATGTCCAGATTTGGCTGAGGATTTCAAGAGACGCGAATATGCAGGTCTCGATAGATCCTACGCATGGAGTCGAGACCCTAGAAGACGATAAAAAACAAATGCAGTCGAATTTACGGAAACTTTTTTTTTTGAAGTCGTTTGGAAATTTTCGACGTCTTCAGTTTTTGTAGAGGAATTTATGCAACTGATGATAAAGCGGTATTACACTACACGTTATTCAGGGACCCTAACCCTAACTAAGAGTGGTGTAATAAGATTTAGGGTCCCTAAGGGACGGACCCGGCAAGCCGTGCTCCCTAATCGCCCTAACTACCGGGTCCTGAATAACGTGTAGTGTAATACCGCTTTTAGGCTGTATTTTCACCAAAGATATGCGAGTATACGTAGCGAGGGATGTGTTTAATAGGATTATGAACCAATAGAATAGCTTATTATACATATACCTTCATCATCATCATCATCAACCTATATTAGTCCACTGCTGGACATATACCTTATTATACTTAAACTTACCACACAAAGAAAGAAAACATAAAAATACTTCATACCAAGACTAAGTTTAAAGGGCGGCCGTATCGTTAAAAGCTATCTCTTCTAGGCATCCTTGGAATGGACTGGATATAATAGAACAATATAGACGGTGGTAATTACTTAATTTTCCTAGCCTAAGCGTAGCTCCTAATAAATGCCATAGCGCTCTTCACTTAATATCCTTAAATATTATAAACGCGAAAGTTTGTATTTATGGATGGATGTTTGTTCCTCTTTCACGCAAAAACTACTGAACGGATCGGGATGAGATTTTGTTTGTTTGTGGTTCTAGCTCTGGAATAACAATGAATAATAATAAATCAATATCAGTTACATATACCATAACGCGGAATTAATTATGTAAAATATATCAAATAGATAATAAGTTTTCGTGACAAATTACATTGTTCTTGGCCCTTAGGCGCTGCGTTACCTTTCCAATGTCATTATTTAACATTGAGCATTGATTAGTTAATCATTAGTCATTACATTAATATAAAACAAAGTCTCCCTTCGCGTTTGTCTGTCAGTTTGCTAATCTACCATGACATTAGCGTGTTGATTTGACGATCTCTGTGACGCCTGTGACGCAAATGGTTGTTGGTTCGATACTTGCCTTGGGACAAAAATTTGTACGCTCTGGTAATATTATTCTGGGGTTCTGGGTGTTTAAAATATCTATCGATGTTAAGTACTGTATTTATCTAGTACCCGATTTTTTACATTCATAATTTTTCATAGGGTAGATTTTAATTTGTTAATTGCGTTGTAGAGGATTGCAGAGTAGACATTTTAGGAGCTACTTGTGCATTTCGGTCTTTTTCTTGCTTCTTCGCTTATTAAGTTTTTTGGGGACATAACCAAGAGATATGTAGCCTCAAAACGGCGCTATGATGTCGTTTCCTGACTGTTAGTAAACCGGCGTCTTGGTAGAGCACATCCGTAGAGTATCTGAAAGGCTTGAAATAGGTACATGACTTTTAATAGAGACCTCTGTGCTCTTTCGAGTTATAATAATTTGGTTTTAGTAGGTAGCTTTTCCCCAGATTGGTATAGTTAAAAAAACTATCTATTTCATGTATTGTTTTAGGTATAATAGTCATCAAATTCCCATAACACAAGCTCTAGGTACTTAGCTTGGGGCTAGATGCTGTGTGGATTTTCCAATTATTTATTTATTTCTTGAGATGTCCTCTACAATTGTCTACACATAGGAGTTATCCTTAGAATATGGAACATAGGTTTACCTAGTTATCTTAATACTAGGCTCGGAATTACCAGGAAATAAACATGACAGCTGTCAAATCGTGAATGACGGTAAATAACATATTCCACTTGCATTCAATGCACTCATGACGCACTCGTTTCCTAGAACTTTAATTATAAAATAGGTTAGACTGTTAAATTACTATTAAATTGTTGTAATATAAATTGTTTAATTTTTTATATTAAACTTTATGGGTATGTAAGAGACAACACTTACTGTACACTTAAGTAATTAAAACTAGTGAGTTACTGCGTCAAATTGACGACCCTGAGCTTTTAGAAAATATTAGAATTAAAGTTCCTGCTAGATCAAATGGCATCCTTTCACTTTCATGAACTATCGGCAAAACTCCTTTTTCAGTAGAGCAGGGCCCAAATTCCACTAAATAAATCGCTTCACCATTTAAATAGTATCGTGTCAAAATGTCAGTGTTAAACTCTTTTTGGTATTCTACAAGCACAACCTTTTTATGGTTCATTCATAGCTCTGACGATTACCTTTTTAACTACCAATTTGACATTCTAATTATGAAAGTCTCTTCAAGCACAATAAATAGTAGAATATCAAATGCACAAACGTCATTTTAATCATCTTGATTGAATGGCACTATTGAGACCTTTGTTTTGACATTAGTGGAATTCGGCCCCAGCAGTCTCTACCTTTAACGGGTTGGTCGATATCCCCGACCTCGACTTGATTTGAAAGCACAAAGAGTAAGCAGACTCCTGACAAAGCGCTGCTGGTTTGATGCGTCAGCATCATAACAAATTATATTTATTCTTAGGTATTAATGTTAATTTTATAGATAAATTGTACATTAGTATACTTAAGTTTTTTTTATGTATAACTAGCGACCCGCCCCGGCTTCGCATGGTTATTATACGTATAAACCTTCCTCTTGAATCTCTCTATGTATTAAAAAAAACCGCATCAAAATCCGTTGCGTAGTTTTAAAGATTTAAGCATTCAAAGGGATATATAAGATATGGTTCTTTTTCTAATGTTTTTAATATTTTAAACTGCCGTGTGGCGTTTTCGTTTTTGTGGATATCACTACATAGTCACTACATAGTATAAAATAAAGTCGCTTTCTCTGTCTCTATGTCCTTATGTCCCTATGTCCCTTTGAATACTTAAATCTTAAAAACTACGCAACGGATTTTGATGCGGTTTTTTCAATAGATAGAGTGATTCAAGAGGAAGGTTTATACGTATAATACAACCGTGCGTAGGCGGGTCGCTAGTAGAAAATAAAACAAAAACGTCAGCAACAAATAAATAGGGTATTTATATAAAGGTATATTAATAAAAGCTCGTAGGTGTTAATGCCAGTCTGGTTTTACTTCGTGGTCCGGTACTATCCTGGCTATCCTGAAGGCGGCGCAGGAGGGTGGTTACCGACGGTTGAAAGCTGGAGAGCCTGTGACGTCAGCCGTCGAAGATGGTAGTCTAGCCGTGTTAGCTTGGGGTATGTTATGTTGTTGTTGATTCCCTAGGGATTAATCCCAAGTGTTGGATTTTATATGATCTAGGAGATAAATAGAAATAGAAAAATAATTTATTTTAAAAACTAATTACTATACAAATAGACTTACTATACTAACATAAATTAAACAAAAACAGGCCAAGTGCGAGTCGGGTTTCGTATCTATAAAAACGGCACAAAAACCATGTCTGTTGTAATGGGAGCCCCCTTCAATATTTATTTTACTTTCTTTTAGTATTTGTTATTACAGCGGCAACAAAAATACATGATTTCAACTGTAGGATCTTTGAGATACTACAGCCTGTTGACAGAAAACAAAAAAAGTAAATATAATATAATTTAAGGGGGTCCCATACATATACATATATAAAAAGTAAAATAAAAAATGTCTTTCTTTCATACATAAAATGCTATTTTTAGCCTATTTTGCTCCATATCAATAAATAGTAACAGGTAGTCATTTGAAATATTCACAGAATACTTAATAGTATTTTCACTTAAATAACCAAATTTAAAAAGTTTGGTACGGAACCCTTCGTGCGTATAGTCCGACTCGCACTTGGCCGGTTTTTTTTACTTTTATAAACATTATTAAGACTTTACTTTAAATGGTACCCTATGTAATAGGAAAATGTTATTAATATTTTATTACTATATATATTATTACTATTTTGTAATATTTTTATATATTTTTATATTGTAATATTATTATTAATATATTATATTATTATTATAATATTATTATTTTTATTTTGTAATATTTTTATATATATATTATTATATATTTTTGTATACTAAGTATCCCAGAATACCCGGAAAAAAAAATTGCCGATCGTACAAATATATCCCACACATAACAGAAAACACAGATTACAGAATTAACTTCTTGTGTTCTGTGTGTGACTTTGAACTCATTCGAATTATTGTGTCTAAAAAATTCTAGATTGGAATCTAGACTAGAATTTAATGCATATAAATTAAACTTACATAAGTTATTCCTGTCGACACAACAAAGAACGCGATAAAAATGTAAGCATCACTTAACATATATTATAACATATAATACAACATATATTATAATGAATAACGATTAATTAAATCAACTTTATCACTTTATAAATTGTAGATAAACTAATTTATGAGTTTACATGGATTTTTTTTTCAGCCCGTAGCAAAGCTCTGCTTAGCTTGGGGCTAGATGATTCTGTGTGGATTATGTGGATTCCAGACCTACTATTATTACTAACTACCTACTTTTACAGAGAAATTACCTGAAATATTGAAAATGGAAATTCTTTTATTTTAATTTTTAATGTATAAAACTTTACACTTAGGTACCTAAAATTGAAAAAAAATTCTTTGATGTTACCTAAGTAAAATTTATATATTAGTATAAATATATTTTTTTATTTATTAGTTGTGATACCTACCTTTAGTCTGTTTGCAACCGTCGTTGTTAATAAAGTATTTTAAATCAGTCATCTAGTACCCATAAGCTCTCCTTAGCTTGGGGCTATGCTGATTGTCCAATTATTTATTCTTTTTATATTATCCTTGTGATCATAAAAATATTACGAGCACTGAAAATCATAGACAAATCTTATATTTTTATTCATAAAGCCCTAACTGCGCATTTAAGGCCATATTAAAGACCCTCGCAGTAGTCGCTGCACAGTCTCTCGTAACAATAGCTGCAAGACACACGCTTACACTAAGGATAATAACTATTTAAGGACTGAAACAATTTTTTTTCTGTGCGTTTTGTATTCGAACTCCTTGTGAAAAGACTTCCAGTGTTTTTACTCTACGGTGTTTTCGCGCGTTCGAGTTTCAACTGTTTTTCTTTTTTGTTGCGTTCGGTTCACGTTTGAATTTGGAAATCTGACTGCGTGTGATAATCTGCGGGTGTTTCGCGCGTCTATAAAATAAAGCGGGAAAGCTGTGAAAGTGAGGTTTTTTTCGTCGGGACATCATAATTTTTAGCAGTGAGTTTTTTTATTTTATTTTTCTAGTTTTTTTAAAGAAAATTAATAAATGCGAAATATAGCAAAATAGAATAAGAAAACACTGAGCATATAAAATTCTTTGTACACCAGAAAAATAATAATTAAGTAGGTAAGTAAAGTAAATAATATTTATTAATAGCTAAATCAATGAAGCTTATAAGTGATACCTAACTATCCGACTGTCCTTTGGTGAACAATGGTCTAAGAGGCTTTCAGACAAACCGAAGTGCTTATTTGTATAACATAAAATAAATAAATAAAAAAAAGTATATACTTACACAAAGAAATTTCACATTACCTACAAGTACGTCAAGGTGGCATTTTCGCTCATAAGCGATCTCTTCCACGTAACCTTTGGAATTTAAGGAAGGTGTTTTTAAAAAACTTTAAAATAAAATATGCTCATAACGTAATACTTAGGTATTTATTACCCTACCTACTTAAAAACATATATTAAAATAATGATTAAAATGTAAATAGCGTAGGTACCTACTTAAAATGTTAACCACATCAAGTACCAACCCCTATTTTATCCGTTAAGTAGTATCATCACTACATAGTATAAAACAAAGTGGCTTTCTCTGTCCATAAATCTCTAAGTCCCTTTGTATGCTTAAATCTTTAAAACTATGCAACGAATTTAAATGCAGTTTTATAGATAGAGTGATTCAAGAGGAAGGTTTATACGTATAATAAAATCGTGCGAAGCCGGAGCAGGTCGCTAGTTTCTTTATATTGCGTTTACAATGAACTTACCTATTTTCTTTAACCGAAAACAAGGTCTCAATTCAACTAGATTTTTTTATGCTGTTATAACTTTTTCTACAAGAACCGATTTGATTATTTTAATTTGATAGCTGGAGCTTCTCATGTAGATACATAATACATAAGTTTTTGTTAAAATCATCAAATGATTAAGGTGCCTATAATTTTGTTCACTAGCTAACGACGACCGATATGGCGCGGCGGGCGAAGGTCCGCCTGGAGGTTGCAGGTTCGATTCCCACCTTGGTTTTTTTTAGTACGATCGTTTTTCTATTTATAAAAAATATCTATTTATCCATGCTACTGTATAAAGTATATCAGTCATCTAGTACCCATAACACCAGCTCTGCTTAGCTTGGGGCTAGATGATGCTGTGTGGATTGTCCAGCATTATTTATGTATATATATGTATATTTATTCGCTTTCTCAGTACCATGACATTGTACTCGGTTCTCCGCGAAAGGCCGCTATGGCGATTACAGAAAATCATAAAAAATTAGCTAAAATCATACAGTTAGTCTACTTTCTTTGCCTGACTAGTCGAATTTCTTTGCCTGTCCCAATATTATTACAGTGCACAAGTGTGTGCGCACTGGTGCAATTTCTATTCCCTCACTCTCTTAATGGAACGTCTGAAAGACGAAAGGCGCAGGACAAACCGCTTGAGGCGCAACACCTAAAGTGGCGTCCCCACTTATTTTATCATATAATTCCGTTAAACAAAGGAATTTCCAAAATTCATACGTAAAGTTTGTTAAACCTATCATAAGCTTTTTTAATGCATCTGTAGTAGTATCATTATATTAATGAGCTTGGTGACCACTAAAGGCAACTGGCAGATGCTGGATGCGGCAAGCTGAAGACAGGGCGCTATGGCACTCATTAGGGGAGGCCTATGTCCAGCAGTGGACTAAAATAGGCTGATGATGATGATGACGAATCTTATAATCGGTATTTAACCCTTTAATTGTCAGAACGAGTCGACACAATAAGAAATGTTACATGTTGAGATCTCTTGATGAGTCACATAGTTTTCTCTTTTTTAAATATACTAGCGACCCGCCCCGGCTTCGCACGGTTTTATTACACATATAAACCTTCCTCTTGAATAAAAAAAAATACCGCATCAAAATCCGTTGCGTAGTTTTAAAAATCAAAGGGACATAGGGAAATAGGGACAGAAAAAGCGACTTTTTTATAATATGTGGTGATCTAAACATTATATCTTGTTTTATATTTAATTTAAACTTTACTTACTTGTTTGTAGAACGCCAATGGAACTCTCCAAAAAACCCCTGATATAAACCTTGACTTTGTTTACGTTAACAAGGAAAAACGCATACGTAACAAATTAAAAAAATAAAGTTTTCCTATGCAGTTATAAATTACCTTGTTAGACACGTGGGATGAATGGAAAAACATCGTTTTAGATTCTTAACCATAAAATTATGAGTGTATTAGCACCATCAAACATAAAAAACATACATTGAATTTTTTTAACGACTATGCGAGAAAACTACTAAATATTTGGAAGTGTACCTCGACGGGCGCGATACTAAAAAAGGGGGGAAACTTTCGAAATAGATGTTTTAGTGCACCTTGTATTTTTTAAAGTATTTTTCTCAAGATTTTGCAGTATTTTTCCTGATTATGTCACTGCTCAGATATTACAAACATGTATTTTTTTAAACGCGATGCGTAAAATCATATTTATAATATTACTAGGTGCCGTGTACCTACAATTTTATTTTTATCGGTAGAGTCCTCTGAGAAGCAGGAGATTGCGGGTTTGATTTTTGGAGCATCCTTTATAGCAATATCTACCTGCAACTTTTTCATGTCTTAGCAACTTTTTCAATCTTTGATTTTATAAAAAAATTAACTGTTTGTTGTGTGCTTGTTCAATAATATGTATAATAATTTGTGTGCATTATGTATCAGTTAGGTATCCATAGTACCTCATACCCATAACTTAAGGTCTGTTTAGCTTGGGTTGTGCTAGATAACGCTGTGTGAAATGTCCAGCATAATTTATTTACTTATATAAGTTAGTCTGATAATACCACCAAAACATTTACCAAGATTGTGAGTTATCAAGTCATCCCGAAGTAATAGGTAGTAAATAAAGTAGTACCGACCTACAGAACTAAAATGCTCGCTTCCGGCCCGCGCGGGCTTGCTTTGCATTCGTGAGTCACCGGTATCGAGAGGTTCAAATATTAGTGCACTTTATGCACCGAGAGCATAAAGCAGTGTTTTACGTCACGAACGTCATTCAATCCCGAGGGCAATTCTGAATTCTAGGATAACTCACGATGGTGTGTTATGACGAATGCGAGAGAATTTAATCACTCTCAAGACGACATCTTTATTCACGAGAATACTATTTTCATATTCATATATTTATTTGCAAGAACTAGAAAATAAGCTCCTAAAAGTTTAACATACCCAACCACAAATAAAAAAATCAATTATTTTTTTTACTATAGTATACAAACACATTTAAAAGAAGGAAAGAAACGAGCTAGACTTCATTAATTTTATTGAATACTTAAATTACATTTTACTGCAGGCATAATGCCAGTCAGTTTTGGTTTCTTATTTTCACTAGAAGATGAATATCGCGCTATGGCGCTCATTAGAGGAGGCCTCTGTCCAGCAGTGGACTAATATAGGTTGATGAAGATGAAGGTGATTTTCACTAGTGTACAAATTGTTAGTTTGGTAACTGTTCTTGATTCAGAAGTTAATTCAAATTTTGAAGATATCATTTGATGGATGTCATGTCCTCGTTAATATTTCACACATTTTGATGTTACAATTTCAGTATCATTACAGAAATACCGATTACGGATTCTAAGGATCCTAAGGATTATTGTTCATTATTCCCAAGGCATTAACGATATTGAATTTGTAACGTCAAAATATGTTTGAAACTACAAAGCAAGAGACTCGCACTAAGAGATCTTATTCGATTTGTATGAATTTCACTATTATCAGACAATAGAACTGATAATCACTTGCTTTTTGTTACTCGACGTATATGGTACCCTTTTCGAGCATGAAATATGAATAAGTAACTTTGTCTTATTTTCCATGGTTAAATTATTATTCATGAGATCAGTCAATCTTATAAATTCCTACAACATGGAATTTTCAGTTGTATGCCATTGAAGAAACTCATTCTATGTTTTAAAAGTGTCACAGGGAATTATGGCGTCTTAGTCGGTGACTTACGTAATTTTCTACATCTATTTTCTTTTTCCTCATATTACTACCTACGTCTCGTACTTTATCATACAATTTACCATAAATTTTCCTATAATATCTATGTAAAAACAGGATTATACACGCATTATAATTAAATTACGACATTCATTTTAATACATTCTAAAACCTACAAAAAGTTATTGCTAATTTGTATGTATTGCATGGTTAATGCATTTTACATTCCTATATTATTTAAAAATCCCAAAACTAATGTAATCTCGTACCTTATCATATAATTTACCATACATTTTCCTATAATATCCATGTAAAAACAGGATTATACACGCATTATAATTAAATTAAGACATTGAAATACCTATTAAAATCTACAAAACATCATTACCTAAGTTATTGCTAATTGCTAATTTGTATGTATTGCATGGTTTATTTGGAAATAAATGCATTTTCCATTCTATATTATTTAAAAATCCTAAAACTAATTCACGAATAGAACTTCTTCACATTCGCGATTCATTAACAAAAAACTTATGGAATAATATACGTAGTATGTAGTATTAATAATAAATATAATGGATAATACTGCACTAAATAAACTCAATGTAAGAAACAATGTGAAATTAAGAGTCCCGATTCCAAAAGAACTGAAATAAAGTGCTTTTGCACTCCTGAGTCCGTTTAGTCCGTCGTTTTAGTAGACTAATTATGTGGCACCTTCTATCTAGATCATAAAAAGTATAAGAGTATTTTTTGCAAAAAAGCAATAAAAAATCTTTTTTCAACTTCCGGTATTGCATCCTCGTGCGTTCAATAACCGACCTGAACTAGATCTGTAACCCAGCATTGATAACCAAGGCCAAATGTTACTTGCACGCACTTTTATTGATTTTAGGGTTCCTTACTACAAAAGAAAAATGGAACCTTTAGGATTATTTTGTACGTGCGCTTGTTTGTCTGTCTGCCAAGACCATTTTTTTAGAACCCCGTAGAAGTATCAAGTTGAAACTTTGACGACTTTGTTTTATACTATGTAGTGATATTTTATAGTTTGCAGTGTCACAGATTCTAGAGTTCTAGCCATGAAGCTATTCGCAGATACTTTCAGGGATGTTATATTAGATAGATTGCGATTCTGCGAGCGCAATGTATGGAAGTGTGTATGAAAACTTTTTGATTGTGACCTACATTTTTTTAAGTCATAAATGTGTACCTGTATCTAAAACTTTATCTTTATCCTTTTCTAATGTTATTGGTGTGTACATATTATAATACGTAGACTATAATAAAAAAAACATTGAAAACATTTAACTTTTAATGCAATGCTACAGAAAGATAGGTGTAATAGAAATCAAAAAGGTACCTACATTACATCCAGTTGCTCAAGAACCCTAAAATATGGTAAGAAGCAAAATCATACATAGCTACATAATAAGAGCAAAATCAAAATATATAAAATTAAATATTATATTATTTATTTAAATAAATTTGTATCTACACGAAAAAAAATATCCCGTTCAAAAAATATCTCTATACAGAACCCATGGTGCCCTTGTCCATGCCGCATTCTATGGTGGCTAGTTTTATTTATGTAATAAGCGGTTCAACCAGTGTAGTTACTCGGTACTTCAGGTTGAATTTTTTTAATTTTTTCTTTATTCTATAGATAAATAAGGTGCCTCAAAGTGCGTCAGCTAAGTCCAGCAGATTTTTAACCCCGTGGTGTTAACCAAATTTTTTAACTATTAAGTAGTTATTTTCTAATTAGTATTTTCCCAAATGAGACAAAATAAATAAATAAGTCAAACATAAAATTAATTGTATTGTAAATATAACTGAAAAAGATAGTTTAAACATAATTAATTGTATTTTATATTATCAGAACTAGGTAAGGTGAAAACTTTCCAGTTTCGGTTTATAAAAGTAAGAGACATATTGAAAATGAATTCATAAGAATGTCTTAAACATCCGACATACTTTAATTTATTATGTTATGTAGAAGGAATCATCAAAGTTTTTGTAATTAAATACAAAAAAATATAATATTATTAAACTTAAGTAGAGCAAGAAGATCTTCAGATAATACAATATCCTGTAAATAAAACATGGCCTTACGAGAGTAGATTTTCATCGAGTAAAAATAATTCTTTGTTATATTTTATTATCTTTAATACAGCTTGAACAAAGTTTAAATATTATTAATGTTTAGGGTTCCGTACCCATAGGACCTAAACCTCCGTTATCTGTCCTTATGTTAACGGGTTGCTACCAGATGCTGGATGCGTCAAGCTGAAGACAGGGCGCTATGGCGCTCATTAGGGGAGGCCTATGTCCAGCTGTGGACTAATGTAGGCTGATGATGATGATGATGATGTTAGCGGGTTCTGTATCTCATGAACTGCAAAAGGTAAACAGTTGAAATTTTCACAGTTTATAATTTGTTTCAATTTATTAATTTAAACATATGCTATGTGGGGAGGCCTACGTCCAGCAGTGGACTGATATTGGCTGACGATGACGACGATGATATGGGTATAATATGGCAATCGGCAGTCACAGAAATACCATTATTCTGTAATCTGTGCTAAAAGACTGATCTAAGATGAATAGTGCCAAGAAGAACAGAAAAGTTTTAAATTAAAATATTTAGTTTAAAGCAACAGTCTACGACCTACCCTTGACAGTGACAATCACCTACTTCATCATCATCATCATTGGAGAACAATGCACCTTGGAATTGGGACAGACCTCGGAAGTGAGTGGTTAGTGGTAAACGACTCGGTACAGTCGCACTCAAATACTTTGAACTCTTTCGATCTTTTTGTTTTTTCGTCTGAAAAAAGTTAGGAGGATCTCAATTCATTTTTTTTGAATATTTGTGTTTTTGTAAAGATAAGATAGTTAACAGTATTATCTTATGTTTATTAACAACTAAAAATACAAGCAAGGAATAGAAAAATTACAACTAGTATTTACAATTGAAATTTTGTAAAGTGTATGTTATATTTTGAATGTCTATGTATTTTTATAAGGGTATATTATTTTTTTAATGTGTTTGTATTTTTATAATGTGTATGTAATATTTTTAATTGTTACCGCAGAATTTAATCTAGGTAAACCGATTTTATTTGAAAGATTCTCCCGGACCCTGTAAATTTGATCAAAATCTTACCAGTCTTTGAGTTATCATTATCATCACTAACTGCGTTTTACGGACTTGGATTACATTAATGATGTAATTTTTGCTTTAAAGAATTTGAAAGTCGGTTTATAATATTTTAAACAAGCCTTTTAGTCTAGTATTTGTAAATAAACATTGATTTTCTTTAAAATGTATTATTCCTTGAGGTAAAGCTGTTTAGTTTCACGCGTTTTAACAATCTGATATTAATTTCTTTTTGTGTATTTGCACGCTTTTATTACGATTAACGTTTTCACGTTTAAAAATATTATTTTCCATGGGAACTGATTAATTACAAGTCTATAGGCTTATATGGTCTATTTTATAGGCTTGTAATAAATCATGTTTTAATCAAGGTTATGTTGTATGTATGTTATGTGTATTTGTATGCAAAATTTAAGCCTAACTAGATTAGACTTAACTCAATTGTTATTGTTCTTTTTTTTATTTTAATGTTAGCTTTTTTGGCGGGAAGAAGTAACAAGCATCGTAACATTCAATCTCTCGTACATTGATCTCGTCACATTAATATTCAAAACTAGCGACCCGCCCCGGCTTCGCACGTTTTTATTATACGTATAAACCTTCCTCTTGAATCACTCTATGTAATAAAAAAAATCGCATTAAAATCCGTTGCGTAGTTTTAAAGATTTAAGCGTTCAAAGGGACACAATGACATAGGGACAGAGAAAGCGACTTTATTTTATACTATGTACTGATGATGCAAAAGGTAAGGTAGATATACATGCATACATAGGGACGGATAGATGTTTGTTATATGACCAAAAGTACATAACGGATCGGGCTAAAATTTCGAATATTATTATTATATAAATCGTATTTATAGGCCTGGAATAAAACATAGGCTACTTTTCACCTAAAAAGGAGTTCCCATATGATATAAATAGTGTTAAAATCTTTCCATAGAAACGACGCGGGCGAAGCCGCAATCAAACTAGTTTATAAGATTAGTGCGATTGCTCTTGAACTACATTCAAGTTTTAGGTATTAACTGAACGTTTGATTTTTGGAAATTCCTTTGTTTAACGTAATAATATGATAAAATAAGTGGCGTCGCGAGTGACTCTTGTTAGGGCCTTAATAAATAATTCCGGACAGTCCACACAGCATCATCTAGCCCCAAGCTAAGCAGATCTTGTATTATAGGTACTACTGGATGACTTATATACTTAATACAATACATAGATAAGTCATAAAGAATTATTTTAATTCATACAATGAAAACACGTACAGTGTTAGATTGTACGAGGTGACTGTATATTTTATTTGTATTTAGTGTCTGTTATGTATTCTGTACAACAAGGCTCCAAATTTGGGTCAACTGCACCAGTACTTTCAATTTCAACCTTTACAACATAGAAATTAAATCTCAATTGAATCGGAGTCGATATAGCGTGTGTATTGTTCATAAGTAATTGATCATCTGCAAAATAAGTGAACTGTGATATAGAAGGTTAAGCTATATATGCAAGGTCATTGTCAAGTTGACGAATTAAGGAAATGGACTAGCTTATAATATATCAAATAGATACCATCGTATTGGTGGCAGTTTTTTTTTAATTAAATGTTTTTGTTGAGTTAAAATAAAAAAAGTTTTTTTTTTCTTTGTTTTCTAATACTATTTTATATTGATCACAAAAAAAAATATTGAGTGTTCTCCTTTTTTATGAAGTAGCTTAAAAACGTGGGAAAAGGTTAAAAATATAATAAAACTCATAATAATAGGTATACTTAAAATTCAAAACCTTATTTAAAAATTTACACAACAAAAATTTATGTTTCTCATCAATAATTATAAATGTTATGCAAATATAACATAATATATAGTTTAGCAAAAAGCTTGTTAAAAATTTAACAAATAAATGTTTATTATAATTAACTAGCGACCCGCCCCAGCTTCGCACGGATTTATTATACGTATAAACCTTCCTCTTGAATCACTCTATCTATAATACAATCAAAAAAATTAAAAACCGCATCATAATCCGTTTCGTAGTTTTAAAGATTTAAGCATACAAATGGACATAGGGACAGAGAAAGCGACTTTATTTTATACTATGTAGTGACAACTTCATGGCTAGTGATCTATCGTATTTACCGTTTATTGTACTAAATGCATTTAAATCAGTAACTACAAATATGATAGAAATATTAATTTAAAATTAAAATCATAAAAAAAAATATTGATTCTAAAATCTTTAAAAGCGCAGTTCACTTTTAAAGATTTTAGAATCATTTAATTATTTTTTAGTGTTTGTGGAGGAGTGCTTTCCTGCACATATTTGTTTAGCACCTTGTACACGTAATTTATCGTTTCACAAAAACTTTCGCATTTATAATATTAGTAAGGATGTAAACGAAATAAATAAATTAAATGAAGTGTATAATCCTAGTTCGGCCGAAACAAGCCACCAAACAAAACATAAAGCCGCCGGTGAAGTGAAGGCTGATTTTAATGGAATATTGCGAAACTGTAGTCCTTGCTTTGAGCTGGTGATTTAGGATTAATAACTTTAAGTGTACGGCGGCGGCGGTGTCCAGAAAACTGCATTGCGACATCGCGCAATGTCCTTCGCGCTTGTGGTACTAATTTTGGTACACCTTGTAGTAAAGGTTTTTTAAATTAATTCGAAAAAGGGGAAACTTGTGTTTTTTTAATACGTTTGACGATTTCATCGTTAATTGTGAGTAATTTTCATGATTATTTTGAAAATTATGATTCATAGATGGTCGTAAGTACTTAAATAATTTGAATTCCCGAGGGGTTTGTTTTTATCGCAACACTTAAAAAGCTGTGAAGATATTAAGGGATTCGTTAGTAGATGTTTTTCGTTTGTGTCAAACATGATATTACTAAAGCAAAAGTCATCAACGCGCTTTAAATTTCTATTCCAACTACCGAGATTTTATCTTTTTTTTTTCTGTAGTTTCCGAATATTTCTGAATATATTTTTTTGTACGTATATTCAGATTCTTTATAGATACCTAGTTCCCATTTCAGACAAGGGACTTAATTATTTCTTATTTTTTAATTTAATTTTTTATTATCTTGGGCCATGAAGATCGTGTGCGAAAAAGTAAGTACCTAAGTTAAGTTCATAATCAGCTAGTCAGTACACGTTTAAATTCTTTTAAATTTTTACCGCTTATTGGGTTTTATCTTTATATTTGTTTTTATTAGTTTTAAATATTCTTAATATGTCCTGAAACTGAACTGTATATCCATACAGTTCATTTAACTGAGAAAAACAATACTAGAACGTATGTATATTTGTAAGTATCTGCTATTCTAATACGAATTCGTTTATGCATTAGTTGACGTAATTTAATGTACCTTGCAAAAAAAACAAAAAAAAAATAAGAAAAACATTAATGTAGCAAAAGTAGGGACAGAACCTATTGGGAATTTGTTCTTGCATAAAGAAATATACATAATAAATAAATTATTCGCATAACTCAAAATGACTCATGGGCGAAGGGCGAGTATGAGTGAACAAACTCGAAATGTTTAATTTCCTTCAGACATTAATCTTCATATTCTTGGAGTTCCTTTCTATATTTGGATTATTTTTGAAAAATACTAGCAGAGACTCGCGGTTTCACCCGCGTAATTCCCGTTCCCTTAGGAATTCCGGGATAAAACCTTGTACCTTTGTGTTATTCCAGACAATAATCTATCTATGTGCCAAATTGCATCCATATCCATTCAGTAGTTTTTGCGTGAAAGAGTAACAAACATCCATCCATACTTACAAACTTTCGCGTAATATGTTTGGTATAGTAAAGTATTCATTCATTCATTCTTGGTAGACGAGCAATGTCTCCAAAACAGCTAATAAAGTATTTAATCCACATCGCTATTACACAATCAGTTTTATTTTAGGTCAGGTTCACACTGAATTGTTTTTATAATCTTTATTCAGGCGAAGGCTGCTCAATTACACTGGTGTCTTGATGAATGTCTTGTAATGATCGGTAGGTACCTTGGTACCGACACCTTTGTGTTGGCAAGTAATTAGTTATCAGCTAAGAATCCTTTTATGTTTATGTCCACTTAGTGGTAATGAGAATTCTTGCTATATTCAAAACGCCAGTTTTAAAATTTAAGCACTTAATTTTTTTTGCTATAATAGTGCGTATGTATCGTAATCACTACATAGTATAAAAAAGTCGCTTCCCGCTCTCTGTTCAAATGTGTGCTTATCTTTTAAAATACGCAACAGATTTTAATGCGGTTTTTTTAATAGATGGAGTGATTTTAGGAGCAAGGTATATGTGTAACTAGTTGTGCCCCGCGGCTTCGCCCGCATAGACATTTATTTGTCGAATTTCAGAAATTTATTGCATGCCTCCTGTGGACCTGGATCTCAGCATTATTTACCTGGATCTCAGAATTGTTTACCTGGATCTCAGTATTATATACCTGAAATTCAGCTTTATTTACCTGGATCTCAGCTTTATTTACCTGGATCTCAGCATTATTTACCCGAAACTCAGCATTATTTATCTGGATCTCAGCATTATTTACCTGGATCTCAGCATAATTTACCCGAAATTCAGCATTATTTACCTGGAACCCAGCATTATTTACCTGGATCTCAGCTTTATTTACCTGGAACTCAGCATTATTTACCTTGATCTCAGCATTATTTACCTAGAACTCAGCATTATTTACCTAGTTCTCAGCATTATTTACCTGAAACTCAAGCATTTTTACCTGAAACTCAGCATTGATCTTAGCTTTATTTACCTGGATCTCAGCATTTTTACCTGGATCTCAGCATTATTTACCCGAAACTCAGCATTATTTACCTTGATCTCAGCATTATTGACCTGGATCTCAGCATTATTTACCCGAAACTCAGCACTATTTACCTTGATCTCAGCATTATTTACCTGGAACCCAGCATTATTTACCTGGATCTCAGCATTATTTACCTGGATCTCAGAATTGTTTACCTGGATCTCAGTATTATTTACCTGAAATTCAGCCTTATTTACCTGGATCTCAGCTTTATTTACCTGGATCTCAGCATTATTTACCCGAACTCAGCATTATTTATCTGGATCTCAGCATTATTTACCTGAAACTCGGCATTGTTTACCTGAAACTCAGCATTATTTACCTGGATCTCAGCATTATTTACCCGAAACTCAGCATTTTCTTTGGCATATTTTTTAATTTTTTTACCTTACTATAGTAAAAATAAAAAATACGTGTCTAATTATTTACTTTGCAGATTAATTATATCGAGTTTTGAGTAAATTGAACAAAGGGAAAATAATTTTCCATACAAACTTTACCGCCCTATTTAACCCCTTCATAGGTTAAAATATCCAAATTTTAATAGCCTATGTCCTATTCTAGGTCCTAAACTATCTACGTACTAAATTTCATCTAAATAACTTAAGTACTTACGGAGATTACCCATAACAAACATTCACACAGACTTTCACGTATTTTTATTTTTTCAAAAAAGGGAAGAGGTGTGCAATAAATTTCTGAAAATTGAATGAAAAAAAACTTTGGTTAGCGGGCGAAGCCGCTGGTAGTAATTTATCTACTTAGTACATGAACTTTTTGTCCAAGAGTCATGTATAAGGTCTAAAGGAAATAAAGCATTTTGACTTTGAAAATATCTGGTTACGGATTATCTGAGTTTTGATTGGTTGTAGGATAGAATAATTTGCATTTATTTTTCGAAATTGCATATACTACTAATAACTTAAGTATAGTTACGGAGATTACCTATAACAAACATTCACACAGACTTTCGCATTTATTATAATAGTAAGAAGTAAGATAGTACGATACAACCGTGCGAAGCTGGGGCGAGTCTTTAGTTTCAATGTAATTCATTAGCAAATTATTTTTCTGTTTAATTTAGATTTATATTTTTTATAAAAGTAAAAAATAAAAAATTCCTACATGACTTTCATACTCAACTACCGACGCGTTTATTTGACCTCTAAAAAGTACTTCCTATACAGTTCACTTTAAGTCGATCCGGAAAAATTAAAATAAACAAAACCCGAATTAAAGGTCAAACATGTTTATAATAAGTTTTCAAATGTAACTCTTTAAATTTACTAGTTAAGTTGCATTAAAAATATTGGCATTGATTGAGATTTTAGCTTTTTATATGTGTATAAAAAATATAACGGCCATGAGTTTCAATGGAATATAATTATTAAGATTCTTCCGTAGTTCGATTATTCAGGCATAAGATTAATCTTCCGTGGGCTTATTTTAACACTAGAGTTTGTGCACGGCTTCATTCATCATCACTACATAGTATAAAATAAAGTCGCTTGCTCTGTCCCTATGAACGCTTAAATCTTTAAAACTACGGAACGGATTTTGATGCGGTTTTTTTTAATAGATAGAGTGATTAAAGAGGAAGGTTTATACGTATAATAAAACCGTGCGAAGCCGGGGCGGGTCGCTAGTTTCGTATAACACAGAATCAACCAGGATTTATATTTATTATTTTTTTTTTAATCATTTTTTTTACCGTCTGCACTGTTTATACTAGTTGTAATTTTTTCTATTCCTTGATTTTAATTTTCGTTGTTAGTAAAGTATTGGCTCAGTTTTTTTTTTAAATTTATATACATACATACATAAAAGTAGAAAGTACATAGGTTAATATATAATTATAATTTATAATTCGACTATATTTTTGTTATACAAAACATTAAGTAGAAAAAATATAGAAGACTAGCATCTGCCCTTGGTTTCGCACGCGTTTTTCTATAGAAACATCTCAAGTCCATTTCCATCCGGGAACTGATTTACCTATGGGATGAAAATGGGTTAGAACTACATCTATTGCGAATTTCAACCCGGTCCGTTCAGTAATCTTTGCGTGAAAGGGCATATACCCATGCGTCCATACAAACTTTTACATTTATTATTTATTTATTTATTTAGAACTACCTGTTGGTTGTTAGTGTAGCTTCAGGATACACAATAAACACAAATTAGAGAGAACATATGTAAATGTATGTAGTCGTGATCTCCCAATTAATATTATAAATAGTTACATTTATAATATTGGTAAGGAAGTAAGGATGTTGTAATTAAAAGTAATTCCAGACGAACAGGAAATGAACCTGCTAAAATTAGAAAAGATGACTTGTAGGTATCATAAAGATTATCTAAGATAAAAACTCATCTAATACATAAAATCGGTAGTATTAAATCATTTGTGGTTTTGCGATTGCAGGAAGGAATTGAATAGTAAATGTAAATTATAAATTAATTATTCAAAATAAGTTTGTGAGGTGTGCAACATTGTAAAAAGTAAACGGGTCAGGTTTCTATTTATTTCCTAATTAATGTATTTAGGTAGAACTATGAATCCCAGAAACTGAAAGGTGCAAAAATCGGTTTTCAAAGCTAAAAAAACATCGACTCTACAATTTTATTAAGCACAAGAATTATTCATTCAAAAATGGTAAAAAATTCAAAAAGTCACAAAAAAGTACCTTTCTGCTTTTCTGTATAGTAAGTATAAGAAATTAATCTGAAAGGAATAAATAAAAAAGTAACCTACAACATGTTATTTTTTTTAATTTAATAAAAGGGGCTTAACAAATGTTTAACCGCTCGAAATTAGAAATTCCTCACTTTGGTTTTGTACACCCATTTTGTTGCACCTTGTGGGGATAAAAAGCAATAATGCTAATAGATAAATAATGCTGGACAATCCATACAGCATCGTCTTGCCCCAAGCTAAGCAGAGCAGCTAAGAGTGTTATGGGTATTAGATAACTGATATACTTAATTACAATACATTACATAGATAGATATTTTTTATTAAGTATCCATAGAAAACACCCTGGCCATCGGAACAAATTTCTGCAGATCGTACACAATTTTTTCCAAGGCGAGAATCGAACCCGGAACCTCCTGCGTCGCAGGCAGACCTTCGCCCACCGCGCCACATCGGTCGTCAAATAGATTTACTAATCAAATTCAAGAATCAATAAAAATTTAGAAAACGTTGCTCATTCATATACCAAAATCGACTTCACCCCGCCACTCCGCACCGCAACCGCACTTTCAAAAACTAATACAAATTACCGTTTTTTCAATCCTACAACCAAAGATGTTGTATTCAACGTAGTCATGCTAAAATCTTTGCCTACAATACAACCAATCAAAACATCGCTAAAATCGTTGCCAAATATTTTCAAAAATAGACTCAACCCTTCTACTAATCTTGATATTAGCAATTTCTAAAAATATATGCAATTTAGTCTATCATGCAACCAATCAAAACACCGATAAAATCCAAAACCAAATATATTTTCAATAATCGACTCCACCCGCTATTAATTTTTCCCTTGATACCATATGCTATTTCTAAAAAAATGCAAATATTGTATCATGTAACCAATCAAAGCACAGATAAACCATTGATAACAAAATATGCAATTTCGAAAAATAAATGCAAATTATTCTATGCTACAACCAATCAAAACACAGATAGATCCATTACCAAATATTTTCAAATATTGACTCCACCCACTATTAATCAATCCCTTGAAAACTAAATATGCAATTTCGAAAAATAAATGCAAATTATTCTATCCTACAACCAATCAAAACTCAGATAATCCGTAACCAGATATTTTCAAAGTCACGGTGCTTTATTTCCTTTGGACCTTATACATGACTCTTGGACAGAAAATTCATGTATTACATAGATACACTAGCGACCCGCCCCGGCTTCGCACGGTTTTATTATACGGTTTTATTTACTTCTTCTTGAATCACTCTATATCTACTACTTTACTATCTAGAATCACTCTATCTATAAAAAAAACCGCATCAAAATCAGTTGCGTAGTTTTAAAAGCATACATAGGGACATAGAGACAGAGAAAGCGACTTTGCTTTATACTATGTAGTGATATATTAAATTTTTAATAAGTGGTCACTTTGATTTTTGCTCACTCTTTTTAAGGTAAAGTATAGAAGCCAACATAAAACCTTTTACCGTGTTAGGTTTAGTGTTTAGCTTTTTTTTAGTTTAGTTTTCGAGTTTTTTAAAATTGTCTCCACCACACCACGAGTCTTGCCCTAGGTCACTCACCGTAGTTACCCAACTGTTTGACCTTGTTACATGAATGAGTGAGTATTTATGTATTGTAAACACGATGGACCGGTGGCAATGAAACTGGATTACTTAACATGTTCACTAAATTAAACACTGTCATGTTATTTACTGCACTGGCTAATATATAATTTTTTTTCTACCGAAGGTACGTATAACTACATTTATATTTGCATTATCTATATCACATCATACTAATATTATATATACTAATAATAATGAGAAAGTTTGGATATTAGTTACCTTCAAGCTACTGAACGGATCGTGCTGAAATTTTGAATAGACGTAGTTCTAGACTTGGAATAAAAGACTTTTCAAATAAGCCTTATGCTGTGTTGTTACAGTATTAACCCTAGGACATGTGTATAAAATACAACTCACACAGAAAGGAGAATATTAAATATTATTAAGCTAGTTTCCTAAAAAAACAAATATCATAATCAGTTATATTTTCTAAAATAATAATAAAACGTTTATTGCTAAAAATTTTAGAACTTAAAATTAATACATCATTGGTCCCCAAACTAGGATCAACCTGTATCTTGGGGACCTCCTTCCTTGGGTTCTTTACATAATCTTATAAGACTAACGTTAACTTATATTATAGTACAATTAAGTAAGAATTATGGTTTGATGGGTCTCCATCTAAAAATATAAAAAACGTAGTTTTTGTTTTGTCAAACATATAAAAAAAGCCTAGCCTTTTTTTCTTATCTTTTATTTTGCTTCCAAGTGTCGAAACAAATGGCGATAAGCATGAGGTATCGTGCGCTCATCCATGCATAGTCATTGAGAGCCGATGATGGCTGGGAAGCGGGACAAATTTAATTATGATCGTGTCACGTCACGAGGCAAAACTATGTACCTAAGAAAAGGTTGGCTAGGTATATCGCACCCCTTAAAAGTCTCCACACACAGAAGTCGGAGGCGGAGCGGAGGCGAAGGCGTGCCGGTTTTTGCTATGGCACCGCGCCGCCGCCGCCACCGCCTGCGGTGTGTGTGTAGGCTTTCATATGATTCAATAGAATACAACTCGTTTAATGCGAGTAGAGATCCTATATTTTGTAAATTTGGAAAAAATTGTATCTTTGCTCACATTTTTGGACTTTGTGCCTACAATTTTAACAATTTTTTTATTTTTATTTTTGGAATATACAAAAGAAAAACAGCTTTTTTGAACACCGTTTGAAATATTTTGATAACTAGGACCAGTAATTTTTAAGGCAGGTTTAAATTACAAAATTTTAATTTTTCAAATTATTATGCAAAGATTGAGCTGCTGTGGTTAAAAAAAAAGATAAGGAAACCTAAGATGCCAGCTACTTTAAAAACATGTCCATTTCAAGAGCATCCTAAAATGATAACAAACGTTGAAATTTTGTAGGGTAAAAAACTGAGATATTGCTACTTTTGTGCCAAAAGGGGCCAATGCTACTAAAAATAATATTGAACCAACACATCAAAAAAATATCTTTTTCGCCATTCTCGTTCTAAAACGGTTACTTTGCTACTAAAAAACAGTAAGTAAAATCTCATCATCCATACAGCAATGTTTGAAAACGAAAGTTTTCAATCAGTGCATCCTCCTACCCCTGATGACCTACGGAACTGAGACGTGGACACTCACGGTAGGGCTGCTCCACCAGTTCTAAGTCGCTCAGCGAGCTCTGGAAAGGGCTATGTGAGGAGTTTCTCTGAAGGATAGGATTCGTAATGAATACATCCGACAGAGAACCAAAGTTATCGACATAACTCAAATAATTAGCAAGCTGAAGTGGCAGTGGGCCGGCCATATCTCATGAAGAACCGACAACCGTTAGGGTAAACGTGTTCTTCAGTGGAGACCGCGACTTAGCAAACTTAGTGTAGAACGACCTCCAGTCAGGTGGGATGACGATCTGCGAAAGCCTGCTGGCAGATGCTGGATACGTCAAGCTGAAGACAGGGCGCTCATTAGGGGAGACTTATGTCCAGTAGCTATGTGATATGGGCTGATGATGGAGATGATGATGATGATGAGAGATGATGATGATTGATGTCCTCCAACTCTGATGCAGGCTTTGTATCTTTTTAATAAAGGATTTTTTAGCTAACTTTCGTAATTGCGGTCGTTAATTTTTTCCGCATCGTTTCGGACTTGACGTCGAAGTTATATTAAGTTATAATAAATGAAATGAAATTAAGTTATAGTATTTAAGGAATAGGTTTTTTGTATACCAGTTCCTTCAAGTTGCCCCAGTAAAAGAAATCCAATGGGTTCAAGTCCAGCGACCGCGCTGGCCTCTGGGAAGCGCCACCACGCGTAAATCGTCTGTTTGAATACGCTGAATCTAAATAACGCCGTTCCTGAACGGCTTAGTGTACTGAACACCCGTCATTCTGTAGTTTGAATCTTCTTTCCAAATTCATACCACCAAATTCGTACTCATAGCACAAACTCTCTTTACTTTCGGCTAGATTATTGTTTATTATTTAGTAACATATTTCCTATTTTCCAGCATGAATCAGCAAAAATAGATTTCATTCACCGTTTTTAAGTAGCAAAGTAACCGTTTTAGAACGAGAATGGCGAAAAAGAAATTTTTTTGATGTGTTGGTTCAATATTATTTTTAGTAGCCTTTTGGCACAAAAGTACCAATATCTCAGTTTTTTACCCTACAAAATTTCAACGTTTATTATCATTTTAGAATGCTCTTGAAATGGACATGTTTTTAAAGTAGCTGGCATCTTAGGTTTCCTTATCTTTTTTTTAACCACAGCAGCTCAAACTTTGCATAATAATTTGAAAAATTAAAATTTTGTACTTTAAACCTGCCTTAAAAATAACTGGTCCTAGTTACCAAAATATTTCAAACGGTGTTCAAAAAGCTGTTTTTCTTTTGTATATTCCAAAAATAAAAATAAAAAAATTGTTAAAATTGTAGGCACAAAGTCCAAAAATGTGAGCAAAGATACAAATTTTTCCAAATTCACAAAATAATAAATATTTTCCGAACGGGTCAAATTAGAAAAAAAATAAAAAATGTTTCTGATAGGCCTTGTCTTGCCGCATAAGCACCTTTCAGGTTATCCACTCATTATGGGACACCCTGTATATATAATAGCTACTGTCAAAAGTACCTACCCCCTTTTAAGTAAACTGTTATTTGACTGGTTAGTCATAATAACAAGTTATAAGAGATGATGCTCTGGACACAGCATCTTGCATCACGTTTCAGAAGGCGGTAGTTAATATAAAATAACAAAGGAATGTCCATTTTATTTATAAAATGTTTTACCGTATTATTATGAGCTTATAAATTATCTACTAAGTGCTGAATAACCAGAAACTGAGTTTAATAAGAACGGGCTTGAATATACAGAATGTTCAAGCCAGGCCACATGAAGGGAAAGTATACCTTACATATTGAAGATAACAAAAATTCTTGAAGGAAGACCTCATTTCGATTAAAAAGAAATAAAATACATACAAACTTTCGCGTTTATAATATTAGCACAGATTTTGTAATACAAGTAGATAAGGATAAGGAAATATGTAAGAATTATTTTGTAGGATTTCCTGAATAAATAAAAAAAGGTAGAGAGATGAAACTTTTTCAGTCTATTTTTATTTCTCGTTATTTATTGGACTCGTTAATTATTTATTTAGGGCAATCAACTAGAGATAACACAACGCAATACCAAATATAAATAACTGTTTCTTCAAAGATATACCTAAGTATTTTCAGGAAAACACTTTTTATAACACAGAAAAACGCAGTAGGAATGGCAGCCTCTACTTAAACAAAAGCATTGTTTACTAAACACCTTTTATTACAAAAAAATGGTGTTAACATCATAATTCAAGGATATACCCATGTACTTCTTACTGTTTTAATGAGCATCCATTCGCTAAGCACCACTTAACTTCAACTACCAATATTTATGGATTTACGATCCGAGTTTAACCACAGGTTTTTAGCTACTGCAGTTAAGCGGTCAATAGGGTACCTTTCGTACGCACTAGGTGTTAAATTCGCGCGGTTTGTTGGAACGCTTTATTTTGCGACTCCAAGCTGCAGCGATGCGACCTTGTTGATTCGGCAGTGGTGATGCATTGCTGCAATAATGGCCATCTATGCCAAATAGCAGCATGTGCAACAATGGCACTAAATGTTAAAGGTCTCTACTGCATTTTAACATCCATCAAGTTCATAACGATTAATAATTATTCGAACGCTAGCTTTTGTCCATGACTTAGTACCTGGCAAATGACAAGTCGTACCGTGAATTAAAAACAAACACTAATTTTATCACTTTACCTACCCTTCACCACAGAGTCATTCTACCATGCTCCTTCAGTTTAGTTCAATATGACCAAGGAGTAAGCCAATGAGTTCACAGATGCTTTAGAGCTTAGGGCCTATGTAGAAATTCCGTCTGAACTCATTTGTTTCATCAAAATCTCGTCTCATTAGAGTTACGACGCGACAGTGTGAGCAAAGCCGCAAGCAGAAGCTTATAAAATAATTCCGTGTTAAAATAATGTAAAAATAATTTCCGTGTTGTAAAAAATATGGACCAACTTCAAATTCATTAAAGCAACAAGATTGAGAACGTCATCAACGTACTTCAAGTCAATAAAAAAGCATTATTAAAGATGCATTATCAATCTATATGGGACTACATGAGAAAAAACCGCATTTAACTCACGTAACATAAAAAAAGCAATCTAATTGAAACTTCCTCCTTTTTTATTGAAATAAAGCCAAATGCGCTTTGAAACACGCTCACTTTTTTATCACTAGTGCGTCCACTACATAAGTGCACTATGCGCTAAAACCAATGTAAGGGTCCAATTAGTCAATATGAACTTAGGTCTTAGCCATAGCGGTCCAGTCATAACTTACCTGCGCTTTATCAATAATGACTATAATTTTGTTTGTCCAAGGGCGCTCAATCTATGTACGTTCAAATGAGGCAAATTTAGAACAGCTGGATCATTCAAGTAGTTTTAATCTGGAACCACACTCACCCTAAAGAACTACCTCGTTAAGGAATGAAACGTTGGTGTTCAGGTACGGATAACAACGAACAAGTCTCATTGTTACGCCTTTAAAGTCATAGACAGACACTACACACATCCCCTTGCACTATCCAATGATTCATTCCTTCCAAGGTGGTTCTGGTAGAGTTCGCTCTTGAGCCGCTCAGACCGCCTATTAGCTATCACTTAGTCTAAGTAATTTATTGTATGTTTTTATTTTTATTTATATGAGCAATAAAGTATTTTCTTTCTATGTATTTACAGATAGATATAAACGCCCTGTCTAGATAACAAATATACCTACTGACCTTCAAAACGAAGTATCACATGGTTAAATTTATTTTTTTAAAGCTATTTAAGTTACAGATTGAAAATGAATCATAATTTAGATTAAAATAAGGCTGCTAAAACGTGTTGTCCAACTTTTTTGTATTTTAAATCTTTAACATAGCTTACAGAGTTTAGAAAAAATATAATTTTAAAAGTGTGAGAGTGTGAAGCGTATGGTATGTTTTGCCGGCCGGTGTAATTGTAAGCAATGCGGCAATGACCTAGCCGTTCCGAATGCCCTGTGGCAGACACTAGACCAATTGAATCGGAACGGTCAAATTGACCATTAGCCAATCAACACATCCACTCGGCGAGGGAAGTCGGTGCGATTGACCTAGGTCTTAGAAGAGGGGACATGCTGGGAATGTATTAGAATAGCAACACACCATACTCTGGCCAAATTTGGCGTACATATAGAACATAGGTACCTACGCGCAATATGGCGGATAGTTTTAAAAAGCCATACTTCTAAACTAATTGCCTCATGGATATCCTCATGGATAAAGCCAAGAACACACATACATCCTAAATTTATTTAAAACAGGATTTTAACCATAGTTTGATTTGTTTTAAGATTTTCGATATTTCGGCACAGATTCAAGCCCCATTAAAAATTATGGTAAATATAACGCTGGACAATCCACACGCACCATCTAGTCTCAAAATAAGCTATTCAAAGCTTGTGTTATGGGTACGAGATAACTGATAATATTTCCCGTTTTAATCGAATTTAATGTTGGAAGACTTTTTAAAAGATGGGACGAAGACGACTTGAAAACAGTAGCTAGGTCAAGGGTTGCCGGGGATAGGGACGAGTGGAAGAAATTAGAAGAGGCCTATGCCAAACTAGGGCAAACGGATCACGTAGAATAAGTATCACTTCACTACATAGTCTAAAACAAAGTCGCTTTCTCTGTCCCTATGTCCTAATGTCCCTATATCCCTATGTCCCTTTGAATGCTTAAATCTTTAAAACTACGCAACAGATTTTGATGCGGTTTTTTTTAATAGATAGAGTGATTCAGGAGGAAGGTTTATACGTATAATAAAAACGAGCCAAGCCGGGGCGGGTCGCTAGTTATATTATAAAACAGTACCAAACACTACAGATAAAATATATATCAAAACGGTGGATCACCGGCCGCGAGACTTATTATTAATATCATCGTAGGTTCATGGTTAACCCGCTGACAGTTATATCTTTGTTCCAGGTGAGCCATGGGGTCCTTGCCTCGGGTGTCAGTGGTGACGGGCCCCCGGCGGCCCGTGGCGGCGGCCCCACTCACGAGGCACATGACGCACTTGACGCAGAGCGAGGGAACAGCTCTGCTTTACTCGGGTTTGTACTCAACACTTAATGATAGTCTGGTGTCCGCATTTGGACTCTCGTCGGTCCATTAAGGTCTCCACACACTGAAGCCGGAGGCGGAGCAGAGGCGAAGGCGTGCGAGTTGTATTCTATTGAATCATATGAAAGCCTACACACACCGCAGGTGGCGGCGCGGTGCCATAGGAAAAACCGGCACACGCCTTCGCCTCCGCTCCGCGTCCGGCTTCAGTGTGTGGAGACTTTTATGCGGGAATGATAGTGGGTACAAGTCAACTGTTGAAAATAGGCCTAAAGAGCCATAGCGCCCTGTTTTCAGCTTGCTACAGCATCTGCCTGCAGTCTTACAAGAGATTGCAGAAAGGTGCTATTAAAGGAAGAGATACGAAAACTGAATTAATTAATTAACACTTTATTGTACTCCCTTTTTAAAAACTATAATTAAATAACATCATTATTAACAACGAAAATTACAAGCAAAGGAATAGAAAAATTACAACTATAATACTAAAAAATATAGTCTTACTAAAAATATAAATAGTATTTACAATTGAATTTATAATTAAATAAACTCATATCTAAATCTTATAAAATAAAAACAGTAGGTACAACAGGCGCAACAGCAATAAGACAGACAACAGAGTTTGGTGGCCACCAAGAGAAACTACATATCTCTTCCTAAGATAGAATAAAACAAAGCATATTCTGATAGATATTATAGAGAATATATATTATATTGGAAATAAGTTTGTTTAACTAGATGCGCCCTGCGGCTTCGCCCGCGTGTAAATTTATTTATCAAATAGAGAACAATATGGATCAAAGACTGTGAATAATATCTATCCATTATCTTTAAAACGGCAAAAAATCATGTCTGTTGTATTATTTAATTTTTTAGTAAATGTTATAGCGGCAACAGAAATAAATCATCTGTGAAAATTTCAATTGTCTAACTACCACGGTTCAAGAGATATAGCCTGGTGCCAAACAGACAGGTAGACGAATAGAATAGCGGAGTCTTAGTACTAAGACTCCGCTATTCGACTATTTGATAATAGTGACCCGTTTTACCATCGTCATCATCAACATAAAAGTAATAAAATTACAATTCCAGATGAGAACGGAACATCGCGGGTGTCTTACGCATCGCTGTCTGCGCGGACCAACGCTCTGGCCCGGGCTATCAGCGCGCGCGCGAAAGAGACAGGCTGCAACCGCGACGGCGACTACGTGGTCGCTGTGTGCATGCAGCCTACGCACAAGTAAGGTTCCTCAACTTGCTCTTACATCATCATCACATCGCTGTCTGCGCGGACCAACGCTCTGGGCCGGGCTATCAGCGCGCGCGCGAAAGAGACAGGCTGCAACCGCGACGGCGACTACATGGTCGCTGTGTGCATGCAGCTTACGCACAAGTAAGGTTCCTCTACTTGCTCTTACATCATCATCACATCGCGGGTGTCCCACGCATCGCTGTCTGCGCGGACCAACGCTCTGGGCCGGGCTATCAGCGCGCGCGCGAGAAAGACAGGCTGCAACCGCGACGGCGACTACGTGGTCGCTGTGTGCATGCAGCCTTCGCACAAGTAAGGTTCCTCTACTTGCTCTTACATCATCATCACATCACGGGTGTCCCACGCATCGCTGTCTGCGCGGACCAACGCTCTGGGCCGGGCTATCAGCGCGCGCGCGAGAAAGACAGGCTGCAACCGCGACGGCGACTACGTGGTCGCTGTGTGCATGCAGCCTACGCACAAGTAAGGTTCCTCTACTCGCTCTTACATCATCATCAGCCACTCAGATCGGAAGATAAATAAATAAAGGTCTCTCGGAGACGCGCAACAACAAATTAACGGGCAACAATAAATTATGAGCGAGTTCATAATGCAAATTAATAAAATAAAAGTTTTCAAAAAAATCTAGGAGAGATACTATGTTCTCTGATCGTATTGTATTACAAGGTAGCGGTTAAATTTTCTGAGTATTCTTATCACTACATAGTATAAAATAAAGTCGCTTTTTCTGTCCCTATATCCCTATGTCCTTTTGAATGTTTAAATCTTTAAAACTACGTAACGGATTTTGATGCAGTTTTTTTAATAGATAGAGTGATTCAAGAGGAAGGTTTATACGTATAATAAAACCGTGCGAAGCCGGGGCGAGTCGCTAGTGGAGTATAATGGAGAAATTTCCGATTTTCATGAACTACCATTAATTTTTATTTCCAATTAGTAGATTGATAGTTCTATAATAGAAACAAGACACCACAATTTCCCAAACATGTTTAAAATTTGCCAGTTTCTAATCTGTTCCCCACTTACAGCACCGTGACCGCTCTCCTGGCGATCTGGAAGTCTGGAGCAGCCTACGTGCCCATGGAGCCGAGCTTCCCCCAGGCCAGGGTCAGCCACATCCTTGCTGATGCGGAGCCAGCGCTTCTCATCTACGACGACAGTGGTAAGTGGATAATTAAACAACAGTGGTAACTTGGATAATTAGACGACAGTTGTAATCACCTTGGATAATTGGACGACATTGGTAAGCGCCTTGGATAATTAGACGACAGTTGTAATCACCTTGGATAATTAGACGACAGTGGTAAGCACCCTTGGATAATTAGACAATAGTGGTAAGCACCTTGGATAATTATACGGCAGTGGTCTTGGATAACAAGACGGCAGTGGTAAGCACCCTTGGATAATTAGACAATAGTGGTAAGCACCTTGGATAATTATACGGCAGTGGTCTTGGATAACAAGACGGCAGTGGTAAGCACCGCAGGTAAGCGCCTTGGATAATTAGACGACAGTGGTAAGCACCTTGATTAATTAGATTTTTTATCAAGCCTTAACTTCGACGACTGATGAGGCGCGGCGGGCAAAAGCTGCCTGCGAAGCAGGAGGTTGCGGGTTTGATTCCCGTCTTAGGACAAATGTTTGTACGATCTACAAATATTTGTTCAGGGGTTCTGAGTTTTTTCTATGTTTATCACAAAAATATGCAATGTATTTAAGGTGTTGTATCTCAGTCACCAGTGCATTATCTAGCTACATACAAAAATATAGTTGGACAATCCACACAGCTTCATAAGGCCCCAAGCTAAGCAAAGCTCGTGTTTTAGGCATACATAAAGCTCTGCTTTGCTTGGGACTACTTACTTGGGATGACGCTACTGTGTTGATTATCCAGCATTATTATAAAAATGCTTTAAAATAAAATTAAAAATCTGTAGATACGATAAGTTTGTTGCGACTAGCCTGTGGTCAAATAGGTTCCAAAATAAGCTTCTTCTTCTAGCAAACCCATCAATGTTCGCTGGCAGCGGCGTTCCAGCAGTATCATTCGAGGAGTTGCTCCAGGAAGCGTCCAGTCTTTCCATCGAGGATCCTCAGGATGTGGAGGTGCTGGCTACGTCCACGGCGAGCAGCATCGCCATCGTGCTATATACTTCTGGGAGCACGGGTGTGCCTAAAGGTATGATACGAAGACAGAACACTGTAACAGCTCTTTCACACGGCAGTTCCAGTTTTGCAGGATCGGCTTTTTCCGGTATCAGGATACCGGAAATGCAAGCCACCGAAAAAGGAAGCCGGAAATGCAGTTTACCAGGCTAAACTGGACGCTGTGTTCACATGGCAGTTCAGTTTTGCAGGATTCAGTAAAAAGCTGGTCCCGCAAAACTAGACTGCCGTGTGAACACTGCTATTGAAATATATGTGTGATTACGGGATCCCGCTTTTTACTGGACTTCGGACACAGTTTCTAGTGACAAAACCAAATGGCACAATTCGACCGGATCGGATCCCATGAAACCGGAAATCGCCATGAAACGGGATCCTGCAGAAAACGGGATCCTGTTAAAACTGGACTGCCGTGTGAAAGGGCTGTAAGTGTTGCTGTGATCCGAATCTATAAGACACGAAGGGTTCGGTATCTATAAAATCGGCAAAAAAACATGTTTGTTGTATGAGAGCCCTTAGTGTTTATTTATTTTGTTTTTAGAATTTGTTGTTATAGCGGCAACAGAAATAGTTACCTACATAATCAGTATATAATACAGTAATATCATACAGTAAAAGTACCTACAACAAAATTTCAACTGTCAGGCTATCGCGGTTCTTGAGATACAGCCTGGTGACAGACAGACCGACGGACCAGACTCTGACCAGACAGCGAAGTTTAGGTTTAAAGATGTTTATTCTCATAGAAACAAATAAGTTCTTTTATAGTGAGATACACACACACACACAATAGATACTTAGAAATTAATTCTTAAAATTTTTAATGTAACCCTCCAGGGCTAGACCATTACATGGTGAGATAGGTATACTATACGTTAGATTACGTATATTAAGTTAGATTACATTTATTTAGGTCAGTCAGAGGTCAGAGTTTTAGTAATAGGGTCCCGTTTTTACCCCTAAACGTAACTGCAAAATTCCAATAGTTCCCAATAGTTACCTGTGTACTAGTTCCGAAATAAATAACTTTGAAAAATACTAGTAGATCATTATACCTTCGGTTTCAGGAGTCCGGATCCCCTACTCAGCAATCTGCAACCGGCTTTGGTGGCAGTTCCGGACGTTCCCCTACTCCGACACAGAAGTCACCTGCGTTTGGAAGACTGCTCTCACCTTCGTGGACTCTGTCACTGAGATCTGGGGCCCTCTGCTGCATGGGAGAACCTTGTTGGTGCTGTCGAGAGAAACAACTAGAGATCCTCAGAAGCTGGTCAGAGTTTTGAGCGAGAATCAGGTACGTTATTCCATTTGCTTTGAGGAATTACTTACGGGGGGGAATTGGATACTGTTCCTTTATGATAATTGGACTATCGTCTCAATTTGAATTTCATAATAGTTCAATCAATTTATGTTCCTCTTACCTACCATAAAAAAACGAAAAAGAAATTGACAAAGATTGACTTAGGGATTTGCATCAAAAAAATTGGCTCAACACCTAAGAAAGAACCTGGATACTAAAAACAGAATTCTTTTCAGGAGATTATAACGTTTTATTCTATTCGGCTTAGAAAATAAACTCGGAGACGAAATAGATATTAGGCCGTAAATTAATACTGAATAAGAAATGGTTACTAAGTTTACAAAGAAGTTAACCTAATAACGTTTTAATTGATTTTGATTTACATACCTCTCCTTACTTTATAATTTATCTAAAAACTATAACTAATGTTTACAACCGAAATAATTGAGCTTGCTGTAGACTGTTGTAAACAATTTTAAGGTAGTTCAACTGATCCATATGAACACCAGTCATTACATCCCCAAGACGCTGGCAATACTGTATGCTCTATGACTGTATGACAATGCTGATGCGCTGCGCCAGGCTGCGCCAAATACCATCAACCATCTAAAGGGTAATTGATTTTCTCTTCAGGTACAACGTCTAGTCTTGGTACCAACTCTCCTCCGTTCAATCCTCATCTATCTCTCCCTGGCGCCTGCAGAGAAGCCTCTAAAGACCCTCAAACTCTGGGTCTGTTCTGGGGAAACCCTCAGCAAAGAGCTAGCAGGGCAGTTCTTCAAGACTTTTGGTGACCAGAATGGATACAAGCTGGCAAACTTCTACGGGAGCACTGAAGTTATGGGGGATGTTACTTATTATGTGCTGGAACAAGCGAAGCAATTGGATTCGTTTGCGACTATTCCTATTGGTGAGTTAAATTGATGGATAAATACATCCTTACTTATTCTGTCGAGCTAGAGTACATTAGTAATGCCTAGTTTACACTTTAAGTATCAAGTGCGAGTGACAAGTGCAAGTGACATTATGATGTCCGATAATTGTTCACGGAACATTTTGAACTGAGACGCAGGCCATCTTTCACAAACTGCTGCGTCTTGAGTTTTGCGATTTCAAGGCACGTGGCGCGGGGCGCTGCGTCTAGAAATTTTATTTTATTTTATTCTATTTATTTGGAAACAAACAGCTTATTCAACAACAATAGTTGAAGAAACTTATGGCTAACTTAAGCCTAACAGTTTTCGCATATGGGTAATCAATGTTCATTGTGTGCTTAAAATAAAAAAAAAAATTGGAGAAATTAATGACATACCTAATTCATTAACGATTCTCGAATCAATAAGTCCAATCCAATCAACAAAAGAATTTAAATAGGTAATTGTTATTACATATCTAATCTGCGAAGAATGATTTGAAGATTCCAATTGCGCTTACAAGACTCTGGTGTCACTTGCACTTGATACTTAGCAAAGTTTAAACCAGGCATAACAAATTTTTCCATGTCAGGTTGCTATGGTACCTACTTAGTATGAGCTTGTTTAAAGATCGACATAGCTCAAAAAATTAGCAAGCTGAAGTAGCAGTGGGGCGGCCATGTCTCGAGAAGAACCGACAACCGTTGGGGAAAACGTGTTCTAGAGTGGAGACCGCGACTTGGAAAACGTAGAGTAGGTTGCCCTCCGGCCAGGTGGGATGACGATCTGCGAAAGACTGCTGGCAGATGCTGGATGCGACAAGCTGAAGACAGGGCGCTATGGCGCTCATTAGTGGGACCATGCCCAGCTGTGGACTAATATGGGCTGATGATGATGATGATGTTTAAAGATGATTGTGTATTTCGGTAGTTGGGTTTTTGGCAGTGGTGCTCGAATCCCTCTTATGGTATCAATTTGTACTACCTTCTATCAACTTCTACTCTCCTGGTACTTAGGAGGTTGAATTCCTTTACCACCTAGCTAGATCCTAACCTGGCTGTTCGTCCCCAGGTGCTCCACTGGACAACTGTGCGGTGTACCTCCTGGATGATGAGATGGTTCCAGTGGAAGAGGCGGCTCCGGGACAGGTGTGGGTGGCGGGGGGGAACCTCGCGGCCGGCTACGTGGGCGGGCAGGGGGCTGCTAGCTTCCAGGACAACCCGCATGCTAAGCATCCAGGTAAGGTGGGAGGTGGAATCAATGGGGAACCTCGCGGCCGGCTACGTCGGGGGGCAGGGGGCTGCTAGCTTCCTCCATATTCAGCTTTCTAGCTTCAGCAAAAATGAAATGGATACGGTTCCTATAAGATAATTGGACTGTCGTTAGACTCAATTTTAATATCATAACGGTTCACTTATTTTTTGTTTTCTCTTAGCAATAGGCAACATAAAAAATGAAAAAAAAACATCAAAAAATTAGTTGACAAAGATTGTCTTAGTTTTTGGAGTTTACTTAGTTAACAAAGAACAATACCTATTAACTCCTTAATTTGTTACATAGTTACGTCTCCTTACTCATAGTTTAATTAAAAATTATAACTAGTGTTTACAACTGAAAGACAGTTACAAACTATCCATCTCGTAGCTCAACTGATCCATTTGAATACCAGTCATTACGTCCCCAAACGCTGGTTGCAGTCGTCCTAAAAGGCGTCTTCCGTATTCAGCTTTCTAGTTTCAGCAAAAATTCGCTTGTTCCTATATTAAAATTAGCGTTTTCGATGTACATTTTCGCACTGAAGCTGTAGAGTGTAGACAGACTGTGGCGCTCATTAGGGGAGGCCTATGTCCAGCAGTGGTCTAGTATAGTATAGTTCATAGTTAATAAGTGTAATAATCAATAATTACTAGCTCAGTGCTTCATTTATATATATATACAAGTACAATAGACGTCTAAATACTGACAAAAAACTGTGTAAAAGTGCCAACGGTTTTCCATCCAAACCAAACTTTACTGTCAACGTACTACAATACAACGAAAAGTTATCGCATCAATAAATAACTCCATGATTCAAGCTTTTATAATATCGGACAATACTGAGGGAAATCATCACATCACACTGACTTTCAACGGATGATGCTAACTGGCGTTTGATCGAATCCTTGGATTCTCAGCGACAGTGAATGAAGATTCGAGCTACCATTTGGACGGAGACAGTACATATTGTACCATCATTTAACCTGGGGAGTATTGTCTTTCAATTATCAATTGACTAACCCACACATAACAGTACTGACAACAGGTACACTGCTCACTTTGAGTCCCGTCAAAAATCACACACTTGGGCTCCGTTTCTATCTCTCTTAGCTTGACAAATTGTGGAAGTTGAGTTGTATGACGAAACATATAGCCCCAGACAACATAACACTTACATGACACTGAACAAAAATAATATGAAATAGATAAATAACATTCTCCAAAGTAGTTTGTAATTGCATTGTCATTTTCTTTGTAACTTTCCTTGTAAGTGCCTCATATAGGTAAACAATAAAAAGCATAAAGTTATTTTCAAAATAATAGAATAATCTAATCTATGTGTTAAGTTTCACATTTAAATTAATAGGTAAATGTTTAAGTAGGTAATCCCTTTGTCCCTATTTTTAATATTCATTTTCATCCTCCTCCTACTTATTTTTTCTACAATCTTTCTTTCACCATAGGTCACTGGGTTCCTTTAGTCCCATCAAACCTCAACTAGGTTCTTACCTAACAGAGGGTGACCTCTAAAAATTTCATCAACTGTTAAAAATTTCAATTTCAACATCTTATTTCTTCACTTGTTCTTATTCTAAAAGCTCACTGTATACTGCTATTTTTCAGGGATTCACACAAAATGATGACCAGGAAGGCATGTGACCTGGAGGCCAAGCTGAAGCTCGCTACAGCCCAGCTCAAGGAAGTGAACGAGGACCGAGACCGGCTGCTTCAGGAGCGGGAGGAAAGTGAAGCTGAGTTCCTGGCAAACCTTAGCAGGATTCAATCGCTCAAGGGCCAACTCGCTGAACTCCATACGCATCATGAAGACACTGTGTCTGAAGTGAAACGTTTAAATGCATGCCTGCGTTCAATGGACAATTGCCATGAATCTTATGAACTGGTGTTGCAGCAGAACAAGGACTTAAAACAAGAGCTTTCAGAGTGCAGAATAAAACTTTACGACTTAGAGTGTAAGCCCTTGCATTCAGCAACAAGTTTTTGTAGTGTAGATCTTCAAACAGAACTTATGACAATTGATCCTTACATGTCAGAGGTGAATACACCGTTTAGCCAAGGTCAAAGCCAAACACCTGTCATTAAAGGGAGCAGTAAAATAAAAAAAAATATTAAATTAAGAAAATTCATAAGCAAGTCTGAGAAGAAAATTAAGAACCAAAAACTACTTCTCAACAAAGTTAAATTGAGCAAGGAAAAATGTAAGTGTAACTTGCAAGTAGAATTGGACTCCTGTTATAATTTAATAGGACGTAACACTAAGGATTTAGATTATATGGAAGAGAAAATTGCAAGTTTAAAAAGGGCACTTCATGATGTATCCGATAAATATAAACAAGCCCAAAAAGATGCAGATGACCGCTATCTCAAAATGCAGGACATTTTAAATAATGAAAGTACATATGTTGAAGCGCGGCATTACAGCACTCAAACAGATCCGGAGATGGCTCCAATACACTGTATCAATCAAATGAAAGACTGTGCTGTAAATACTGAGAGTACATGTGTTGAAGTATGGCATAATTGCACACAAACTGATCTCAAGATGGCCACCATATGCTGCAACAGTTTAACTGAAGATGCTGTGAAGTTTGTGCCCCCATCACCGCTGAAGTCTCCATCCGCGTTCCTGGCGGCGCCGCCATTGCCTTCGCACGGGGCCCACTGTGGTAGCTATAAAGCACCGATTCTACTCAATGAGGGCCAGGTTCAAGCTGCACCATCTTCAGTTAAGGATTTAGATTTAGTTTTAAACAATCAAAATACTAGGAGGACTGTTATATATTCAGATAAGTTGGGTGCAGGGATGGGTCTAAAACTGCGGGACCTACTTGTACAAAATGTTGTAAATAATTGTTATCCACATTCCAATATAAATAGAATTACCGATTATATACAGAAAGATAACTCCCTAAACCAAAGCACCACTTTAATAGTTCAGCTAGGTGAAACTTGTGTAAAACGGTCACAATTGCTTAGGCTTGTTGAAGTTCTTTTAGGAAAGTTAGAGAATGGACTGGGGAAACTGATTTTTTGCTCGTTCCCCTACTCAAAGTCACTGACACCTAAACAAAATGATAATTTATTTAAAAATAACATGCTGATTTACAACATGACATGTCGTCATAATGATGTATTATTTTTTGATACTAATAATTTTATTAGTAAAACTATTTTGACAAGGGACACAGTGGACCTAACCCACCAATGTAAAAAGATAATTGCTAAATTATTAGCATACAATATTTTTGATCCCGTTATAAGTAGTATAACGCAGTTACCTGACGAGCCTGTACATGTAGTTAGTGATATTACTAATGAGGGCATTAAAGCTACAGTGTCAGTAAACTCAAATTTAAACTGACCGCGACGACAATGGGAAAGCAAAAAGCCATATTTCACATAGTCCATCAGAATATACAAGGCTTACCCAGCAAAATCCTAGAATTAGAATTATTTATGAATCATTTAAATGTAGATGTTATGTGTATAACAGAACACTGGATTGTAAAGAATCAGTTACTTCCCTTTTATAATAACTATTGTTTTGTAAGTTCATATAAAAGAAAAGCTGCAATACGTGGTGGCTCTCTGATTTTAGTAAAAAATAGTCTTAAATGTAAAGAAAGAAAAGATATTGTAAAACTCACTATTGAGAAGACTATTGAACTTTCTTGTGTGGAACTGGAGCGACATATCATAGTGTGTGTATACCGCCCTCCTAACGCAGATCAGGTTGCTTTTGAATGTACTATGGAAGAAGTTTTACTGAAGATATTTACATGTAGGAAGGATATCATTGTTTGCGGCGACTTTAATATAGATATTTTAGCAAATCCCCTCGCCGACAGATTGCTTAATTTATTCAAGTGCTTTAGTTTACAACATCTTTTTAACGATCCCACTAGGGTAACCCAAACATCTGCCACCTGCTTAGATAATATTTACTGCAGTCAAACTCCAACCAGCAAAGCAGTAGTTAGGCATTTCCAATCAGACCATTATGGTCAAAGTGTTAATTTTAGCTGTAATGATAAAAATAATGTAGAAAAATATACCTACAGGCCAATAACAGAGAACCGTATTAAGAATTTTCAAAGTAGAGTTGAACTAACAGTATCAAGTATACCTTGTTCTGATGACCCCAATGAATTATTTTCCAAACTTTTGAATGTCATACACAGGGAACACAGTGAAGTATTCAAACTTAAAACTTGCACAGTGAGGGACAGGGTCGGGTTTATTGATTGGGCCACTCCGGGTATTTATAGAAGTAGGAATAAACTATATGACCTTTATGCTTCTCGAGAAACTATGTTACACGATCCTGCGTTTCTATTGTATGTAACCAACTATTCTAAAACATTTAAGAAAGTCTGCAACACAGCAAAATGTCTATTTTTAAAGAATGTAATAATAAAATCATCTAATAAAATAAAAGCAACATGGAGGCTAATAAATAACGAAACAGGTAAATCAAAGCCACGTTATAAGGAAATAAGGTTAAAAATTAATAATTCAATTCTTATACATGAAAAAGATGTTGCCGATGCTTTTGATGCATTCTTTTCTGCTATTCCTAAAATTGTTACCCAGTCTCTAAACTCCTCAGCATCAATGGCTGTTAAATTTTTAGAATCTTCAGTTGCTAGATGTAATGATAGTTTTATCTTTAGTTATGTAAATGCTGATTATGTAGTGAAAATCTTTAAGTCCATTAACATTAAAAACACTGAGGATCTCTGGGGTATATCAACAAAAGTATTAAGTTCAATTGTTAAGGAAATGGCTCCTTGTTTGGCCTATATTTTCAATAGTTGTATCGACGCAGGAGTTTTTCCTGATCTCATGAAACATAGTTAGTTAGTTCCTCTTTATAAATCTGGTAGCCACACTGATCCGGCTAATTACAGACCGATTTCAATACTTCCTGCCATGAGTAAAGTTTTTGAAAAAATTATTCTTACCCAGTTAACTTCTCACTTCAACCTTAATAGGTTATTTCATGAAAACCAATTTGGCTTCTCCAAGGGTAGATCGACAACGGATGCTGGTACAGTTCTATTAAGGCATATATTGGAGGCCTGGGATAAAGCCAAAAACGCTATTGGTGTATTCTGTGACCTTTCTAAGGCTTTTGACTGTGTGGATCATAGTACATTAATTGAGAAACTGAAACACTATGGAATAAACAACAAGGCACTGGATCTTATGCAATCATATTTATCTGATAGAGTTCAAAAAGTAGACGTTGGCAAAGAAAGATCTACGGGCTCAAAAATTGAATTAGGCGTCCCACAAGGATCTATATTAGGTCCCTTTTTATTTTTAGTATATGTAAATGATCTTCCCTTTTTAGCAAAAGATCTTTGTGATATTGTTTTATTTGCTGATGATACTTCACTAATTTTTAAAGTTGACAGAAATAAACATAATTTTGACGATGTAAATAATTCGCTGTCAAAGATACTAAATTGGTTTACCGCCAATAACCTGTTACTTAATGCTAAAAAAACAAAATGTATAAAATTCATGTTACCAAATGTTAGAGAACTCCCAACTCAAATCAAGTTAAATAATGAGATTATTCACTTCGTTGACTCTACTGTATTCTTGGGGTTGTATATTGATTCAACTCTTCAATGGCAACCGCAAATTAATGCTCTCGCGGGTAGGCTTAGTTCAGCAGCCTATGCAGTGAGAACAATTAGATATCTCACTGATCAGGACACAGCTAGGTTAGTTTATTATAGTTACTTCCATAGTATTATGTCTTATGGTATTTTGCTTTGGGGACAGGCAGCTGATATTCAGACTATCTTTGTTCTTCAAAAAAGGGCGGTGCGTGCAATTTATAAATTAAAGCCACGTGACTCCTTGAGGGAATTATTTAAAGAAATAAATATTTTAACTGTAATTTCGCAATATATTTATGAAAATTTAATGTATACACACAAAAACAAAAGTAACTTTTTGAAAAATTGTGATTTTCACAATAGAAATACACGAAACAAGAACAAATTACACATTCCTTCATTTAGATTACGGAAACTGGGGAAATCATTTATGGGTAATTGTGTGCGCTTCTATAATAAGCTTCCATCTGAAGCAACTGAACTTTCTATTCGTAGATTTAAACAGTACATAAAACTAAATCTTATCAAGAAGGCATATTACTCCATAAATGATTACATCAATGACGTTAGTGCTTGGCCAGATGTCGCTCAGTTCCACATCGACAATAGTATGTAATTATTTATAAGGCAAACATGTATTAGACACTTATGTTATACACATGCTAGTGGTTTCTATTTCGCCTCTTCCACTAGTGGACAAAAAATTGAGGCGAATTAAATTAAATTTGACTTGTCTAAGTGCTTATTTTGTAAGCCTAAAGAAATAAAGATTTTGATTATTGATTATTATTGATTATTGATAGGTTTATAATGATATTTTCACGGATGGTTGAACATGTGTAAGTCATTTTATTACTTTATTATCCTCAAAAAAGAAGATAACAAAGCAATAGCAGTCGGCAAACTACGAAACTAAAACATAATGTCAACCATGCTATTACTTTACTATCTTCAAAAAAGAAGATAACAAAGCAATAGCAGTCGGCAATCTACGAAACTAAAACATAATGTCAACCATGCTATTACTTTACTATCTTCAAAAAAGAAGATAACAAAGCAATAGCAGTCGGCAATCTACGAAACTAAAACATAATGTCAACCATGCTATTACTTTACTATCTTCAAAAAAGAAGATAACAAAGCAATAGCAGTCGGCATACTACGAAACTAAAACATAATGTCAACCATGCTATTACTTTACTATCTTCAAAAAAGAAGATAACAAAGCAATAGCAGTCGGCAATCTACGAAACTAAAACATAATGTCAACCATGCTATTACTTTACTATCTTCAAAAAAGAAGATAACAAAGCAATAGCAGTCGGCAATCTACGAAACTAAAACATAATGTCAACCATGCTATTACTTTACTATCTTCAAAAAAGAAGATAACAAAGCAATAGCAGTCGGCAATCTACGAAACTAAAACATAATGTCAACCATGCTATTACTTTACTATCTTCAAAAAAGAAGATAACAAAGCAATAGCAGTCGGCAAACTGCGAAACGAAAACATAATGTCAACCATGCTATTACTTTATTTAACTATAACTTTATTATCTTCAAAACAGAAGATAATAAAAAGAACTATAAAGAAAAAGTAGATAATAAAGTAACAGCAGTCGAAAAAATGCGAAGCTAATCTTCTACTTTGACATTACCAGAGTTCGGTCGCCTGTACCGCACCGGAGACTTCGGAGTGCTGGACAAGGGAGTGGTCCTGTACTGCGGCAGGACAGACTCGCAGGTGAAGATCAGAGGACACCGGGTGGACTTGCAGGAGGTGGACCGCGCCGTGCTCAGCGTGCCGGGAGTCGACAAATGTTAGTGAACTTCAAACACTTGTGGACAAAAAGTGAAGGAAAATATAATCAACTAGTTACCAGAGCCTCGCGGTTTCATCCGCGTATTTCCCGTTCCCGTGGGCATTCCGGGATAAAATATAGCCTATGTGTTATTCCAGACTATAATCTATCTCTGTTCCCAGTATTTAAAAGTCTTAAACTACAAGACATACGAAGATCTCTTCTGAGGAACCATATCATCGATTTTAGTGACAAGAAAAACTGCATTTCCGCATTATTACAATTGAAAAAAATGTAATACCTATGCAAATAGGTCTCGACAGAACCTACGATTTGCTCCCCTTGCAGTCGAGACCCTAGGTCCGTGGGGTACCGAGGCTGTCCGGGGTTTTAAAAGATATCTAAATTTCCGATCGATCTTGATCTTGACACGAAAAAACACCAGATCAATTCAAATAAAATAATCTCCAAAAACGAGTCAATTAGTAAAAACTTAGAAGGCCTATAAAATTTATTAATCGAGAATACTTTAATTACAATGTCAATGAATATTAGATGAAAACATTCTAGAAAATGACAAATTATTAATTATTTATACATTTAGGTACCTATTGGCATTGACTTAGTATTATTGTGTTGTTAGCTTTTCATTGTTTTGTTTTTTATAAAAGTACCTATTAAGGAAAAAAACAGAAAAAAAATAGATAAAAAAATTACAATTACACGGTATACAGAAGCAGTTTTGGAAGGTAAAGCATTTCCTACGAAACTCAAGTGCAAAGAAGTCATATATAAGAAAATATTATTTTAGTGCACAAATCTTATCTTATACTAAATATTTTTTTAATTTAAAGGGTGTCTCAAAAAGAGAGCACGATTAAAATTTTTGTAATGGATTTTCACAATGATAACGCATTGTTCAGTTGTGACGTGATCCATTTTTACTAATCGGATCAAACAATCATTGCCAGGTTGGAATGTATGCGGTTTTGCATGAATGTGTGTCTTTATAAAATCTATATAATATTTTAAATTGTTTATTTTCTTAAATTCTTAAAAAAAAATTTTTTTTTATATTTTACATTTTTATATAAATAAAAAATAAATCTTTATTAACAACGAAAATTACAAGCAAAGGAATAGAAAAATTACAACTAGTATTTACAATTGAAACCATTGAGCTAACTGCAGACGGTTGCAAACAGTCTAAAGGTAGCTCAATTGATCCATGTCAATACCAGTCGGAAGCGTCCCCAAGATACTGGCTGCATTACCACGCTGTATGGCAATGCTGATGCGCTGAGCCAGATATTCACCAGATCTCTGGTCATGCGTCGCGTCGCATCGACCAGACGCTCAGATAATTTTTTAAAAACCCGGAGAGCCTCGGTACCCCACGGACCTAGGTCCTAGGACCTAGGTCTCGAATCCAAGGGGAGCAAATGCGTAAAAAAAAAAAATTGATGCAAGCTGTGTAATAACAGGGCGTCTACTCTCTTTCTTTGAAAGAAAGTTTCAAAGAAACTTCGTTTTAAAGAAAGAGCTTAAGAGCAGCAGAGCTGAACTGAAACACGTAAAATAAAAAAATGGCGTCTATTTTGAATCGTGCACTGTTATTGAGCCCTTTATTTAATTTTTATATAGTTAGTAGGTAACATTTTAACATTGCCATTACAATGGAGGACCAAAGCGACTAGGTATGATTTATAAAAATAGATACAAAAATACACTTCCTTACTAAACATTAACATCAGAAATCAAAAACTCAAAAAGTACTTAGACAAGTCTAATTTAAACTATACTACTCTGTCAAGAAAGTACCGGGAAAAGATCAATAATACACAAAATGTTTGTTATTCATCCAAATTTATTTTATCACCTTCAAAGTATGCTCCTTCAGAAACGATACACTTACGCCAACGAATTATCCAATCATCAAAACATTTTTTAAACGCTGTTTCCGGAATTGAGTTCGGTTCTCGCCGCGAATTCTCCTTTATGTCTTGTACCGATTGAAAACGGGTGCCACGAAGTGGTAATTTGAGTTTAGGAAAAAGAAAGAAGTCGGCCGGAGCCATATCTGGTGAATATGGTGGTTGCTCGATGGTATTTGTTGAGTGTTTGGTCAAAAATTCGGTCACAATGATGGCCTTGTGCGAAGGCGCATTATCGTGGTGCAAAATCCAAGAATTTTCTTTCCACAAATCTGGCCTTTTTCGTCGAATTTGCTCTCTTAAACGCCGCATAACGCTCAAATAATATTCTTTATTTACCGTTTGACCTTCCGGCAAGAATTCCGAGTGCACAACACCGCGAGAGTCAAAGAAAACAGTCAACATGACTTTGACTTTTGATCGACTTTGGCGTGGTTTTTTCGGTTTCGGTTCAGTTGGAAGGCGCCACTCCGAAGCTTGTTGACTAGTTTGCATGTCAAACTCATAAACCCACGTCTCGTCACCAGTAATAATGCGTTTCATGAATGTTGGGTCGGAATTGACTCGTTCTTGCATGTCCTCAGCGACTCTCATGCGATTGAGTTTTTGGAGAAAATTCAGGTCTTTTGGGACTAGTCGAGCGGCAACATGTTTCATACCCAAGTGATTATTTAAAATGGTACGGATCGACTCGTGAGATACAGAAAGTTCGGCGGCTATCTCTCGCAAAGTTGAATGAGGATTTTCAGTCACTGTTTCCTTCACTTTTGCGATGTTAACTTCAATTGCAGACGTTGATGGCCTACCAGAGCGAGGCAAATCTTCCATCACATCTCGACTGCTTTTGAACGCTTTGTACCACTCATAAGCACGTGTTTTTGATAAAGTCGATTCACCGAAAGCCTTCTGTAACATTTTCAGTGACTCCGAACACGAAATTCCATTGGCGATGCAAAACTTAAGACAAACTCTTTGTTCGATGTTTTTGTCCATTGTGAAATTCGCAATACACACTAGATATGATGTAACTAAAAACAGCACTGTATTTAATATAAATAACAGATGCAACTCAAACTCCGCGCCAAAATGGCAAACAGTTGTGCCAACCTCACAACAACAAAAAAAACAAAAATTTGAATTTTGAACCATAAACAAATCATCCATTCCCGATACTTTTTTGACTGAATGTAAGTCTTTTTCAAAAGAATATAAGAAATTGTTAATTGACATTCATCATAATTCGCTTATTTTTTTTTGTATTTCGCTTCAATTAGTAAAACTCCTACTACTAACAAGCTACTACCTATTAAAATAAAAAAGAGAAACACAATTATCTTATCAGCCAAGACAACCTAACCTTTCCTCTTGTATTCTTCAGGTGTAGTTCTCTGCTACGGCCTAAACCAGTACCGATGTGGCGCGGTGGGCGAAGGTCCGCCTGCGACGCAGGAGGTTGCGGGTTCGATTCCCGCCTCGGATCAAATTTGTGCATGATCTGCAGAAATTTGTTCCGTTGGTCTGGGTGTTTTCTATATATAATAAAAAATGTCTATCTATCTATCGATGGTCCCTATTAATAATGTCGGATATACATTTTTACCTATTTTCACTTTTTTACATAAATAGAACCACAATAAAAAGATACATGTTATACAATTATTTTTTAAATCGAAAACCATGTAATTACGTCAATTTCTAGGCTAATATTGTCGGTAGTAATAACATTGTCCACGCAACAATGTTGGTAGTGACAGAACCGGCGTTGTTTGCGGGAGAGGGGAGCGCGGATGCGCGCGGTTCTGCCACTTCGCACTTTGTTGTTGGGGAAGCGCACGCGCGGCCGATATTACTAGTAATAATTTGTTTTTGTACGGTGAAAAGTGAAGATTCCATCATGTCGAAATGTTCTTAACGGATTTGAGATCTAGTAAATTTTAGGAAACAAGATCCTGTTTAGGAATAGGCAATAAGTCTGTCGAGATAATCCTATAATTGCCTACAGAACCAGGTAAGCATCCTTTATACATATACCTTCTATAGTTAATAGAATGATTGTAGCTTTTACGGCAAAATCAATAATATAACGATAATCTAGGTACCATTTTTTATTAAGCATTAATATTTTGCTTATTGTAGTTATATTCCGGTGAATAAAGTAGGTTCCGGCAGATACAACTATTTTCGTTGGACTTTAAGTAGACAATTTAGTCGGATATACCACTTCCTACATTCTTACATGGTCATATAGTAGACCATTTTGTCGGATGTACCACTTCCAACATTCTTACATGTAACCTAAAAGCCAGCCAAAACAAGCCAAAACCAGCTTTTATGTCGAATGTGTCACTTTCGACTTTATTACACGTAACTCAAAGTTACTCAGTCGGTCGGATGTGTTATTTTCTAGTTCTCTTTCCTAAGCGCCGCGTTGGCAAAGTAGGATAGTGCTCAAATTTCGACACAAAGATCGAGAGTTCGAGTCCCAGCCGTGTATAAATGGCATTTTGTTCGTTTTTTTTTCGATTATTTGTAAAATCAAAAATCTTAAAAAAGGAATACCTACTTCGCTTCTTATTTTACTTATCAGTTGGATCTTTCATTGTTACCTAGTATTTTCGTTCTAGAAAATTATTTATATCTGAAGATCGAGAGTCTTCACCAGTACGTGCGCATTATGATGAGGACTTGACACAGTGTCCACAAGATCTGATGCATGTTGTATTCAATGACAGCGACGAACCAGTAAATACTTCTGTGGCCGAAGAAAGAATTCCTGAAGAGGGGAATCCCTACGTACGTTGTGAAGTCCGTAGAGAGGGGAAGGACACCGTTACCCTAGACTCGAGCCATCTTCTCTACTTTCGCGAAGGTGACAAAATATCCCAGGGTGGCGTAGGTTTTCTCGTCAATAAGGCTAGCTACGTTAGCTACGTAGCTCTAGCAACGTTCTCCAGTGTCTCGACCAGGGTAGCATACCTGATCCTTCGGCTGCCCAAGCGGTATAGCATGAAGGTAATTCAGGTCTACGCACCGACCTCAGCACACTCGGATGATGAAGTGGAGGAACGTTGTTACGGGGAACTTTAACTGCCAGGTGGGAATCCAGACTGGTAACGAATCCCAAAAAGGCCCAAATGGTTATAGAGTTAGGAATCACAGGGGGCAAACGCTTGTCAACTTCCTTGAGAAAGAGGGGCTGTTCTTAATGAACTCTTTTTTTAAGAAACAGCCCCAAAGGAATATGGCGAATAAGGCGTCCCCACACTGTGAGTAAAATGAGATCGACTTCATCATGACGGATAGCAAGCACATAATTCAGAGATGTCTCAGTGATCAACAGGTTCAATACCGGATCTGATCACCGAACGCTCCGAGTCACTCTGAATATCAACTTAAAGCTTGAAAGAAACCGTCTGATGAAGTCCACGTTCCGAACTAATCCAATTCAAATCAGGCGAGCACCGAGAAGTTTCAGGAGCTTCTCGGGGATACATTTTTGCCCTAGAACCCAATGATGACGCTGACGAGACCTGGTTGAAACGTTGAGGTTCAAGAGCATTAAGTTCTGCAGAAAACAAGGAAAGGGTAGGAAATCCAAACTCCAAAATAAATGGGAAAGTCTGTGGGAATGTTTGTTATAGGTAATCTCTGTAAATACTTAAGTTATTTAGATGAAATTTGGTACGTAGATAGTTTAGGACCTAGAATAAACATAGGATATAATTTCGAACTTTTAACCTCTGAGGGGGTTAAAGTTTGTATGGAAAATGATTATTCCTTATTCACTCAAAACTCGTTATAAATAAATTGCAAAGTAAATTATTAAACTTGTGTTTTTATTTTGACAAAACTACCCCTAGGAGGCGTGCAATAAATTTCTGAAATATGACAGGTAAATTTCCATGCGGGCAAAGCCGCACAAGTGCACCTAGGTACTTCTTAAGGATATTAAGTATTAGTAATAAACTTAACTTTAGAAAAATGATTAGGTCTGACTTTTAAATTTTAAACTAAAACCTGTCATTGGTAATAACTAAGTTTATTTTGCCCACAAAAACGTCCCTAAAGGTAAGCGATATAATTTTTTAGCTTAAATATATTTTATATTTAACTTTATTATTTATTTAGGTTATTTGATATGTTTTTTATTTGTTGATTGTTTTTACGTTCCTAATTTAATTTCTGGATGAAGTATATTGATCTCAAAGTGTGATTTCCTTATTTTTCACTTGTGTTGATGGTAAACTGTTAAAATGTTTAATTTCTAATAAATGAATGGAAAAGTTTCATATTATTTCGCTAGCACACAGAACACATACAACAAACTTATTACTAAATCTCCAGTTGAAAATGTCGAATATACCACTACCTACATAAATTACTTTTAAATATCCAAATAAAATTGTCGATAGTGTCACAACCGACAATTCGTCATGCAAATTGTCCACGTGAAAGTGTCGGAAATACCTTATTTCCTAAAGTATCTAGAAATTCTAGGATTTTTACTTATCAGTACTTAGTAAACAATTCATAAAACAATCAGTCCAAATTTCAACATCATTGGTCTCTTAACTTTTTTGCTATCGTAAAAACTAACTTTGAACTGCTCTACTCAAAAGTAGTCATTTTGCAGAACCGACATTATTAATAGGGACCATCGCTATGTATATAAAATATTAAATATATCAGTTATCTAGTAGCCATAACACAAGCTTCGAGAAGCTTACTTTGGGACTAGATGGTGCTGTGTGGATTGTCCAGCATTATTTATTTGTATTCTTCAGGTGTAGTTCTCTGCTACGGCCTCGACCAGGGCAACCCTGAGATCCTGGCCTTCGTGACCCTGGACCCTGCAGCTAGGATCGCTGCTCACCACGTGGAAGCCAGCCTGAAGACTCGACTGACTAGCTATATGATACCACAGGTAATCTATACTTATAATAAAACTGTAACAGGTCCAATTCTGTACATTGAAGATATTTTGAAAATTTTTTTTGGAGGGCACTCTATTATCGATACTCAAGCCAAAACTGTAATTTTTTTCATTCATGTCTGTCTGTCTGTCTGTCTGTCTGTATCGTAAACGCGCATCACGCCGAAACTACTTGATGGATTGAAATGAAACTCGGCGTGATATAGGTCATAGTACGAGGAAGGACATAGGATACTTTTTATCCCGGAATTCAGTAAGGTTCTCATGGGAGAGGGTATGAAAGTAAAATTCCTTTACCGCGCATCACGCCGAAACTGCTGAATGAGTTGGAATGAAACTCGGGACGATTTGAGTTCATAGTACAAGGAAGGACATGGGATACTTTTTATCCCGGAATTCGGTAAGGTTCCCCTGGGAGAGAGGGTGAAAGAAAAATTCTTTAGCCACGCATCACGACGGAATTGAATGAATTCGAATGGAACTCGGGACGATTGGACATGGGATACATTTTATCCCGGAATTCAGTTAGGTTCCCCTGGGGTATACGGGTTTTCAAAAATTTCTCACAGCTTTTGAACGACGCGTACGTACGAATTGAACTGATAAACGCGTAAGTTTGTAAGTATGAATGGATAGATGGATGGACAGATTGATAGATGGATGGATGTTTGTTACTCTTTCACACAAAAACTGCTGAACGGTACTGGATGAAATTTGGCAAAGATATAGATTATAAGCTGGAATAACACATAGGCTTTATTTTATCCCGAAAATCTCACGGGAAAAGGAATTACGCAAGTAAAATCGCGAGTACTCGAAATACTAATCATGCGCAGACGAAGTCGCGGGCACCAGCTAGTTATATAATAAACTAGATGCGCCCCGCGGCTTCGCCCGCATGGAAACTTATTTGACAAATTTCAGAAATTTATTGCACGCCTCCTAGGGGTAGTTTCGTAATAATAAAAAATACGTGTCTAATTATTTACTTTGCAGTAGACCAAGTAGGTAAACCAAGTAGGTAATAATAATTTTCCAATTATTCACACAGGAGTAAAAAGTTATTGATTTACTGATTTAGTGGTTTATATGTATAATACACCCGTGCAAAGCCGGGGCGGGGCGCGAGTATAATATTAAGTTCAAATGAACTTAACTAGTAAATACTAGTGATTTTTGTTATTTTTATAAAAATAAAGTTATTTATTTACCGATTTAATGGTTTATACTACACCCGTGCAAAGCTATATTTAATTCATAATAAGGTCGCTAGTATTATTTAAGTGTATTTACAAGTGATGATTGTTATTTGTTACAGGTCATCGAAATAGAGAGCGTCCCACTGCTGGTGAACGGCAAAGTTGACCGGCAAGCGCTCCTGAAGATGTACGAAAACACTAACAACAACGGTAAAGAAACACTAATAATTTCAGGACAAAAGGCGCAAACAGGGAATCAAACAAGAGATACGAAAACAGAGTTTGGTGGCCACCAAAAGCCACTTCGTATCTCTTCCTAAACTAGATAAAATGAAACTACTACAGATGCATTAAAAAAAGCTAATATCATCATCATCATCAGCCTATATTAGTCCACTGCTGGACATAGGCCTCCCCTAATGAGCGCCATAGCGCCCTGTCTTCAGCTTCACGCATCCAGCATCCGCCAGCAGTCCTTCGCATTAAAAAAGCTAATATAGGTTTAACAAACTGTACGAGTGAATTTTAAAAATTCCTTTATTTAACGGCACTGTAAGAGTGAATTTTGAAAATTCCTTTGTTTAATTATATGAGAAAATAAGTGGGGGCGCTACTTTTGCTGCTGTTACGCCTTAACGGAACACGCGTCTTATAAATTAGATGTAAAAATAAGTCATGCTGACAAAATGTATATAAAAGTCCACGAACTTTTAACCTTAACGTGCATAACATATAAATCTAAAATGCACATTCATAGTTATGTAATTTAATGTGATAAAAAGTTAGGATAGTTCAAATGATACAGTTGACACACAACCAAAATTATCAACATAGCTCAATGAATTGGCAAGCTGAAGTGGCAGTGGTCCGGGCATATCTCGCGAAGAACCGACAACCGTTGTTGGGGTAAACGTGTTCTTGAGTGGAGACCACCACTGGGCAAACGTAGTTTACAACAAAACGTGTATGAAATGAAATAGAAATAATATGCGTCCCCTTTTATGCAGTTCTGAACAAAAGATCGTATTGATTGTTGGTGTCTTTTTACTTTTTGTGTGTATATTTTTGTCTTTGTATTTTATAGTAGGTACATTGTTACCCAAGGGTTGAAAGTAACTTACTTAGCCCCGTGACGGGGTTTGGCCAATATTTCGAGGGACTAAATAAAGTTACTTTCACTGTGCTTTTCATTACGAATACAAGGAAATATAAATAAAAAACATGAGAAAACAAATTAATCAAATTATATAATAGCCGCTATTTTTTTTACATATTAGTCCATCTAGGACAGGCGAAAGCCATAAAGCCATTCTGCCTTGTCTTTCGTAATTTTTGAATTCAGTGAATTGTCGCTAAGGCGATTTTTTTTTACCCTTCCGCATTTATTCTGCCACTATCATCGTTCAATAGTAACGTTATATTATAGCTGTCAGTTGAAAACGATTCTCCCTAGGGCGTAAAAGTATCACTTTCAACCTGCTCTTCAGGCATGTTCAGACCTACTTTCCGAGTATGAGTAATGAAAAAATGATATTTATGGACTGTGTTGTATGACTGAAAAATGCGTCGTTTTAAAAACTGGAACATTTTGTTAGTACTAACTTTTTGCTCTTGCGCCTCAAAAGGTTGCCGACGTCTGGAATAGATGATGCTGTGTGGATTGTCCAGCATTATTATTGAATTCATTCTACCTTTCCAGCATCATTCAACATTTTGATTGTTACCAGGCTTCCCGCGACACAGGCTTGCCTCGTGCGGGGGCCACCAGATAAGTGTAACTAAAAATATTATGGCAAATAAATGTTTTTTTTTTGTATTTCCAGACGACTCAGAAATCCCTCTAGAGATCGACTACACCGGCGTAGAGCCAACGTCCCTGGACAAAGCGCGGGTTCTATTCCAGACCGTGGGCGCAGTCTTGGGCCGCGCCGCCAGGGGAGCCTTATCGCTGCGCGCTGGCTTCTTCGAGCTCGGAGGGAATTCACTCAACTCTATCTTCACTATCACACAGTTGAGGGATAAGGGATATTATATTGGTGAGTTGTTACTTTAAAAGTTTATTATCTTAACCTTTCGGCCGACAAAGCGTGAGAATTTAACGTTTCGTATAAAAATACAAGAAATTAATTCAGTGTAATTATTTTTTTTTACAAAAAAATTGCTGTTGGTCTTTGGACACGAAAATCTCTGAATATAAAATATTTGAATTTTGCCTCATTTCATTATGAAAATGAGCATAGTAGCTACTAGAGCATGTAAAAAAACCGCGAATCATACTAAACCACTCTTCTTTTTTTCTAAGTATAAAAGAGTATCAGGGCGCTAATACATGATTCAAAAACTTTGCCATTACCTTGAAAATGTCTGGTAGGTACCATTTATTCATTCATAACTAGCGGCGCCCCACGGCTTCGCCCGCGTGAAAATTGACGTTCAGCTTACATCTAATAGCATGCAAGTAGTCTAAAGATAGCTAGTACTACGTCAATTGAGCTACTATACTGCTTGCAACTGTCTGTGTTAGCTCAATTGTTTCAATTGCATATAGGTACTAGTTTATTTTTTTTCTATTTCTTCCTTCTAATTTTCGTTGTTATTAAAGACTAGCTGGTGCCCGCGACTTCGTCTGCGCATGATTAGTATTTCGAGTACTCGCGATTTTACTTGCGTAATTCCCTTTTCCGTGAGATTTTCGGGATAAAATAAATATATGTGATATTCCAGCTTATAATCTATCTCTGTGCCAAATTTCATCGAGATCCGTTTAGCAGTTTTTGCGTGAAACAGTAACAAACATCCATCCATCTATCAATCTATCCATTCATATTTACAAACTTTCGCGTCTATCAGTTCAATTCAGTTTGGTTCCCCTAGGCTATACGGGTTTTCAAAAATTTCTCACAGCATCTGAACGACGCGTGTGTACGCGTCGTTCAGATTAATCGTTCAGAAATTTTTGAAAACCCGTATAGCCCAGGGGAACCAAACTGAATTCCGGGATAAAATGTATCCCATGTCCAATCGTCCCGAGTTCCATTCGAATTCATTCACTTCCTTATATACTAAATTTAAATTAATATGTGAATACTCCTATCTTATAAAAGGCTGTTACTGTTAAGACTTGCATGCCATACTCTCTCTTGTTATTTTGCACACCAAGGTATATTGGTCAAACATGTTGTTTCAAAAAAATTATTTGTCACCTTTTATACACGTGTTTTTGCAAATAAATTACTTTTACTTTACTTTACTTTTACTTCCGTCGTGATGCGTGGTAAAAGAATTCTTCTTTCACCCTCTCTCCCAGGGGAACCTTTCCGAATTTCGGGATAAAAAGTATCCCATGTCCTTCCTTGTAGTATGAACTCAAATCGTCCCGAGTTTCATTCCAACTCATTCAGCAGTTTCGGCGTGATGCGCGGTAAAGGAATTTTACTTTCATACCCTCTCCCATGAGAACCTTACTGAATTCCGGGATAAAAAGTATCCTATGTCCTTCCTCGTAGTATGACCTATAATCCTGCCGAGTTTCATTTAAATCCATCAAGTAGTTTCGGCGTGATGCGCGTTTACGATACAGACAGACAGACAGACAGACAGACAGACAGACAGACATTAATGAAAAAAAATACAGTTTTGGCTTGAGTATCGATAATAGAGTGACCTCCAAAAAAAATTTTCAAAATATCTTCAATGTACAGAATTGGACCGGTTACAGTTTTATTATAAGTATAGATATTATTACTTTGAAAACTACGTCTAATCAAAAATTCAGCCCATCCGTAATTTCTTGCTAATATAACTAACACCTATCCATACCTCCAAACTATCGCATTTATAAAACAAGTGTGATTTCTGTCAGAAATCAGCGACTTCCTGGGAGCTGCCAACCTTGGCGAGGTGCTGTCCTGCCTCAGCACCGACCCTGGCTCGGAGCACGACGGGGAGGAACTCTTCAGGAGTGAACCCATGAGGGATGAACATAGGGACAATGTTATTCAGTAAGTGATACGATCGGAAGTTATCGAGAATGTTATGGAATGAGCTGCCTGCTTCAGTTTTCCCGGCCAACTACAACCCGAGTCTCTTCAAGACGAGAGTGAATAGGTGTCTTCTAGACTTTCGTGATACATCTTCGGCCACGCACGTCGTCACTTACCATCAGGTGAGATTGTGGTCAAACGAAGGCTATTGTTGATAAAAAAATAATAGCTCAAAGAATTAGCAAGCAAGTGGCAGTGGGCCGGCCATATCTCGCGAAGAAGCGACAACCGTTGGGGTAAACTTGTTCTTGAGTGGAGACCGTGACTTGGCAAACGTAGTATAGGATGTCCTCCGGCCAGGTGGGATGACGATCTGCGAAAGACTGCTGGCAGATTCTGGATGCGTCAAGCTGAAGACAGGGCGCTATGGCGCTCATTGGGGGAGGCCTATGTCCAGCAGTGGACTAATATAGGTTGATGATGATGATGATGATGATGAAGTCATACGATACGAAGGGCATATTGTGGAAACCTGAGGCAGAGCTTACTATAGAAATGATCCTATGAAGTAAAAGCGGTATTCCACTACACGGTATTCAGGGCCCGATAGTTAGGGCGATTAGGGAGCAAGGCTTGCTCCCTAATCGCAATTTTTCTGTTGTCCGAAATAAATTAATTTTAAATTTAATTACGAGTAAATAACACAAGAAAGATTCGTAGCTGATAAACCAATGCCATTGCATTACATTATAAATATGCTGATTATTACGGGGCTAGGAGATTGATTGAATTTTTGCGCTGTAATCAGTAAATCAATATCTTTATTTCTTTAGGCTTACAAAATAAGCACTTAGACAAGTCAAATTTAATACTATAGGTACATAATTATCAAAATAATATAAGAAATAAAGTGATAATTGATTTTCAGTTCGCTTCAATCTTTTGTCCACTAGTGGAAGAAGCGAAATCGAAACCTACTACTACATCTGTACATCTTCCACTTGTTCTAGAATGATAGTATCCTCATTCTACGAGAAGGCAGAACTGGAACGGTTCCTGAAGCATGAGATACAGGTGCAGGACTACGCCGACCTCGTCAACGGGATCTGGTCGGCGCTGATCAGCGCTGGGCTCAGCGTGGTGCTGGCCGACGGTAAGAACAGCATTCCAAAAAACCCTTACCAAAAAAAGTTACTACTACGTTACCTACGTTAGTTGAATTTTATTTTCTCTATTTTCGCCATGAAAAAAGGTTGGGAAACCCTGGTTTATAGCTCACATTGCCTATAGTAAGCTACCGTCCTGCAGTCAAAGGCTTTATTTCCTTAAGACCTTTCAGGACTTTTGGACACTTACAGCCTTACCACAAAATACAAAATCACACGTGTTTAACAGGTGTTTAACATGGTTTTTTAGGATGACTTTTGCTAAACAACTGTTAAACACCTGCTAAGTCGTGATTTTGTTTTTTGTGGTAAGTGTGTCCAAGTGTCATAACTGAAGAAGAAAATAAGTCTTTGGAAATCCTGAAAGTCCCGAAAACACCATACAGTCCACAACAGTTGTTTTGACATTACAATCGCCTGATTTTTCTACAGTAGTTACCTACGTAAATACGCAATAGCTTTTTTACGCGCATTTTTAGTACCCAACTATCCGCAAGAGGCGCTGTTCAAGTTTTCATACATTATTTAACTACAGTCGCTAACGAGTTTAGTAAGCAAAAACTCATAGTAGACGTACTGAAAGACTTTGACTGCTGGACGGCAGCTTACCATAGGTAATGAGACCAGGGTTTCCCAACCTTTTTTGCATGGCGAACCCCCGGAGTAGAGAGAAAACATTTTTTCATGCCCCCTGTTTTTATAGAATATAGAGTTTTATACAAAATTTCTTTCAAAACTTTCGCATCACTACATAGTCTCGCTATCTATCAGTTTGTCTGTCCCTATATTATATGCTTAGATTTATAAAACTACTAATACATTCTGCCTCGTCGAGGCGTGCAAATTTTCATAGGGACAGAGAAAGCGACTTTGTTTTATACTACGTAGTGAAGTGAGGGTTATTGTTATTAAGTCCTTGTTATATTCTCTAGAGAGCGGACAACCAGTAGCTGTAGCCCTAAACTTCGACGCGCGAGATGAGCCGGAGGTGGAGCTTAGCGGAGGATTATCCAAGACCATGTGCTTCTTGGAAATGCTTGAGTCTTCTGTGAGGGACTCCATGCTGCCCGGGGGGAAAGGTGAATAAACAGCGCGAGCGCAGCGATCCGCGAAAAGTATTACAAAGGCATTTAAAATGTTTTTTGCGTTTGATGTTAAAACAACTTATATAATCTATAAGATGCATATTCTTTTATTACAATACAAAGCCTTATTAAACATTTACCTTCATGTAGGTATAAATTACATAGGTTTAAGTCTGCTATCACGATAGGGCAATGTCATCGCTGAGCGACAAAGTCCCTTTTAAGAAATAAATTAAAAAAATAATTAAAAAACAATTACCTAGTTGTTAAGTTTTATCCTATAGAGAGGCAATGAAATTAGCGGCCTTATCGCTTAAAGCTTTTACCATTTAAAACTCAAAACGGCTAAACCTATGTTTATGATCTTTCATTTGTTGGATTTATCTTCGTCCCGAATATCTGAATAAGCAAACGTAAAAATATATTTTTCTATGCGGGCGAGCACAGCGAGTTTGAAATAAATTATCTACTCAAAGTACATAATTTGTCCGTAATTTCCAGGCACAATCCTCCATTCCTTCATGATGGCGACCTCAGAGGCTTTGAGTCCCCGTGACAACGTGTCCGCCATCAGAGCGTTGGAGACAGCGACTATGCGCCTGGCGAAGGAGAGAGGCTTCAAAGGAGTATTTACTACGAACACCAGCCCGCTTACACAGGTGAATTCCTCTCCAACGAGGTGCCGGGTGCGACCTCTTTGGAATGGTATGATCTAAGTGAAACTCTTTGGAACCTACGGTTTAAAAGGTCTCGTGACAACGTATTCGCCAAACGAGCACTGGAGACAGCGACTATGCGCCTGGCCAAGGAGAGAGGCTTCAAAGGAGTATTTACTACGAACACCAGCCCGCTTACACAGGTGAGATTTTTGTGATGTGACCTCTTTGGAATGGTATGATCTACGAGAGACTCTTTGGAACCTACGGTTTAAAAGTTCTCGCGATAGCGTGTCCGCCAAACGAGCACTGGAGACAGCGACTATGCGCCCGGCCTAGGAGAGAGGCTTCAAAGGAGTATTTACTACGAACACCAGCCCGCTTACACAGGTGAGTTCTTTGATACGAGGTGACCTCTTTGGAATGGTATGATCTACGTGAGACTCTTTGGAGCCTACACGGTTTAAAAGTTCTCGTGATACCGTGTTCGCCAAACAAATACTGGAGACAGCGACTATGCGGCTAGCCAAGGAGAGAGGCTTCAAAGGAGTATTTACTACGAACACCAGCCCGCTTACACAGGTGAGATTTTTGTGATGTGACCTCTTTGGAATGGTATGATCTACGAGAGACTCTTTGGAACCTACGGTTTAAAAGTTCTCGCGATAGCGTGTCCGCCAAACACTGACCTCTATATATACAAGCGTACTTGTATAGATAGAGGTCAGTGCCGCCAAACGAGCACTGGAGACAGCGACTATGCGCCTGGCCAAGGAGAGAGGCTTCAAAGGAGTATTTACTACGAACACCAGCCCGCTTACACAGGTGAGTTCTTTGATACGAGGTGACCTCTTTGGAATGGTATGATCTACGTGAGACTTTTTGGAACCTATGGTTTAAAAGATCTCGTGACACCGTGTTCGCCAAACAAATACTGGAGGCAGCGGCAATGCGGCTGGCCAAGGAGAGAGGCTTCAAAGGAGTATTTACTACGAACACTAGCACGCTTAAGCCGCGTACAGACTGCTGTAACGTAACATGCAATGTAACATGAAAGGAGCATTTCATAAGTGTGGACGCAGCGCGCACACGAACTGAGCACGTACGTGTTCGCATCTTTTCCGGCATGCGCGCAGCGAACATAGCTCAGTCTGCCTAAAACACACGGAGAGAATTTATTATACAATTATTACTGACTACAATGATTGCCGATGCTTCAATGATTATCATCAATCATGTGAAAAAAAAAACGTAACGTAAACGGCTCTGCTGTAGCTGTGTTTTCTTCCATTCTTCCAACGTTCGCGCGCGTTCGAGTAAACAACCCGTCCACACTGGCGCTCCGCGCACACTGCGCGCACCTTTGTGTTCGGCGAAAAAACCGACAAATGGCGGATCGCGGCGCGCACGAGTTGAAATGCTCTGTTCGTGCGCGTAGTGTGCGCGGTTCGTGCGCGCAAGGCGTCCACACTATGGGGTTTCTGTTACATTGCATGATACGTTGCGACAGTGTGGACGGTAAATTCTTTCATTGCGTGTTACATTGCATGTTACGTTACAGCAGTCTGTACGCGGCTTTACACAGGTGAGTATCGACCGAGTATGATCGGCCAAAGATGTAGGTAGGATCTGCTCGCGGCTTCGCACGCCTTGTTTCTATGGAAACGTCTCAAGCCTATTTCTATCTCATGGGATGAAAAGTATCCTATGTTTATTACAGGCCTAGAAATACGCCTATTAAATTTCAGCCCAATCCGTTCAGTAGTTTTTGCGTAAAGGAGGAACAAATATCCATCCATAAATCGGTCCATACATCCACACAAACTTTCGCATTTATAATATTACAACTTAAGCGAGGTCCATATTGCTGTGTCGGGGTGTGTTGTGGCGCGACAGAACGCTATCGGTCTCATAGATTTAGTATGACTAGGTTCACATTAGTAGCTTGTGTTGGGGTGTGGCGCGATCTGTCGCTAATGTGAATCTAGTCATACTAAATGTATGAGACCGATAGCGTTCTGTCGCGCCACAACACACCCCGACACAGCAATATGAACCTAGCTTTCTTTATTCCAATTAACAAAAATTATTCATCGTTCTTATTCCCCAGCAACTGGCCAGCGATGTGTTCGGCTTCCAAACCCTGCTGGACTACCAACTGAACCAGTACGTAGATCCCAACGGAGCCAGGATCTTCGGAGCAGCCTCTGATGATATGCGCGCCGTCGTGTGTTGGAAACCAGTGGAATAACCTTAGTCCTAAGAGAATAGTCTAAGTCCTTAGTCTGTTGGAATAGTCTAAGTCCTTAGTCTGTTGAAATAGCCTAAGTCCTAAGTCTGTTGGAATAGCCTATGTCCTAAGTCTGTTTGAATATCCTATGTCCTAAGTCTGTTGGAATAGCCTATGTCCTTAGTCTGTTGGAATAGACATAGTCCTAAGTCTGTAGGAATAGACATAGTCCTAAGTCTGTAGGAATAGCCTATGTCCTAAGTCTGTTGGAATAGTCTATGTCCTTAGTATGTTGGAATAGTCTAAGTCCTTAGTCTGTTGGAATAGTCTAAGAGTTGCCAAGGCTGAATGCATCAGACATTTAGCTAGAGTTATTGCAAGTAACTGGTAAAATTGCCATACAAAAGGAATTATGAAACATGTTGGAAGTGACCAAAGCTTCCTATAGTTCCAATACCTAGTAGGTAACTAGGTTTGAAAATCCCCGAGGAAGCTCAGGCAGAGTATCTTATTCCATAAAACAAAACTAAAAAAAATATTTTTGGAAAAAGTAGATTCTAAACCCGTAGGTTCCTATTGGTATGAAATTTCGTAGGTGCCAAATGAAATGACAGTTATTTTTTCGTTTAGATACTCTACATAGCCAAAATGAGGATTAGGTAGGCAACTATTTTTGGTATAATTCCTTTTATTATTTCTAAACCTTTAAACTCCGAAAAGAAAACTACATAATTTTAGATTCTGATTTGTAGAACAGCGAGCTTTATGAAATTTTAAGAGCCAGTGTTTCCCAAACTTTGTAAGATTAGTTCTTATGAAGCTTCAAAGATATAGGAAAGAGCTTATCAAAAAAAATACCAAATTTCATTCTCCGATTTTACAGTTAAGATACAATCCCAGATATTTATGTGTAGGTTCCTATTTTGCTGAGAGGAAGCTTGTTTTTAGTATAGCATTTTCTTCCATTTATGTTCGAAATTGAAATGGTTCGATTAAGTTCATTGATATTGACCCTTCGAATTTTTAGGATAAACTATGATTCATTACTAATTAGGTATTATGTGTATGAAAATAAGTTTTTAGATAAGGCTTTTTAGAATTATTGTGATATTTATTATGTGAACGTCAAGTACCTACAAATATGATTTAAGTTTTAAAGTAAGATAACTTTTATGATAATACCTTACATCTAATTAGATAATATTATTAGTAATGACTGTGATTAAGTTAGATTAATCAAAGGCAAGTTATTTATAAAGCATTCCCAAAACTACGGAAATATCCTATAATCAGCTAAATGTTCGATTGTCATCAAAACATTGTAGCGAAAAAGAGAAGTCCACCAGAGTTCTAGTATTGATGATGATGATTACAAAACAGAGATAGTCGTAGCTAGCGTTAGATTTCTTGTTATTGATTTAGTTATATTTATATTTTTAGTTATTAGTTATTAAGTTCTAAATTGTTTTTTAGCTTTTATTCATTATTCAATAAACTCTCATGACAAAATATTATTGTGTTTTTTTTATATAACCGACCTAATATTACCTTGAATTATAAAGATTAGATAGCAATCAAACAATTGATCTGTATTAAACACGAAACACTTCATGTTGAATGTTCAGTTTATATGAAGGGACTAGTAGTAGATAGAGCCCAACCGCTTCGTTGGGACGTAATTTCTAATAGGACCTACTGTGTGATATTTATTGAGATAATTCAACACCTTTATCAGGTAATAAATAATTCATTTTTACTAAACATCAATTTATTTAAACGTTACACTTTTTATTATAAGTACTTAACTAAGACTAGATAATTGGTAAAATTCATGAATTATGACTAGATACGATTAATTTCTGCGTATTAAAATGACTAGAAACTACTTTAATTCATGATCATTGATCAGATACAATTAATTTCTACATATAAAAATGACTAGAAACTACTTTATTAATATTGATATTCCTTCTTGTATTTTATCAACTATTACTATTCTAGAAATGCGATAGTAATACTGTTTATTCCATTATAACGGTATATAAGATAGGTACTCTGCTAAACGTAAAGGATATTCTATAGAGCGTATTTTGTCAAAATCTACTATTAGGTACAGCACTATTTTCTATTGCTACGTAGGCACTATATTAATAATAATAATTAATTAATAATTCCGGACAATCCACACAGCATCATCTAGCCCCAAGCTAAGCAGAGCTTGTGTTATGGGTACTAGATGACTGATAGGTATACTTAATACAATATATTACATAGATAGATATTTTTTTATTATACATATTAAACACCCAGACCAACGAAACAAATTTCTGGAAATTATAACAGAAAGGTGATTAAAAATTAGTAGCCTTATTTAATCTAAATCTAAAATTCGTTCAATAATGTTCTGGAGAGGTTTTATTTTGCATTCTGCCAATAATTTAGCAGAACCAAGTTTTGACAGGCGGCTGTCCATCCGCCGTCACCTCATGTCAGATGGCAACACCGAATTTCGCCAGATCCGGGACATCAATGTCATCTAACTCCGCCTTCATAGAGATATAGCCGCTCGAATCTGGCTTAATTGGCACGTAGTCTTCAGTTCCATCATTCAGATCGAGAATCGGCTCCTTCAAGATTGGGATATCGAAATCGGTTGTGATGTTTGCATCGTTGAGAAGTTTCAGAGATTCTTCAAGAGCTAAAGTTCGGTGTTCTGGTGTGTGGGCACTGGTTGATGGTGTGTCGATGGTGGATTTGCGGTGATGAAGGGTATTAGTGGCCGAGCCCATGTAGGGTGGCGGTTGAGGGCGGTTGTAGTTGGCAGCTAAGTTACTGCTAGATTTTGGGCTATATGGGCGAGCTAGGCTGTTATTGGGGCTGAAAAGTAAAAAAACATGTAAAAAAATAAAAAAGTTGAAACGATGTAAATCAGTAAATTAATATCTTTATTTCTTTAGGCTTACAAAATAAGCACTTAGAAAAGTCAAATTTAATAAGGCGCTTATTAGGGGACGCTTATGTTGAGCAAGGGACTAATATAGGCTGATGATGATGATGATGAATGGCAATTACTAACATATAGGTAAACTTTGTGTGATAAATATGCATTATTTTGCTTTTTGATGGTATAGGAAACCTAAGGCATGAAGGATATTTATTTTACCTGACTCCATGTTGACTCTTTTCGCTGTTATTGTCACCTTGAGTTTGGTCGGTATTGCCTGTATTGTAACGACATTGTTCAACGTTGCCAGATCTATGTGCTCTGAAAAAAACAGAATGATTAGAAAAGTATTGGGTATAATTTAGTTTAAAACAATTCATTTAAAGTGACCGCATGACTGAAAGTTAACCAGTTTTTTGCCATCATGACATGTTTAATTATTTTGAAAAGTTAAACAAAAATTGTGGTTTAGATAGTGTTTAAGTCCTACATGCTGTTAACGATTTTACTATACTATAGTAACACATGCACAAACACAATAATAATAATAATAATTCCGGACAGTCCACTCAGCATCATCTAGCCCCAAGCTAAGCAGAGCTTGTGTTATGGGTACTAGATGACTGACATACTTAATACAATACATTACATAGATAGATATTTTTTCTTATATATAGAAAACACCCAGACCAACGGAACAAATTTCTGCAGATCGTGCACAAATTTGTTCCGAGGCGGGAATCGAACCCGCAACCCCCTGCGCCGCAGGCGGACCTTCGCCCACCGCGCCACATCGGTCGTCATTGGGCTCATAGGTTATATACAAAGTGTTATAGGTATTTGAGTCAGTGCACAATACTGAAGAAGGTTACTGACCTGCTACAATTCATTAAATAAATCAAGCAAACAATTTTTTTTGCGGAGATTTCCTTTTTTTATGCCTTGATATTGTACCAACTACCAAGACATCCAGAATATAACGAGAATCTCTTTGATTTGATCCGCCCTTCCTCGCCTCAATCGACGGTATTGCGTATTATGGATGGGCTTACAAATTATAAAAGTTTCAAATAATTTGGCCAAAATTTGGATATCAGCAGAACCCTTTCAGTATTGTGGGCTAATATGGCTCAAGCCTTTTGTTAATTTATATAGTATAAGTATTAGTAAATAGGTATATATAAAATGATATGAGTTGTAGGTTTTTGAAAATTAACTGGTTATTTTAATATCTAAATGGACCAAACCTCCTATTTCTATAGTCAATGCAAATGTGAAATATATTTTCGAAGAAATTATTTGAAACTGGATCCCTGGAATTAGACATAAATACATAAAATAAAATTATCTACATATAGAAAGCAATTTCTTATTAAAATACATAAAAGTAGAACATAGGCGGTGTTTTGTCAAAACAAGAGATAAAAAGAAAGATATAAGTGACCATCTAAAGAAACAAAAACTACTCAAAGAAAAATAAATGGCATTTTCTACTGAGTTACGAAAGTTTACTCACATAGCAACCTGATGGTAACACGCAACGGTAGTCAAAGCAGCTACCGACAGCAGAAACAGCAATATCGGTATAGCTAACACCCCTATTAACTGTTTTGCGTAACTTCTAGAAGGCAACGAATGCCTGCTAGGGGCTGTCCAAACATCGTCTGAAGCTTTGTAAGGTTTATTTTTGCTTGCATTTGGTATTTCCGTTAGATATTCTATGTGCTCTGTTTTACGCTCGTGGTAGATCGTGTTGTACTGAAAAGAAAAAAACACGTTGTAGGTGGCAACTAACACCAAGTTTTGGTAAGTATGTTTATTTTTCTATAGGTCCATTTTGAAAAGAAGATCCACTGGGGGAACGTTCTCCTGGCATGAAGTGTTTTTTTCCAAATATCTCAAAAAGCTGGATACACAAATTTAAAATTACCATAGGTGCATATTTACACGGCTTCATTTGATGATGGCAGATGCTGGATGCGGCAAGCTGAAGACAGGGCGCTACGACGCTTATTAGGGGAGGCCTATGTCCAGCAGTGGACTAATATAGGCTGATGATGATGATGATGCTCTAATTATTCTAGTTAAAATCATGAAATTCGACACTTTCCGCCAGTAGGTACCTACCGTACTTTTAGTTTAGGTGCAAAGTAAAAAGGTTTGGAATCTGTGTATTCTAAAACTTTAACGAACCCGGAGCTATGGGTGAAAGCGAGAGGTCGACTGATTCCAGTGGTTCTTAATCCTAAGTAATATAAAACTAGCTAGCTAACTACCAGGCTATTTTGACCTAGTGTGAAAAACGAAGGAAGCCTACCTATCACTGCAATGCTTTCCTAAGGTATTTAAAATGTGGTCAATAGGTCAAAATACTAAAGTCCACGTGAATGAAATCGCGAGCTGATCAGCTAGTTTAATACCTCTATAAATCTCTTAAATTATCCACAGTCTGAGTTGCAGAGGTGGACATTCTTACCCCACGGCCCATCAAGGTCATCATCATCAGCCTTTATTACTCCACCCAGCTGGACATAGGCCTCCCCTAACTCACGCCATAGCGCCCTGTCTTAAGCTTGCCGCATCTGCCAGCAGTCTTCCGCAGATCATCATCCCTGGGCAGAAGGCGTCCTACACTACGTTTGCCAAATCACGCGGTCTCCACTCCACACGATTAACCCAACGGTTATCCGTTCTTCGCGAGATATGGCCCACTGCCACACAAGGTCTTGGTCTTACCAGTTCAAAACTGCACCAGTCGAGAGTCAAACCAGCATCCCTGAACAGTCTCTCGCGGGTAGTTCTCTTGTACTCTCTCGGACAGCTCGGCAGACGGGATAATGGACGGACTTCCTCTCGTAGTTCCTTCAGATCGAAGGAGAACGGTTTTGAACTGCCTAGACGGACCACTAACCTAAAAGGGACAATTAAAAAAGATGATAGATAAATATTATAAATATAATAATAAACATTGCTAGACAATCCACACAGCATCATCTAGCCCCAAAGTAGGTAAGCTACTCAAAGCTTGTGTTATGAGTACTAGATAACTGATTATAACCAACACATGATAGACAGAGATTTTAACTTCACGTACATAATAATAATAATGCTGCAGCACCATCTAGCCCCAAAGTAAGTTACTCAAAGCTTGTGTATGGGATAACTGATACATTATGTACACAGATAGATTTTTTTATTACATAGAAAACACCCATACAAATTGAATGTGCAATTTTTTTTATTGCTAGATGTTGTTTTTGGTATTGGGTAAATGTCAAACTTTAGGTACTTACCCTTCCCCGTCTTCAGCGGGAGCCTAGCTCCCATGTCGATGGCTGAAGCCAGGAACGTGCAGTACAAGTCTTCATTGCTCTCCAGCCATAGTTTCAGACTTTACTCACCCTTCCCCGTCTTCTGGCTTCAGCGGTAGCCTAGCTCCCATGTCGATGGCTGAAGCCAGGAACGTGCAGTACAAGTCTTCATTGCTCTCCAGCCATAGTTTCAGACTTTACTCACCCTTCCCCGTCTTCTGGCTTCAGTGGTAGCCTAGCTCCCATGTCGATGGCTGAAGCCAGGAACGTGCAGTACAAGTCTTCATTACTCTCCAGCCATAGTTTCACACTTTACTCACCCTTCCCCGTCTTCTGGCTTCAGTGGTAGCCTAGCTCCCATGTCGATGGCTGAAGCCAGGAAGGTGCAGTACAAGTCTTCATTGCTCTCCAGCCATAGTTTCAGACTTTACTCACCCTTCCCCGTCTTCTGGCTTCAGTGGTAGCCTAGCTCCCATGTCGATGGCTGAAGCCAGGAACGTGCAGTACAAGTCTTCATTGCTCTCCAGCCATAGTTTCACACTTTACTCACCCTTCCCCGTCTTCTGGCTTCAGTGGTAGCCTAGCTCCCATGTCGATGGCTGAAGCCAGGAAGGTGCAGTACAAGTCTTCTTTGCTCTCCAGCCATAGTTTCACACTTTACTCACCCTTCCCCGTCTTCTGGCTTCAGCGGGAGCCTAGCTCCCATGTCGATGGCTGAAACCAGGAAGGTGCAGTACAAGTCTTCATTGCTCTCCAGCCATAGTTTCACACTTTACTCACCCTTCCCCGTCTTCTGGCTTCAGTGGTAGCCTAGCTCCCATGTCGATGGCTGAAGCCAGGAAGGTGCAGTACAAGTCTTCATTGCTCTCCAGCCATAGTGTCAGACTTTACTCACCCTTCCCCGTCTTCTGGCTTCAGCGGTAGCCTAGCTCCCATGTCGATGGCTGAAGCCAGGAAGGTGCAGTACAAGTCTTCATTGCTCTCCAGCCATAGTGTCAGACTTTACTCACCCTTCCCCGTCTTCAGGCTTCAGCGGTAGCCTAGCTCCCATGTCGATGGCTGAAGCCAGGAAGGTGCAGTACAAGTCTTCATTGCTCTCCAGCCATAGTGTCAGACTTTACTCACCCTTCCCCGTCTTCTGGCTTCAGCGGTAGCCTAGCTCCCATGTCGATGGCTGAAGCCAGGAAGGTGCAGTACAAGTCTTCATTGCTCTCCAGCCATAGTGTCAGACTTTACTCACCCTTCCCCGTCTTCTGGCTTCAGCGGTAGCCTAGCTCCCATGTCGATGGCTGAAGCCAGGAAGGTGCAGTACAAGTCTTCATTGCTCTCCAGCCATAGTTTCAGACTTTACTCACCCTTCCCCGTCTTCAGGCTTCAGTGGTAGCCTAGCTCCCATGTCGATGGCTGAAGCCAGGAACGTGCAGTACAAGTCTTCATTGCTCTCCAGCCATAGTGTCAGACTTTACTCACCCTTCCCCGTCTTCTGGCTTCAGCGGTAGCCTAGCTCCCATGTCGATGGCTGAAGCCAGGAAGGTGCAGTACAAGTCTTCATTGCTCTCCAGCCATAGTTTCAGACTTTACTCACCCTTCCCCGTCTTCAGGCTTCAGTGGTAGCCTAGCTCCCATGTCGATGGCTGAAGCCAGGAACGTGCAGTACAAGTCTTCATTGCTCTCCAGCCATAGTGTCAGACTTTACTCACCCTTCCCCGTCTTCTGGCTTCAGCGGTAGCCTAGCTCCCATGTCGATGGCTGAAGCCATGAAGGTGCAGTACAAGTCTTCATTGCTCTCCAGCCATAGTTTCACACTTTACTCACCCTTCCCCGTCTTCTGGCTTCAGCGGTAGCCTAGCTCCCATGTCGATGGCTGAAGCCAGGAAGGTGCAGTACAAGTCTTCATTGCTCTCCAGACATAGTTTCAGACTTTACTCACCCTTCCCCGTCTTCAGGCTTCAGCGGTAGCCTAGCTCCCATGTCGATGGCTGAAGCCAGGAAGGTGCAGTACAAGTCTTCATTGCTCTCCAGCCATAGTTTCGTGCGGAGGATGTCTTTCAGTCGGGTCATGCTACAAATTATATAATCTGTCATCAGACAAAGGTAAATCAAGAAAAAGCGCATCCTCACCACACACAACACTCTCCTAAACTTATATTTACTTAAATTAAGGACTAGCGACCCGCCCCGGCTTCGCACGGTTTTATTATAAGTATAGAAACCTTCCTCTTGAATCACTTTATCTATTAGGGGCGTGTGTAGCGAGCGGTTAAAAAAAAACACATCAAAATCCGTTGCGTAGTATTAAAGATTTAAGCATTCAAAGGGACATAAAGACATAGGGACAGAAAAAGCGACTTTATTTTATACTATGTAGTGATGAGTATAGATGAATATAGTTTACTCAAATCAACTCTCAATAACTAAAGTCTTCTAAGTAAAAATTTGTCTACGTTCACGTAAAAACTACTGAACGTATCGGGCTTAAATACTGAACAGACCCTGGAATAGAACATCCCATTTTTCACACCATAAATCAGTTTCCATGGGATAGTTAGCCTGATAGTAATGAACTTTCTGACGTGTCCAAGAGTCGTGTAAGGTCGAAAGGAAATAAAGCACTCTGGATTTGCAATTCTTTCTACAAGAAAATATGGTCATTATCTTAATAAATGGGAAAGTCTGTGTGAATGTTTGTTATAAGTAGTCTCCGTAATTACTTAAGTTATTTAGATGAAATTTGGTACGTAGATAGGACCTAGAATAGGACATAGGTTAAAAAAAAATTCAAAAATTTGCCTCTGAGGAGGTTAAATAAGTAAAGTTTGAATGGAAAAATATTTTTCCTTGGTTCGATTTATTCGAAACTCGGTATGAATAAAGTATAAAATAAATAATTAAACAAGTATTTTTTATTTTTACAACATAACCCCTAGGAGGTTGTGTAATAAATTTCTGAAATTTATATGAAAAAAAAACTGGTTCGCGGGCGAAGGCGCGGGGCGCATCTAGTATTCAATATTTACCGGTGCTCATCCAACAAGTCTTCCACGTTCAGGTTGTCTATCTTCAGTTCGATCTCGTACCTCGCGAGGGTTTCCTTCTGCTGGAACGAGAGAGTCAGCTGGACGCGACGCGTTTCGTAGTCCTGTCTGTTCAGGCCTATCACCTCCAACTGTAAAAAGCTTGGTTATAAACTGTGTAGGAACCTGGGTTGAATGCGTCTGATTTCAGATTTCGGAAGTTTTGAGTTTGATTCTATGTTGCATTTAAAGACTACTATCGATTTTTTTTCGAAAACTGGTTTGCACTCGAACTACCCCTGGTCGAGGGTCATCGCCAGATGGGTTAATTCGGCATAATGTAAGTATACCTATTCAGATACTGATACACTTATAGGTTTTATGGTAACAGGTAAAATTTTCAATCAGTGCGGCCTACCCGGAATGAACTACGGACTTAAGAATAGTCTATTCTTATGCTACGGAGCTGAGACGTGGACACTCACGGTAGGGCTGGTCCACCAGTTCAAAGTCGCTCAGCGAGAGAGCTATGCTCGGAGTTTCGCAATGAATACATCCGACAGAAAACCAAAGTTATCGACATAGCTCAACTGTTGTCCCAAACCTCACCAAATATCACCAGGGGGGGGGGGGGGGGGGGTCAAAAAATGAGAAAAACGACCTCACGTGATTAATGGACGGCCCCTAAACGTGGTCTATTAGGGGATTAGGGGAGACCGTGTTGGTCCAAACTATACTTGTAAGTATAGTTTGTCCGCTACACTTGCCGCGTAGCGATGTGTGGAAGCGGTATTGTAGATGATACTCACAACAATAGGCTCGGTAGTTCCTCGCGGGGGCGTGCCGTAGATGAAGCCGGAGTGGTGCCGTCCACTGTAGATGTAGCGAAGCCACGCCGGCATCTCGGGCTTGCCGCGTAGCGATGTGTGGAAGCGGTATTGTACATTATACTTACAACAATAGGCTCGGTAGTTCCTCGCGGGGGCGTGCCGTAGATGAAGCCGGAGTGGTGCCGTCCACTGTAGATGTAGCGAAGCCACGCCGGCAGCTCGGGCTTGCCGCGTAGCGATGTGTGGAAGCGGTATTGTTGGTCGAATTCTAGAGGAAACTCAAATAAAATTTATAATAGATATTACTAGAACAGACCTACACACGACACTGATAACAGGGCGCTGTGGTTCTCATTAGGGGAGGCCTATGTCCAGCTGTGGACTAATATAGGCTGATGATGATGATGATGTCATACGACACTTAGTTTTCCCCAAAATTAAGCCTGTACTGTCCCACTGCTGAGAAAAGGCCTCCCTTCCTTCCTTCCACACTTCTCTGTTTTGTGCCACTGTGGTCCATTCTTTTGAGTGTGCGTCTAATTCGTCTTTCCATCGACGCTTTAGTCTATGTTATATCTAGTGTTCCTACATGTTAAAATTTAGTTTGATAGTTTAGTTTTTCAGTTTCAACTAGGTATGTATATTCAGGTAATAAAAGGTCAAAATCGGGCGCATTCATTCAAAAACATGAGTGGGTGTATGGTGTTGTCGTTGTTGAGTCTAAGTGATTTTAAATTTGGTAGGTACCTACCTTGATAAGTCCAATTGAAGAGGTTAGGGCTTATAGGAATGGCGAACATCTCTGTTTCCACGGCGGTGTGCGCATGGTTTGACGCCTGCGACATTGCGAAGAGCAAACATAGCAGGAATATCGGAGCCATGGTTCAGGCTATTCTGCGAAAACAACAAAATATGTCGATAAACTGGGCTGTCCTGCAGGGGTATTTTATTTCGACAGGAAGCCCTTCAATTGGTTCGGATCAAGTTCGATATCAAGAACTTTACTCTAAGTTAGTGGATTCGAAAAATTGTGATATTCGAATTCGGATTCGTAGGATAGTTTCCGACAGCTTTTCACTGTAGGAAACGATTCGGCCGTCCGTGTCGTCGTGATACTACGCTAGCAATATTAGTTCGATGGGTGATCCTGAGTTTTTTATTGGAAAACAACCCTAATGTACCTAGGTACGGAGATACATAGGTAGCCTACATCATTATTTAGGTACCTACGCCATATTTATTAACGCTTCTGGAAGAGGTAGGTAGGTACTTTATAATAAGTTGGTATGAGAGGCAGAAGCGTAGCGTGCCTTGGCGGGGCCCCGTATAAAAATTTGTTTGGGGGCCTTTGGAAAGAATAAAGATTTCTCACAAAAGATTTTTTTTTATAAAATTAAAAGAAATTTTTATTCATAACTAGCTGGTGCCCGCGACTTCGTCTGCGCATGAATAGTATTTCGAGTACCTACTCGCGATTTTACTTGCGTAATTCCCTTTCCCGTGGGATTTTCGGGATAAACTATAGCCTATATGTTATTTCAGCTTATAATCTATCTCTGTGCCAATTTCATCCAGATCCGTTCAGCAGTTTTTGCGTGAAAGAGTAACAAACATCCATCCATCTATCAATCTATCCATCCATCTATATCCATTCATACTTACAAACTTTTTCTACAAACTTTGTCCCGAGTTTCATTCCAACTCATTCAGCAGTTTCGGCGTGATGCGTGGTAAAGAAATTTTACTTCCATACCCTCTCCCATGAAAACCTTACAGAATTCCGGGATAAAAAGTATTCTATGTCCTTCCTCGTAGTATGACCTATAATCATGCCGAGTTTCATTTAAATCCATCAAATAGTTTCGGCGTGATGCGCGTTTACGATACAGACAGACAGACAGACAGACAGACATGAATGAAAAAAATTACAGTTTTGGCTTGAGTATCGATAATAGAGTGCCCTCCAAAAATTTTTTTCAAAATATCTTCAATGTACAGAATTGGACCTGTTACAGTTTTATTATAAGTATAGATAACTGTATCTAGGTATCTGTCACTTTTCCTAATTTTTTATTAACAATTCATATTAAATGTGTATGTTTAATATGAATTGTTAATAAGAATTTTGGAAATATGACAGATACCTAGATACCTAGTTATTCTAAAATTTCTGCCTCTAGGGACAATAGTGAAAGGTCTGACACCCGTTCCAAAGAACGGAACATTAACTGAGATGTCTATACTGTATTTAGCTGACAGTATTCCGGAAGTTTTTAATATCTATTAGTTTGAAGAAGACAGGAGTTTCTCCGCTTGAATATTTGTTACCTACCCTGCACTCTTTTGCTAAATCTTTGAACTCATTTAGCAAACTATTGAGTGAATTTTGATTTTATATTTGCAGTCTATTGAAAACATTACTTAACAAGCTACTATACGCGGCTTCACACGTTGTTTCTATGGAAACGTCTCATGGCTATATCTATCTCATTGGCAGTGATTCATTGGATGAAAAGTAGCCTATGTGTTATTTCAGATCTAGAACTACGTCTATTCAGCCCGATCCGTTCAGTACTTTTTGTGTGATAAAAGAACAAACATCCATACAAACTTTCGCATTTATAATATAAGCATAAACTTTTAGTTTTCTGTAGGTCATTATTTTCTTGCTGTAGAGCTTTAGAAACCGGAACAATGATTTCAAATAGTGAAGAAAAAAATGTGACAAACAGCACTAAGAAAGTGCTGTTTGTCGTGTATGAGAATGAGAAAAAATAGGTTTTACCTATTTATAAAAAAAATAGGTTATACATATTTTTACATTCTCATACACGTTATTTTTTTACGAAATTATTTTCCGTCGGTACAAAGTTTTGTGACTATTTCCACTTCCGAAAAAAAAAGAATTACCTAATTAATTTTTCTTATGCCCGTTGGGGGCCCCTGTGGCCCGGGGGCCCCGTATAATTGATACGGCTGATACGGCGGTAGCTACGCCCCTGATGAGAGGTCTCACCTATTCAGAAGAAAATTTTTTCGTTCGCAAGGTACCTACCCTCGGAAGGTATTTTATTCAGCTCAGTAATGCCTACGTAAGTAGGTAGGTACCTACTTAACATTTTCAAAGTCCGAACACGTTCCTAGTTCGAACATGAGCTACCTCTACTGATTCACTCACTATCATTATTTTTGCCACCGAAATAAAATCGACTAACTACTTAGCTAGATAGTTATCATCAAAACACACGCAAACCGAAACTAATTTAGGGCAACAATTTATTTTTACTAAGTATCACTGAATCTACTTACCGTCACTAATCCATCGGTGCGCTATTCCATTGAATAAACACGACCTAAATACACTACCTACTGGAATGGCGAAAATAATCGATTTCTATTTCCATTCGGTTTACAAGCTAGCAGATCGCATGTGCGGGAAACGAGAAAGGAACGCCCTGAAAATTCACAGGGTGGGATTCTGGATCCAGTAAATGGTGTCCATACGAGGTACTTACATTATCATGAATGATAGAAAAATATGTTGGTAAAGTAATGATAAGTACTTACTTCCATAGGTAAGTGACTGAAGTCCATTCCACAGAACAATATTACTCTCCGAGGTCCATTCTCTTGATCTCTTTCTAATATTCGTGTATGAATGTAGGTAGTAGGTAGGTAGGTATTTCTATATTGGTTTTCTACTAAAAGTACCTACCAACCTACTTAGGTACATACTTAACAAAAAAAGTGTAGAAGATGAGGGGGTAAAATAATTATAACAAATTTAATACAAAAAACAAACCATGAATAAGTTCTAACCTTCAAAAATATTTTGGGCTCATTTTCAATAAAATCTTTAAAAAAATAGTTACTTAAGTAAATATGGTGTAACTATAAATATAAATGGATAGGTACGGGAAAAAGCTGGTCGACCTCGACTGCTAACATACTACGCACACGACACACACTTATTTAGATTCTATAGATACCCTTCCTTATTATTTTTACAATAAAATTGAAAGACGTAAGCTAAGTGCGGCCCTGAAAATGGGGCGTGACGTAAACGGAGTTACCGACGTCATTGGTTAATACACGGACATGTAAAATGAGTATGTATGCAATGAAAAATTTACGTTTCGTTCTACCGTCTAGTTGCTTGCCAAATAACATTATTTTAGTAAGTGAAACAATGGGTAGGTCTTATTTGAAAACAAATGAATTATTTTAGATTTTGTTGCAATTATAAATATAAATATCATGTCAAAGTGAAGAAAATATATTTATAATTTCTTTTTTACTTGGACAGGGAATGGTAAAACCATAACTTTGATTGTATCGGAGCGTAAAAAGCTTGTGTTTGTGTGCGTGTGGGAAAAAATGTCAATATGTCATTCACATCACATTCACATTTGAAATGTCAATCAAAAGGGCTGGGGCGATTCGGGGTAATTTTATCGAAGCGTTCAAATTCTGCTGATTTTGACGCGAAAATGATAGTAGAATCAAAATAATGTAAGCAGCAAGTTACGCGTGAGAGGAGGCACTTGCCCTTCCGTCGTAAGTGGGCAGAAGCCGTTAATCCTCTGGTGCCTTGCGGATATCTCGCCACTGGTTTTCATCAAGGAACTCCTCAAGATCATGTTGAAGTTCAAAAAAATGGGATCCGATAAAGTGCCCTTGCTGCTCGTCACTGCAAACGTCGGTTCTATTTTCGAAGACGTGAGTATTTACTGAAAAAATCAATAAAACAAAATGCTGTGATCCCACTGTGACAAATCTTAATTACACAGGATAATTTAATTAAATTTTAGCGCGTTAGCGACATGATAATTTTTCTTAAACTGAAATAGCTGGTTACGCACTCTTGGCTCTTTTAATTGGAGGTGGCCAGTGACATCACTGAGTTTCCATCAGTTCATTGCCAGTAACCGCCTACATTTTTTACATCACTGGCATAAATTGATGTTGAATGAAGGATATTTTGTGTTTATTTATAAAACTTGCTCTCCACTTGTTGTGATAATATAATATTTATATTTACCCAAATCTAGATAATATTTACTGTTGTTAATAAAGATGCTGCTGAGATGTTCATCCTAATTTATTAATGTTTATGGTGGTACCATTTAGCTAAACAGTCTCCTAACTGCTATTCTATGGAGGAAAATACAAGCACCTTATAAGATGCAATCTGTGCATCAACAATGGAATTCCCATGCCAGACATTGCAATTCGTCATTCCTCACAGCTTTTAATAAATAAATTTTTAATACTAGAAATAAGGATAAACTCTTTGGCCTACAACCAGGCTTTGTATCTTTTAAAAGGGCCATATCGACAAAAAAACTTCAAGCGAGTTACAAAAATTATTAGTTAATAAATATAAACAAATTGTCAAAACAGTTCTGTGTAAAAAACCCTTACCTTAAATATCAGATTATCCAAAACAGTGGTATCTACCTAAAAGCATCCAAAATGGTATGTGAAGCACAAGAAATGGATTGCTCCTTACTTGTTACTTGTTTCTGGACTGGTTTCCGCATAGGCCACAGATGGGCCCTCTTTGTGTGTCGGGTGAGGGGCTGCTACGATTGCAGCGCCATCCATAACCTCTTTAAAATTTATAACCCAATACATTAACATAATCAATGTATTTTTATTTTAATTACTAGGTACTAGTGACCCGCCCCGGCTGCGCACGCTTTTATTATACATATAAGTAAACCTTCCTCTTGAATCACTCTAACTATTAAAAAAAACAGCATCAAAATCCGTTGTGTAGTTTTAAAGATTTAAGCATTCAAAGGGACATAGGGACAGAGAAAGCGACTTTATTTTATACTATGTAGTGATTTTCACTGTGTAATAAACATTCATCTATTAATGTTATTATTATTTTTTATTAGGTGCAGTGACATTTGATCATTATTTATTGCATAAATTTTTATTTGTTAATATGTACCAATTTTAACACTATACGACTTGTAAATGATTTTATCAATAAAAAGAGTCTAAATATCGATCTGACATTCGTCTATATTTTTTAGAGGTTATTTATTTTTATACGTACTGTTAACTTCAACAGTCTATAAAAATAAATATGTAACCTCGAAAAAATATAGATTTTTTACCTACTGTTGAAGTTAACAGGAAGTATAAAAATAAATAACCGAATCCTATCACATTGATAATGTGTGTGGTTTTGTGTTCAACCACATTTAAAATATTTTCTCATATTATGGGACCATTTCAGTTAGATTTAATCAAGCATAATCATAATCACTTTATTGCATGAAATATGGTATTATAAAGGTCTTCAGCTTAAAATTAGTTCACAAAATTCACCTATAAATAAAATAAAAATAAATAAATTTAATTTTTTAAAGATCTGACGAAACTTCTCATAGAGTCCACAGGAGATAAGAATTAGGGAATGGATACCGGTATTCGGTATTACCGAAAAACCGGTAATACCGAGTTATTTAAGGCACTTCGGAATACCGGTATTGAAATTGCTAATACCGGTAATTCGGTATTTTGAATTAAACGTAAAAATAAATGAAAAAACTCATAAGGCGGCTCTGGATTACACAAATTTACTTTATTATACTAATTTATATTTATTTTAAATTTATAATGATTGTAATATTGATGGACAGTCTACGTTTTCGCTTCAGCATGTCTTCACGTGGTCACAAACCGACTTCAAAATAAATAAACGTACAAATTCCCGTAGGCTAGTGTTAGACTGTTTGTTGATTTAAATCTTTACTTTTATAGTACGAGCAAGCAGATAGACGGACGCGGGTGGCTTTGAGCTAACCACCTAGCTAATAGCGAGCATAGCGTCAGGGACATTATTTCTGCATGCATAAAGCTCAAAACTGACTGGCGAAATTAACGACGAATGCACGTGCAAGTGAAAAAAACTATTGTACCTGTAATTTCTTGAGAAAATAAAACCGTCAGACCCGTGCGTCTTTCTTTGTCAGGCACATTTTCAATTGCATGGTGCGCACGGTAGGCGTTCTCTATCAATTGTTATTGTTACTACGCACGAGCACAAGGTTCAAACGGTAATCAGTGTATCGTATTAAGCAGTGACAAGTTCAAAAACAGTTTGTGTTGTTGGTTTGGTATTGGAAACAAAAACAATCACCGAAAGAATAAACGGTAAGTAATATTTCATATCATTTCATATATTAATTTCTCAAACAATTTACCGTAACGGAAGTTTTATATTGCACGTCTTATTGTCTAAAGCAAATAAATAACTATTATACTGAATTACTGATGGATGTCAATAGGCTTATTATGAATGAATTCAAAACAGAAAGGTTTTTCAACCGCTGACCGACCGAAATGTAGGTGGATCTCAATTCTACTATATATATTGCACGTCTTATTGTCTAGAGCAAATAAATAACTATTATACTGAATTACTTATGGATGTCAATAGACTTATTATGAATGAATTCAAAACAGAAAGGTTTTTCAACCGCTGACCGACCGAAATGTAGGTGGATCTCAATTCTACTGTATTTATTTTAGTTTTTTTGTATGTTACCTCCTAATTTTTCTCTAGGTGATACGCTTTTGATGATTCTTTCGTAACTTGAAAGTTATTGCTTATCTTGTGGTCTTGTCGAATACTTTCCTATTTAAAAGTCTTCAATAGAAAATAGAATAGAGATTATTAGAGATAGACTTTCTAAAATACCTGTACTATTTTCAGTTCCATCCAACCATGAAGTACGAGAAATATAAAAAAGAGCACCACCAAACTCCCGCTCCACGCCTAAGAGTTCCCTCCCACTGTGGAGGACGGCATTGAAGTGGTTCTGTAGGTCCTGTATAACAGAGGCTCCTCCTGCCTTCAGAAGCTCTGAAGTAATACCGTCCTCACCGGGGGCTTTTGAATTTTTAAGCTGCCTCAAAGCTAACACGATTTCGTCTTGACTGATGTCTGGCAATTCGTCGGTATAGTGGTTAATTCAATAGGTAATTATAATTACGTCAGAAAATATTTTTGGAGTTCTAAATGTTGATTATTTCGAATCTTTATTAATGTGTTATTAGGAATGTTTAGAGTTCTAAACGTTTTATTATCTGTTTGATTTCATGGTGATTATTTTGTTTCATTGGTGTGTGAAAACCTTCGATTTATAAATGTTTAATAAAGGTAAGTTTGTTGAAGTTGTTTTTTGTTGTGATAAATATTTGATTGTTATGTATGTTTAAGTTAAAGAAACACTGTACCTAAGTACCAAAAATTCCCAATTAAAGTTCAAGTTGATTTAAAAGTATTGCTTTTTTTTAAGAACCCTTTTTTATTACAATTTAGATATACTTATTCAGTCTAAAACCATAAATAACACAGAAGAAAATATGTTTTTCAACTATTTTAATATTTTTAGTAAAATACCGAAAAATTACCGAAATACCGGGATCCCGGTTTTCTAAATATTAATACCGAAAAATTACCGGTATTGGCAAAACGTCCAATACCGCTATTCCCTAATAAGAATGCTGGCTTCTATTTTGGTCAACGAATTAGCATTGCCATTCAACGTGGCAATGCTGCCAGCATTCTGGGTACTTTGCCTTCTGGTGACGGCTTAGATTTTTAAGAGTTTGTTATAATTGTATATACTAGTGAGCTATGTGATCTAATTATGTTTCGTTAATGTAGAATATAAGTCCCACGTTTTTTTAAAATAAAAGTTAGTAAATATATATATTTCTATATATTTATTTCTATATATTTATTGTTAGTAAATATATATATGTGATCTAATTATGTTTCGTTAATGTAGAATATAAGTCCCACGTTTTTTTAAAATAAAAGTTAGTAAATATATACAGGGTGTAAAAAGACTACTATCGAAAAATGAAAGGTGGCAATCAGACCATGATTCTGAACATATTTATCGAAAAAAAACGCGAATAAAATTTCACCTCTCTAAATTTTTTTATTTTTTTATCTAGTTACACACCCATAGTACAACACTAAGAAAACATATCAACACGAATAAACAATTTTTAAAAGCAAAAATAAACAAATTAAAAAAAAGATGTAATGTATTGCACGCAAGTGAATGACCTCAACTCAGCTGTTTATGGACGCCCGCACCACCGCTCGACTGCGCGAGCGAAATGGGTATCTATCTATCTACGCAAGATACATACATACGCTAGGTACGCACGTAGGTTACCGCGCTGCTCGCTGGTGGCTATCTGTATTTTGCCGTCTTGGCATAGAAATAATACACTCGATTTTCAATCTGAAGATTGTAGGATCGAACCCTTCCTAACACTTCTACTTCTATTAACAAATTGAAGATATCATTTACATTTTACCTACCTGTTCCTACTAGAATAGAATAGAAAACTCTTTTTTATTATACTTAAACCTAGGTACCACACAAAGAAAGAAAACAAAACAAAAATACTGCATACATAGTATAAAGGGCGGTCTTATCGCTAAAAGTTCTCTCATTTCTTCCATCCAGGCAACCTTGGGATGTAATGTATGACCATGTATACTACTATCATGTATTCTGTGCTTTTTTGGTTCAGGGTAAAAAGTTAATTCTAGCTGGAAACGTTCATAACTAAGTAATCCTTTTACTAGTCGTAGTATTCAAATATTCCCGCGAAAAAAATAAAATTATCTCATAATTCTGTGATAAAGATTTTAAAATGAGTATGCCCCATTTTGAACCTTATTGGATACTGAATAATCTGCTTTGGTATAGGAAAACCTTATTCCACTCTGCATAAGGTTTATAACAGCAGCGGTGTTTTTCTTTGTCGGGCGCGGAGCGCCGCGCCGTGGGTCGGCACGCGGCCAGTCGGCTATAGTCAAAGGAAATGTATGGAAAGGAATCTAAACTTTATTTAATTAGGCATAAGGATTATAACACTTTGGCTGTCGGCATTTAAAAACGGATTTTGAATGCATAACTTCTCTATGTAGGTACATAGTGCTTGTATTATTTTTATTCGTCTTTTAGTCGGTGTTAGTATTCGAACTTGCGCGGTCGTTGCGGAAATTTGCGAATACTGTTTTGTTTTGTGAAACAGATTTTTAGTGTGGTATGCGTGTTTTTAAAGTTTTTCTTAAGTACATGGTCTTAGTGTAGGAAGGTAAATAGTGGAAGTTACTTTCTGTGTTTTTCGGTGTGTTTTATAAACATGTTTAGTGCGAGGGAGTATGGACAAATGCTCATGATGTGCTATAGAGAATGTGATGTGTATCGGTTGTGTTTAGTAAGTGTGTTTTATTTGCCAACATAATGTTCAGTGCGATGGAGTATGGGCAAATGTTTGTGTTTCTTATGGTGAAGCTCTAGGAAATGCGCCAGAAGTGTTGCGCATTTACTTACTGCGAAAGATAGCCGAACCAGCAATATCCCAGCTGATTCTCGTGTCTTTAGGTAAGTCGTGAAATATCTACCGAGTACCGACAGCCTAGGTACTTGCTATAAAGACCTTACCTTAAACTTTGACGACTTATAACTTTACTAGCTACCCGCCCCGGTTTCGCACGAGTGTATCACTACATAGTATAAAACAAAGTCGCTTTTTCTGTCCCTATGTCCCTATATCCCTTCGACTGCTTAAATCTTTGAAACTACGCAACGGATTTTGATGCGGTTTTTTTAATAGATAGAGTGATTCAAGAGGATTTATACGTATAATAAAACCGTGCGAAGGGTTTATACGTATAATAAAACCGTGCGAAGCCGGGGCGGGTCGCTAGTAAACCGCATCAAAATCCGTTCCGTAGTTTTAAAGATTTAAGCAGTCAAAACGATTACGACCATATCTCGCGAAGAACCGACAACTGTTGGGGTAAACGTGTTCTTGAGTGGAGACCGCGTCTCGGTAAACGTAGCGTAGGACGCCCTCCGGCCAGGTGGGATGACGATCTGCGAAAGACTGCTGGCAGATGCTGGATGCGTCAAGCTGAAGACAGGGCGCTATGGCGCTCATTGGGGGAGGCCTATATCCAGCAGTGGACTAATATAGGTTGATGATGATGATGATGATGAAGTAGTCAAAGGGACATAATGATATGGGGACATAGGGACAGAAAAAGCGACTTTGTTTTATACTATGTAGTGATGTACTTATGTTATGTAGTGAGTGATGCGTCGCGCGCGACTCACGTCGCGTCGGCGCGGCGGCGTAGGTATCGAAGTGGACGCTTACATTGCTTGCAAACAAAATAATTGAAAATCTTTAAACATGTTTATCTTCGGCTACAATTTTTTTTTCGGCCTGCGGATTTTTGTTTTGTTTAAGTTTAAAGGTGCTTCGCCACCCCCCTTCGTTTTCGATAGTTGTCTGTTTACACGCTGTATATTTCAGCTCCAAAATAAATAAATTAACCTATTGATTCGGCATGCAAAATAGACACAAAATATGAATTTAAATTGAGCAGAAAATAAAATAAATGGAAATTAAATTAAAAAACAATATAAAATTTTAGTTAACCCTAGAATGTCAGCGAATTTATTTAATGTCAATCACGATAGTTAAGGAATTCAAAAATATTTGTCAATAATTATGCAGCATGACCCCAGTGTGTTTCTCATTCCACACTACTGCATCAAAAATGATGTGTAAATCTAATAGCTAAATTTTTTTTGGCCTATGTTTCAAATAGGGTTAAAAAAAGAAACCTGTAATGATGTTATGATTTATGAATAAATAAATAAATAAATAATAAATTAGTAGGGCCTTATAATTTGAATCATAGGGATTAAAATGTTTTAATTATTGGGATTGCCACAAGACCAGCATTTTTGACAAGTGGTCCCTTACCACATAAAGGTTTTACCACTACTATTTTACCACTGATTTAGTCTAGATTGGTAGATGGTTGTAAGTTTTTAGTTGCAACAAAACAGGATAAGCAACGGTTTTAGATTTATAATAAACTAGCTGGTGCCCGCGACTTCGTCTGCGCATAATTAGTATTTCGAGTACTCGCGATTTTACTTGCGTAATTCCCTTTTCCGTGGGATTTTCGGGATAAAATAAATATATGTGTTATTCCAGCTTATAATCTATCTCTGTGCCAAATTTCATCCAGATCCGTTTAGCAGTTTTTGCGTGAAAGAGTAACAAACATCCATCCATCTATCAATCTATCCATTCATACTTACAAACTTTCGCGTCTATCAGTTCAATTCAAAAATTTCTCACAGCATCTGAACGACGCGTACACACGCGTCGTTCTTCTTTCACCCTCTCTCCCAGGGGAACCTTTCCGAATTCCGGGATAAAAAGTATCCCATGTCCTTCCTTGTAGTATGAACTCAAATCGTCCCGAGTTTCATTCCAACTCATTCAGCAGTTTCGGCGTGATGCGCGGTAAAGGAATTTTACTTTCATACCCTCTCCCATGAGAACCTTACTGAATTCCGGGATAAAAAGTATCCTATGTCCTTCCTCGTAGTATGACCTATAATCATGCCGAGTTTCATTTAAATCCATCAAGTAGTTTCGGCGTGATGCGCGTTTACGATACAGACAGACAGACAGACAGATAGACAGACAGACAGATAGACAGACAGACAGACAGACATGAATGAAAAAAAATACAGTTTTGGCTTGAGTATCGATAATAGAGTGCCCTCCAAAAAAAAATTTCAAAATATCTTCAATGCACAGAATTGGACCGGTTACAGTTTTATTATAAGTATAGATGTTGCTGTCAATCCACACAGCATCATCTAGCCCCAAGCTGAGCAGAGCTTGTGTTACGGGTACTAGATAGATAGATTACGGGTAACACATTACATAAATACTTAAGATATTGTTTATAATACAAATATCTTCAGATCGTACATTTGTACCAAGGCAAGAATCAAACATGGATCAATTGAGCTACCTTAGATATTTTGCAACCATCTGCAGTTAGCTCAATGGTTTCAATTATATATACTAGTTTAAATTTATTTTTTCTATTCCTTGATTGTAATTTTCGTTGTTAATCCAAAACTAAACTCGCACTTTAATCATGTAGGTACTCCATTTAATTTCTTTCTATTTCTTGTAAAATTTCTCTTTCAGCCCTCGGTGATGCTTCCAATATGGACCGCAGAGTTCCTCCAAGCTGTGGCCCGAATGGATCCAAAGTTCATTGCCCTCCATCTGCAAGAAGTTGGCGGGAAAGCGTATGAGAAGTCCATGCAGTATGTACAAGACTTTGTGCAGAGGCTGAGCGACTGCCCCGAGCTGCGACTGTACGATAAGATCAGGACCTTCTTGGATGAGGATTTCAGTTCACCAGATAAATTTACTGTAAGTTATGTCTAACTATCTTTTGTTTATTTTTATTTACGCGAGACGGCTTCTGTGTCCAGTAACTCTTAAGGAACCCAAAAATTCAATAACAGCAATAAAAATTGCAAAATTGCACTCCAATTTTATTGTCTGCAATCGAGTGACCGTCCTCTGAAATCTGCCCTAGGACGCTGCCGCCCCTAGGCCGCGGCCTATACGGCCTATTTATAAATCCAGGACTGTCTGAGTCACTGCGGCCATCGTAGGCCTATTGTGATTTCCCACTTTAAAAAAAGACGCGGCATCAAATAGAGATGCGGAAGAATCAGATGAAGATGCGGCAATTCAATGAAATGAAGATGCGGATGAAGAAGATGAAGATGCGTCTAACCTTGTAACTGCTAGCAGGGTTCAAAGCGATAATTATCAACATATATTTATCTTGATAATTATCAAGATAAATATATGTTGATAATTATCTTTGATAAATAATATTTAAATTGCCCCTTACATTTTTCGCATTGCATTGGTGTTTCAGAACACGAATTCATTCAAAATTATAAATTAAAGCTTAAAAAGAGATTTCCTTGATTGTTACATGTGTTTATTTTATTCTTCTAATGTAAATGGTGATAGGTAGATAGCCATAATACCAGAAATATGAACTGAAAAGTTTACTTGCTTTTGATAATTATCTAGAAAGATATTTATCTTGATAATTTCAAACCCTGACTGCTAGGAACTTTAACTATCTTAAGTTAAAGCACAATATGGCTTTAATGCTTGTACTAGTTATTGGCCGTGGTAGCGAAGACGTAAGAATTGATCCTCCAACTCAGAACTCATAAATAAATAAAGCTTACAACAATCAATCCAATCAATCCTGATAATCAATCAATCAATGACAATACTTACAACATTAGCTAGTCCCAAACTAGGCAGAGCTTGAGTTATAAAATAACTGATGTATTTAATTAATACATTATTATACTATATGTTTTGATGGATGACTTTATATCTATAATATAAAAATGAATCGCAAAATGTGTTGGTAAGCGCATAACTCAACAACGCCTGGACCAATTTGGCCAAATCTTTTTTTAAAATGTTCGTTGAAGTTCAAGGATGGTTTTTACGGCGAGAAAAATATGATATTTGACAAATAAATAAATTTCCCCGCGGGCGACGCTGCGGGGCGCAGCTAGTATCTATATAAAAATGAATCCCTTTCTTGATGATTTCGAATGATTTCCCTCGGTTACGCCATCACGCGTGAACTGGCTGGCGCGTGGCTGGACCTATTTCGGTCATTTTTTTTTGTTGTGTTTATAATTGTCAGGAGATGGTTCTTATGATAGAAAATATTAAGAAAATTCCGCTGAAAAATCAAACACAATATTCATAATTAAGACAGGACCACGTCGCTCGTCTGTCCGGTCAGCTAGATACTTAAAAAAACAACGAGAATACCCTGAACAAATAGCTACAGATCGGTATACAATATCACTACATAGTAGAGGTATAAAACAAAGTCGCTTTTTCTGTCCCTATGTCCCTATATCATTATGTCCCTTTGACTGCTTAAATCTTCAAAACTACACAACGGATTTCGATGCGGTTTTTTTTAATAGATAGAGTGATTCAAGAGGAAGGTTTATATGTATAATAAAACCGTGCGAAGCCGGGGCGGGTCGCTAGTTAAGTACACAATATTAATTGGAGATTCTTAGATTGAATTCCTACTTCAGTCCCTTAGAAGTAACCATTTGACAACTACGCTCCAATACAAAGTTACATTAACAACACCAGTTATGCAATGCCAGTTGCATAGCTAAATACCTACCTACTTAAATGTACAGGGTGGTCTAAAAGTATGCATTAATTCGATTTTTTATTTTGTTCATTTAAAGAACAAGATAACTCATTCACATTATTAACCTAACTTTTTTCTTTACGACGCTACATTCTTTTCGCTACGACGATTTGCCAATGTCACAATCCTCACTGGATTGTCATAAAAACTAGTTTTGATTCATAACATAACATACCTAGATACGTTTCCACTAGAGAGTTATTTATGATTTGCAAACCTAGTGTTATCTAGAGGAAGCCAGACTGATATATATCAATATGGACGGGACGCGTCCCCAAGACGCTGGCTGCATTACCACGCTGTATGACAATACTGATGCGCTGAGCCAGATACTCACCAGCTCTCAGGTCACACGTCGCATCGACCATGCTCAGATGATGTTTTAAAAACCCGGAGAGCCTCTCGGTACCCCAAGGACCTAGAGTCTCGACTGCAAGAGACTAATTTATACATCTTAGGCCTTCGATGATGATGATATGACTTTATTTTTCTTAAGTATTTACAACAGTCTCTGTGCTCGGCCTACTCTAGTGAATTATTATTGTTACAATAGCATGTAACGTTTATGCGCCACCCTATACACAGTTAAAAGACCTCGAAGTAATGACGTCAATACGCACGCATGTTGGTTAATTAATAAGTAAATATGTACCTAGCTCTCAAATTGATTGTAATTGTTGCTATTAACGTAAAAAAAGGTCGGGCGATAGTTGATAAATTGTTCCGATTAATTCCAAAATATCTACTTTCACTGTTTTGACCTTGACGTAAATTTTGAACTGCACTGAGTAAATTTGAACTATCCAGAGCCCTGAGTCCGATAAACGATGGTATCGAGACGAGATCGTAATTTTTCCTTTTTCTATAGTATTAGGAACAAGACTTCTATCGAGCGAACCGGGAACTACGCAAAACCTATAGATATATCGACATAACCTCTCGATATTTTTTTTTCCTCCTCGGTTTTACCCGCGTTAAATTTTATTTTCATATTTTGATCTCGCATGGGAATTAGATTTTTTTCAACTAATTATCTACTTACCTACCTACACTTACTCTTGCAGTTCTAGACTAAAGTTTCTTTTGTATTTCCGCCTTTCCTCTTTTTGTCTCTCTGATACCAGTTTGAACCAGTGCGTCTATTAATAGTTAAAAGCGTCTGACTCGTTTTTTCCCGATTCTATAACTTCAGTCTCCCGCTTTTCCTCTTTTTGTCTCTCAGATACCTATACCAGTTTGAATCAGTGCGTCTAGTCTAGTGCGTAATAGTTAAATTTGTCTAACTATACATCAGCCAAACTCGATGTAGAATGTTTGTAAACAAACCGCCCATACTTAACCTAAAATACACTCTGTTGCCGCGCCTTTGACGCCAAGCAAGTGAATTTTAGTTTTTTGTGTCGTGGTTTGTTTACACACATTCTACATCGAGTTTGGCTAGTGTATAGGTAGTTTTTCCCCGATCTATATCGTTATTCGTTTTCCCCATTCAGACCCCGTTACGATGGCAACTTTTGTCCGATAACGTCTAAATTGTCCTCTAAAACGTCCTCTAAAACAAGCTAAAGGTACTCCTTATACAAAGGGGTATTGACTATGAATGCCAGTATTATGTGAATTGTTCAAATGATGAGGGTCCTATTGTTTGTAGTTTCATACATAAATAAACTATCTGAAATTCTGAACTGTCGTCGTCGTGTCGTTCAATACAGTTTCTAACTAGTTCGGGAGCCCAAAGTTTTTTTATAAATTTGTACTCTTTTTAACGCAAGGGCAAATACATAGATGTTTTTATTATTACTTTATTTATTAAAAAATATGACTTTTTGGTTTTTGGATGATAGGGCTAGGTGGATATGCAATAAAATTGATGTTTAAATCCTGAATAATCCTGGCCTTCATGTAGGCCTTCTTTAACTCTCATGGACTTTTTCCTGAGGGGTTATCTCAAATCTAAAGTTTATAACAATAAACTGATTTCTCTAGCACGTAGCCCTCACGGAGTCGACTTCCAGAGCCGTATTTGGAGATTAGTACTGGATTATTGAATTATTATTATTATTGAAATTGAATTTAATAGACAACTTTTTTTCATTTTATTGGCACACAAAATAAAAACGTTATGAGACACCTTATTCGTGCTGTAAAGGTAGCTTTTTTAATTTTTGCGCCATCTGAGATCATTATCGATTAAAATAAATACAATTCCTTTACAATCCACACAGCATCACCTAGACTCAAATTAAGCATTCGTTTACCTAAATAGCAGACAGTTTTCCGAATTTCCGATCGCCCATGGACTCTTTGAAAATTTAATAATTGTTATTTGCTGTTTTGTTTTATCTTTACTGAAGTATATACCCAATACTCATATCGTCTGTGTGCTTATTTTGTAAGCCTAAAGAAATAATATTAAGTTCTTAAATTTCAGTAGCAAATATAAATAATTTTGTGATTTATTATTATTTAGTATATAGTTTTTTTTGTATTTACAGGCTCTAGGCAACATGTACTTCGCACATTCATCTCTCACAGACCTGAAGATCTGGGACTTCGAGCAGATGCTGTATGTGGACGTGGTCGGCAAGGAGATACATTCTGGCAACATTGAGGATGTCGCTACTAAGGAGAAAGTCAAGTTTCCGCAACATTTCTTTCCAGAGGTGAGTCTTATTGATGAGGTAATAAAAACTATTCTCATCCTGTCTATTCGAATTATAGAAGAGGCGACGGGTTTCTTGATAGGTGCGAGTATAATTTCTGTGCAATAATAACGTGACGAAATGATTTTTGAATTTGGAACACTATTCAATTTAAAAAGTTAGAACGCAATTCCCTTCGATAAAGTTCCGGCTGGTAACAGAAACTAAAAAAGTTCGAAAATGCTTTTAAGTATGATGTCTGCTTAGTATGACGTTTTTCAGTTCCCTTTGATATTAATATACAGAGTATTTTATACGGATTCCACTGTACTCATTAATAAAAAATTGTCCCATTGAGTCAAACCAGACGCAGAGCCATAATCAAGAAGTTGAAGTTTAGAAGGGAATCAAACAATCGCCCACTGCATACTAAATCGCCTGGTGTACACTTTGTTAAGTATCTAGTGCAAGTGCCATTATGATTTCCGATAATGTTCACGGAATATTTTGAACAAAGATGCGTGCCATCTTTCACACAGCTGCGTCTTGAGTTTTGCGATTTGAAGGCACCCGGCGCCGCATCTAGAAATCGCGCTTTCAAGTCGCAGGTGTCACTTGTACTTGTCACTCGCACTTGATACTTAACAAAGTGTAAACCAGCTTTATGGGGAAGTCCTATAGTCTGTCAAACGAAAGTAGAGACTCGAATTTTTTTGTACCTTTTTACATCGCAATACTCAGTGTTTCCACCTGCGGATGCTATGCTCTACAACGGAGATAATTCAGGGTGGTAAAAATAAAATTGCGCGTAATAACAATAATAATAATGAATTGCGAATTTGCGACTCACTCTTTTGAACCTCACTTGATTTCATTTAAAATTAGAATATAGATAACAAAATAAATATTAAAATTTTAAAACCTCACTTGATTTCATTAAAAAATAGAATATAGAGGTATAGATAATATAATAGATAAAATTTTCGGAGTCAGAATAATTGGCATTATAATTATGTATGTTTCCCGGAGAGAACCAAGGAACCAATCATTCTGACGTACTTGTTTCGTTTCAATTAATATTTTTCGTACTGGTCGTTGTTTTAGATATGTCTAGTCTTCTTGATTATATTCCAAAAGATTAGGGAAAACCAAAATCGATTTGCGGCATTACTATTTCCCAATGTTTTGGGTAGCCCCAATAATATTTTTTGAGTTTGCCGCAATTTTTCAGTGTCTACTTTCATTTGACAGACTCTAAAGTTCGAAACACACAGAAGCCGGAGGCGAAGGCGTGCGAGTTGTATTCTATGAAATCCTATGAAAGCCTACACACACACCGGAGGCCGTGGCGGCGCGTTGCCATAGGCAAAACCGCCACGCCTTCGCCTCCGCTCCGCCTCCGGCTTCAGTGTGTTTCGAGTTTAAACAACAATTAACAACGTGTATAACATTTCCAGTGCAAATGGTCTCGAAAGGGTTTCCTGCGCACGCGCTGGTCGATCCGCGGCACGTGCGTGGAGTTCGTCAACATCCATCTTTTCCACGACGCCTCCAACTTGGTCTCTTTGGAGCCCTATCCCTCCGTACGTATCATTCACTAGCTAGACTATACTACTAGCTTCGCCCCACGGCTTCGCGTGGATATGTATTTGTCAAATTAAGGGGAGGGGGGGGGGGGGTTTAAAAAAATCATGAAACATGCCTCACGTTATTTATGAAAGCCCCGTGTAGAAATTCATTTGTCAAATGGAGAACAATATGGATATCGAAGACGTTTGATTTTGTGGTGTGGGCACGTTTTGGATAGCGAAAGTATACTTGGATTTTTGCATTTGATAACCGAGGGTAACCCTTTTAGAGGTTAATTTTTCAAATTTAAATTCAAAAAAGAAATATGACGGCCTAATATTTTTTGATTGTGATTTTGCCTAGAACAAAATCACAATCAAATAACTTTAATGATTGATTTAATTATTAAATTTTTCCATGGATGTTATTGTTTGAAATAACTTATTTTCTTTTGATTTGATAGCCAAAATCACGTGTATTTTTTGGTCTGTCAAAAATGCCGAATATAGTTTTTAAAGCGCCTTGTGATATTTCGTGATTCATTCCCTCTCTTTCAACCCCCACGTGACTAAAGCACGAGCTCTAACTAGCCTGTTGTGTGCACTAGGTGTACTGCCGCAGCCGGCGCCGCGCGCTACGTCACACACTCCGACACTTGCATTCTGACGTCAACGCGGCGCCATACTTCATATTCGGGGACTTCAACTTTAGGACTGACACCGGAGGCGTTGTACAGGTACTACAATAGAATAGAAATAGCCTTTATTCGCTGACCATATAAAAACATTTATGATTTAACTACTTAACACTATTATAGGTATATTTTTTAATATAATCTAAAAAAAATTACCAACATTCTTCATCAACCAGTATAAGGTCAGGTTGTCCTTCGACATAGGCCTCCCCTAGTTTTTTCCATTCATCTTACCGTTACTATCTAATATTAAAACTACTTAGCGTTATTTATTTATTCGCCAGCGACCCGCCCCTTCGCACGGTTTTATTATACGTATAAACCTTCCTCTTGAATTACTCTATATATTAAAAAAAACCGCATCAAAATCCGTTGCGTTGTTTTAAAGATTTAAGCATTCAAAGGGACATAAGGACAGAGAAAACGACTTTGTTTTATACTATGTAGTGATATTAACTATTATATTACTTAGCGTTATTTATTTATTCATTAATCATAACATCATAATAATAGTTAATAGTATCTAACTACCTACCTAGTTTTTAAGCTGCGAACCAATAAACGTGTTTTCTTTCTTTCTTTCTTTCTTTCATAACAGAAGCCGAATTCCACTTAATAAATCGCTTCGACAGTGTTCAACTCTTTTTGTATTCTACTAGCACAAACTTTTTCAGGTTCATTCATAGCTAGCATAGTATAAAACAAACTCGCTTTTTTTGTCCCTATATCCCTTTATATGCTTAAATCTTTAAAACTACGCAATGGATTTTTTCGGTAAACGTAGCGTAGGACGCCCTCCGGCCAGGTGGGATGACGATCTGCGAAAGACTGCTGGCAGATGCTGGATGCGTCAAGCTGAAGACAGGGCGCTATGGCGCTCATTGGGGGAGGCCTATGTCCAGCAGTGGACTAATATAGATTGATGATGATGATAATGATGATGAATGGATTTTGATGCGGTTTTTAATAGAAAGAGTGATTCAAGAGGAAGGTTTATACGTATAATAAAACTGTGCGAAGACGGGGCAGGTCGCTTGTTCTTTAAATAAATCTATTCGTCTTTTATCACAGAATCATGCGACTCTTTAAATCTTCCCTTCTTTCATCAGAAAATAACAGAAGATCTAACAGCCAGCCGGCTCACAGACCCCGCTAAGATGGACGCGTCCAAGCTGCAGTACCGGGGCAAAGACAACCGCCTCGTGCTCACCGTCGGCAAGAAGGAGTTCTCGCATGTCGACCATCAGAAGATCTTCCGGGAGCCTTGGGTAAGGGAATTACAACCTTAAAGTTATGTAGAATGAAGTCGTTTTATAAATAAATAGCTACAGCTGCAGTACAGTCGCAAAGACAACCGCCTCGTGCTCACCGTCGGCAAGAAGGAGTTCTCGCATGTCGACCATCAGAAGATCTTCCGGGAGCCTTGGGTAAGGGAATTACAACCTTAAAGTTATGTAGAATGAAGTCGTTTTAGAAATAAATAGCCACAGCTGCAGTACAGTCGCAAAGACAACCGCCTCGTGTTCACCGTCGGCAAGAAGGAGTTCTCGCATGTCGACCATCAGAAGATCTTCAGGGAGCCTTGGGTAAGGGAATAACAACCTTAAAGTTATGTAGATGGAGTTGAGTTACCTCTAAGTTTTTTTGCAAAAGTCAGCATTAGAAACTTCTAACGCAACTGAGTTACCTACCTCTAGTTTTTTTTGCAGCGTTAGTTCAATTTATTTATTTAGAACGTAGTATCTGCCTAGGGCACTATGGCGCTCATAAGGGGAGGCCTATATCCAGCAGTGGACTATTATAGGCTGATAATAATGATGATGATGATGATGATGATCTGCCCGCGCACGCGTTACTACACCAAATACGCGATTTTTTCGCAATTATTATTCTTACAATAAAGGAAAAGAAAGAAATAATAATTTAAACCTAGTACATACAATTGAAACAATTGAGCTAACTGCAGACGGTTGCAAGCAGTCTAAAGGTAGCTTAACTAATCCATGTCAATACCAATCCGTGCGTCCCTAAGACGTTGACTGTATGACAATGCTGATGCGCTGCGCCAGATACTCACCAGCTCTCGGGTCACGCGTCGCATCGACCAGACGCACAGATTTAATATAATTAACTTACGCTTACGAAAATGAATCTTACAACAATAACAATAGAGTTGTATTCCAGCTGCAGCGCTTCGACCGTGAGCTGGAGGCGCTACGGCCGCATCTCTTCGAGTTCCCCGTCAAGTTCCCCCCCAGCTATCCATTTGAGGAGGACGTGCATCTCCCCACGCATTATATGAAGACTCGGTGAGTCTACATACTGCCATGTTTGTGAAGTATCCAGGGTTCAAAGCGATAATTATCTTGATAATTATCTTTATCTTATATATTATCTTTGATAATTATCAAGATAAATATATGTTGATAATTATCTTTGATAAATATAATCTCTTAAATTTTTGGTATTGTGTTGCGTGTGTCGGATATATAAGGCGAATTTCAGTGTCTAGTAGTTAAATTTGAATAATCTTTATCAACAACGAAAACTACAATTAAGGAATATAAAACATAAGAACTAGTATATACAATTGAAACCAATGAGCTAACTGCAGACGGTTGCAAACAGTCTAAAGGTAGCTCAATTGATCCATGTCGATACCAGTCGGAAGCGGCGCCAAGACGGCTGGCTGCCCAATACATTGGTTAATTTTAATTTCAAAATTATAAATTAAAGCTTAATAAAAGTTTACCTTGATAGTTAAATGTGTTAATTCTATTCTTCTTATGTAACTAATTACATAAGAAGAATAGAATTAACACATTTATCGATACAAATTATACCGGTACTTTCATTGGTACCGGTACTAAAGTATCGGTAACAAAGTATCGGTAAGTAGCCATCACTAATGATGTAATTAGTGATCTTATGTAAGAGGTAGTCAAAATACCAGAAAAGCTTATACCTTAAGAACTTATTTGCCTTGTCAACTGATTATATTTTATGTGCTAGATGTAACTACCTGTAATTGGGAGATCACGACTGGATATTATATTTATGTTCTCTCTAATTTGTGTTTATTGTGCATCTTCTGTTGGTAGTAAAAATGAATAAATAAAAAAAAACTGAAAAGTTTATTATATTTGATAATTATCGGATAATTATCTTGATAATTATCGTGATAATTATCTTGATAATTTCGAACCCTGGAAGTATCAAGTGCGAGTGATAAGTGCAAGTGACAACTGCAAGTCTTAAGAACGCGATTTCTAGACGCGGCGCCGCGCGCCTTCAAAACTCAAGACGCAAATGTGTGAAAGATTATATATTCCTTATTTATTCATATGTATTTTTTCGTTGGCTGTTTGTGTGTGTAATATTTTTTTATATATTGTACTATATATCATAACAGATTTCGTTTTTTAACCCTAAGGCGATGCTAGATCTAAACTACAGTAAAATAAAATATATTTTGAAGTAAGCTATTATAACTTATTTATATTTATACTAGTTGCGCCCCGCGGCTTCACCTGCATGGAAATTTATTGCAAGCCTGCTAGGGGTAGTTTCGTAAAATTAAAAAATATGTGTTTAATTACTTTGTAGTTTATTTATACCGAGTTTTGAGTAAATTGAACCAAGGAAAAATAATTTTCTATACAAACTTTACCACCCTATTTAATCCCCCCCCCCCCCCTATTCTAGGTCCAAAACTATTTACGTACCAAATTTCATCTAAATAACTTAAGTACCTAGTTACGGAGATAACCTATAACAAACATTCACACATACTTTTCCATTTATTATAATAGTAAGATACATATAATAAAAAGTCTTATCCATAATATAATTTCAGGTGTCCAGCGTGGTGTGACAGGATTCTCCTCTCTCAATCGGCGCGGTTGTTGGTCCAGCAACAAGACAGTCGGCCGGCGGAGAACAGGCATATACACTCCTCCAGGTAGTTATGCTTTCCTGGTAAATCTATATATATAAAAATGAATCCCTATTTCCCTTGGTCACGGCATCACGCCCGAACGGCTGGACCGATTTCGCTAATTCTTTTTTTTTCTGTTCTTTATTATCAGGAGAAGGTTCTTATGAAATAAAAAATTAAGAAAATTGTGCGAAGAATTCAAATTCAATATTCATAATTAAGACAGGAAAACGTCTGTCGGGTCAGCTAGTAAATAAATATTTCCGGACAGTCCACACAACATCATCTAGCTCCAAGCTTAGCAGAGCTTGTGATATGGATACTAGATGACTGATATACTTAATACAATACATTGACGACCGATGTGGTGCGGTGGGCGAAGGTCTGCTTGCGACGCAGGAGGTTGCGGGTTCGATTCCTGCCTCTATCGCCACAAATTTGTGTACGATCCGCAGAAATTTGTTCCGTTGGTCTGGGTGTTTTCTATGTATAATAAAAAATATCTATCTATGTAATAAGTATTGTATTAACTATATCAGTCATCTAGTACCCATAACACAAGCTCTGCTTAGCTTGGGGCTAGATGATGCTGTGTGGATTGTCTAGCATAAAAAAAAAAAAAAAATACATTATTATATACACCCATACCAACGGAACAAATTTCTGCGGATCGTACACAAATTTGTACCGAGGCGGGAATCGAACCCGCAACCTTCTGCGTCACAGGCAGACCTTTGCCCACCGCGCCACATCGGTCATAATAATGGAAAGAGTTGTTTCTAGGGTTAGAAGGGTGGAAACGGAACCTTACAAAGCCTCGAGCCTCGCTCTTGTGTTCACTGTTAATGTTTTATTATGTAAGTATGGATGGATGGATGTTTGTTACTCTTTCACGCAAAAACTACTGAATGGATCGGGATGAAATTTAGAATAGAGTAATTCTAGCCCTGGAATACTGTGTGTGTACAAAATGGCTACTTTTAATCCCAGAAAAAGTTCCCATGGAATAAAAATAGCCTTGAAACATTGCCATACAATTACGCGTGCAACGCCGTAGGCAGATGCTAGTAAAAATAATTGGAAAGAGTTATTTCTAGGGTTCCACACCCGAAAGTGGATGATAAATCGAAAGAGCTATTTTTAAGATTACGTACCAGAAGGTGTTAACGGAACCATACTAAGACTCCGTTGTTAGAATACCAAAATATTTTTATTAACAACGAAAATTACAAGCAAGGAATAGAAAAATTACAACTAGTATTTACATAATAGTATTTCCCGTTGTTTGTCTGGCTGGTTGTCATTAAATAAATAAATAAATAAAATAAATAATGCTGGACAATCCACACAGCATCATTTAGCCCCAAAGTAAGCTCTCAAAGCTTGTGTTATGGGTACTAGATAACTGATATATTTAATACAATATATACGTATAGACAGATTTTTTTTATTATACATATTAAACACCCAGACCAACGGAACAAATTTCTGCAGATCGTACACAAATTTGTTCCGAGGCGGGAATCGAACCCGCAACCTCCTGCGTCGCAGGCGGACCTTCGCCCACCCCGCCACATCGGTCGTCATTGGGCTCTAATGAAGCGTAAATGGAAGACAGTTGTTATTACACAGAATGTGTATGCGCCATGCCACGATCACGAAGAAGTTATTTAGTCATCATAGCTCTTTAAACTGTGCCGAAATATAGAAAAACTCAAAACAAATCATGGTAAATATCCCGTGTTAAATGACTTAAAGGTTTATACATAACAAACTCGCTAGTATTTTGTAAAACACGCCATATTATCTTCCAGGAAGTCGGTGACAGACTCGACAGACAGCAGCGGCCGTGTATCTTCCTCCGACAGCAGCCCAGCTCGCTCCGGATCCCCGGCCCGGAATAACCAGGTACCTCCTCATCTACCCACTATCTCCTCATCTAAACAGTACCTACCTCCTCATCTATTCAGGGATACCTCCTCATATACCCGGTAACTACCTCCTCATCTACCCAGGGGTGCCTCCTCATATACGCAGTTCCTACCTCCTCATGTACCCAGTGCCTACCTCCTCATCGAAACAGTACATACCACCTCATCTACCCACTACCTACCTCCTCATATACCTAGTACAAATATCCTCATATACCCAGTCCCTAACTCCTCATCTGCCCCGTACCTATGTATCTCCTCACCTACCCAGTACCACCCCACTCATACGATTGCTGACATGACTAGCTCAAACAAGAGGGGTCGAAAACTAACACGGTAAAGGTTTTTTGTTAACATTAATTAAACTAAAAAAAGGTGTGAACAAAAAATCTAATGTCGGACAGGTGGGCAAAATTGTTGAGAAATTATTTTTAAACGTCGAAATCAACTTATAGTTTTATTATAAATAAAAATTAGCGCTTAAGAATTATTTTTAACACCTTTGCTAAAACAATATCTAAAGATTGAATTTAACATACAGAAGGACCATTTCAAACAGATAGCTTTATTTGATCAAATTTAAGCTCAAACATTAACAACAATAACATTTATAATTCTGTGTGTATCAGGGCAGTCCCGGCAAACCACTGTGTAAGAAAAATAGCGTTCTAGAAATAGACGCGCTGTCAGTGGCCGGCTTTAACGTGAGCCGCAAGAGCATCGCCGACCCCACCAGTGTGCAACAGGCTTTATTGCAGCAGAATAGGTAAGTCTACAACATTATTGCTAGAGGTCAATTGGACGCGCTGTCAGTGGCTGGCTTTAACGTGAGCCGCAAGAGCATCGCCGACCCCACCAGTGTGCAACAGGCTTTATTGCAGCAGAATAGGTAAGTCTACAACATTATTGCTAGAGGTCAATTGGACGCGCTGTCAGTGGCTGGCTTTAACGTGAGCCGCAAGAGCATCGCCGACCCCACCAGTGTGCAACAGGCTTTATTGCAGCAGAATAGGTAAGTCTACAACATTATTGCTAGAGGTCAATTGGACGCGCTGTCAGTGGCTGGCTTTAACGTGAGCCGCAAGAGCATCGCCGACCCCACCAGTGTGCTTTATTGCAGCAGAATAGGTAAGTCTACAACATTATTGCTAGAGGTCAATTGGACGCGCTGTCAGTGGCTGGCTTTAACGTGAGCCGCAAGAGCATCGCCGACCCCACCAGTGTGCAACAGGCTTTATTGCAGCAGAATAGGTAAGTCTACAACATTATTGCTAGAGGTCAATTGGACGCGCTGTCAGTGGCTGGCTTTAACGTGAGCCGCAAGAGCATCGCCGACCCCACCAGTGTGCTTTATTGCAGCAGAATAGGTAAGTCTACAACATTATTGCTAGAGGTCAATTGGACGCGCTGTCAGTGGCTGGCTTTAACGTGAGCCGCAAGAGCATCGCCGACCCCACCAGTGTGCTTTATTGCAGCAGAATAGGTAAGTCTACAACATTATTGCTAGAGGTCAATTGGACGCGCTGTCAGTGGCTGGCTTTAACGTGAGCCGCAAGAGCATCGCCGACCCCACCAGTGTGCAGCAGGCTTTATTGCAGCAGAATAGGTAAGTCTACAACATTATTGCTAGAGGTCAATTGGACGCGCTGTCAGTGGCTGGCTTTAACGTGAGCCGCAAGAGCATCGCCGACCCCACCAGTGTGCAGCAGGCTTTATTGCAGCAGAATAGGTAAGTGCACTGTTAGTTTTTAACTAGGATAGTGTAGGGATAACCATATATATACATTATATATTATTACTAGCGACCCGCCCCGGCTTCGCACGGTTTTATTATACGTATAAACGTTCCTCTTGAATCACTCTATCTATTAAAAAAACCACATCAAAATCCGTTGCGTAGTTTTAAAGATTTAAGCATTCAAAGGGACATAGGGATATAGGGACATAAGGACAGAGAAAGCGACTTTGTTTTATACTATGTAGTGATTATTATTCAGCAGCAAATGCAGCCCTCAAAGATTTTTTAATAGATAAAAATAGTTTTTAATGCAGATGGGCTTAATTTTATGTAAGTTAATTTAAAGTAACATATTTTATTAGGGTGACTGAAGCTAGTTTCATCCCAATTTCAGTAGTTTTGTGAAAAATTCTGAAACACGTAGGTATTTAGTCGTTTTGTATTCTCTGAAAGTATCAAGCAAATCGGGCTACTGGGCCTGCAGTCTCGACAAACGGCCTCGATCCATAAGAACGATACATAAGACTTTGCGACCGAAATCGGTCGTAAAGTCTTATGGATCATTTTAATGGCTTTAGCGTATCTAGCATTGAATTTGTTCACGGATGGTTCCAATAGTAGAGACTTACAAATGTCGCTAAAATGTGCTAAAATCTGACCGTAAACGCAAAGTCGTATCGACTTTGCGACCGATTTCGGTCGCTATGCGATCGGTACCTTTGTCGAGACTGCATCCCCTGGTTAAAGAGTTACAAAAAACATCAAAATAATCTTAAACCACCCGTTTCACCCCATAATGCCTGGTTTACACTAAGTATCAAGTGCGAGTGACAAGTGCAAGTGACATGATGATTTCCGATAATTGTTCACGGAACATTTTGAACTAAGGGCTCCCACACAAAACTGCGATGCGATGTTATGTCACACGAGCTTGAGATGCGAATTTCTGCGATACGATTTTGTGCGGCAAACAGTTTGGTAGGGTAGGATGGACCTTCAAGTTTAGTCAGCAGTATTGGACGTGTTTTTAGAAAGCGTAAGGTGGATCGCAAAAAGATTATTGCACTGCTGTTATTTTTAAATAAACTCTGATGGGAACTATTTTACTCGAAAGTACTGGGTTGAGAACTGAAGAAGATTTTTTTTATTACAACACAGAGAAAGCGGCTCAGGCGCCGCGCGTCTTTCTCTAAAGTTGTCTCAGAGGACTAAAAGGGGGGTCACCAAGTATGACTTAATATGCCAGGAATGCGCGATGCAAATGAGATTTGTAATGCGGTGCGAGTTCGCACTTTTGTGTGGGAGCCTTAAGACTCATGCTTTTCACACAGCAGCGTCTTGAGTTTTTTGACTTGTAGGCGGTCAAATAATTAAAATGAATTATCCAACAGAGTAGGAGAATCAGAAATATCAGCGGGCGGGCAGCGTCGCAAGCTCGTCCGCAACCAGTCGGAGGGGTCCCCGAAGGGCGAAGCGCTGTCCGCGGAGCTCCGGCGACTCGTGGACGCGCCCGCGCGCAAGCGGACCGAGTATGCACTCATGGGAGCCACCACTTGTATGGGAGATCATAAGGTACGCAGCTGTATGTATACTAGCGACCCGCCCCGCCTTCGCACGAGTTTATTATACACTAGCAGCGTCGCAAGCTTGTCCGCAACCAGTCGGAGGGGTATATATATTAGTCCACTGCTGGACATAGGCCTCCCCTAATGAGCGCCATAGCGCCCTGTCTTCAGCTTGACGCATCCAGCATCTGCCAGCAGTCTTTCGCAGATCGTCATCCCACCTGGCCGGAGGGTGTCCTACGCTACGTTTACCGAGTCGCGGTCTCCACTCAAGAACACGTTAACCCCAACGGTTGTCGGTTCTTCGCGATATATGGCCGGCCCATTGCCACTTCAGCTTGCTTATTCTTTGAGCTACGTCGATAACTTTGGTTCTCTGTCGGATGTATTCGTTACGAATTCTATCCTTACGGTGCGCACGGGTTTATGCACAAAATATCGGATTATTTAGATGATAAAAAATTTGGGACGAGATTTGCTCCAACTCGGAAACTAAGAACCTAACAAGGTAAAGGTTTCTTTTTCGCTTCTTTACCTTTAAAAGATTGAAGTTAACAAAAATCAAAATGCGCAGTTTATTTCCTAGTTTAATTATATAAGAAATGAATTTTATGACGTGTCCAAGTGTCCTATAAGGCCTTAATAGGGATTTCTATGTTAATTTTTCAAGGTTATTTCTATTTCACGGGAACTGATACATGGGATGACAAGTAGCCATTTATTATTCAACTAGCTACCCGCCCCGGCTTCGCACGGTTTTATTATACGTATAAACCTTCCTCTTGAATCACTCTATCTATTAAAAAAAACCGCATCAAAATCCGTTGCGTAGTTTTAAAGATTTAAGCATTCAAAGGGCAGGACAGAAAAAGCGACTTTGGTTTATACTATGTAGTGAAGACTAAAACTACGTCTATTTTAAATTTCAGCCCGATCGAAAAAGTCACAAACATCGATTAAAACTAACATCGCCTTTATAATATTACTAAGGATATATATATTTATCTCTTTCTCTCCACAGCCGATCTACCTACGCATCATGCTACAATCAGACCGAGGTACGCTAACATCTCTATCCCCCTCTCTCCCCCGCCGAACGCCCACAGACCCCGATCTCTCCCTCTCGCTCCCACTCACCAAACCCGACCACCGAACAGCCTCCTTAAACGAACTCCTTCTAAGAATCCCTCACGTAGAAATCACAACAGCCGATTCCCTAGACGGATTCTACGTTAACGAAGTAGACAACGCTTTGCTATCAGTCAACCCTTGCTTGGATCCCTACACACCTGAAAGCGTAGACTCTAGAAGTCCAAACGTCGAAGGAGAAATTGTAGAAATAAAAGCTATAGCGTCCAGAGATATGAGTGTAACTGCAGCGCAGTTGAAGAATAGATTAGATAAGCTTTTAGTTGATCATAAGCCGGAGTTGCAAAGGTTAAATAGCAGGGAATCGTGTAAAAGTGAGGGTAGTTCTAAAGGTGTTTGTTTCGCGCTGAAGTGCCTAGGGTTTTGCAGGAGAAAGGCTAGGAAGGTTAAGTGTAAGTGTAGCTTTAGCTGTTGTAAGTCTTAAGGGGCCGGCGGATGATGAATTCCACATACAAACGTAATACCAAAATGATTTGTAAGTCGAGCATATTTCCACAAAATTTTGGTGTTTTTTTTGTATTTGAATATCTATGCTCCTACAGTAAGGACAAATTTTCTTGGCAGTTCTGAACTACGCGCGGAAGGCTGCGCAGCAACCCTTTTTAGAACCAAATAGTGGCATGAATAGGGTGCGGGGGGCGGTGGTCTAGGCTAGAGACGCACCTTACATAAAAACAATCAATCCTTTACACGATCGAGTTCCGTAATCGATTAGTTTCATTTTGAACTCATTCATTTTAGGGTATAGAAGATTATTTATGTAGCCAAATTTACTAATAAAATGAATTTACTCATTTATAAAGGATTAAAAATAAAATGTTTGGTAAAACTATGTTTTCTATTTTAAAAGACATGATTTACTTAAATTTTAGAAATCTATTAAATACTATTTGAGTAACGACTGTTTCAGAACATTTAAAACCTCATTATAAAATCGAATAGAAACAATTTTTATCACTTAATTTCAATCGATTTAAATAATAATCGATTAAACACCACCAACAAGTATGCACATTGCACATCTCTTTTATCTTGACTTTTGTTAACTTCGATCTTTATCGGCAATACTCGGTACGAGGTATTTGTCTCTGTCACACGTCAGCATTGGTTTGGTGTTTGAGACGCTATCTCTGTCTTGACCACAGTTCGGTACAGAAGTGTTCGTTGTGTTTTTATTCGTTTTTATAATTAAAAAAACAAAGTTAGAGGATAAATATTGAGATATGATAGAATTTAAAGATAGAAAAAAACAAACACTGAATAATAATAATGGCTTAGTGCCATTATTATTATAAATCAGTTCCTTTTCCCTGTATAAGATATTTTCTGATCGTATATTCGTATATCTGGCAATAACAGTATTCTTTGCGACTGTGCATGCGCTAAAGTTCGCAGAGCCTATGTTCAGAACTGCCAAGAAACTTTGTCCTTACTGTAAGTATTTGTTTTGTCAAAAAAATTAAATTAAAACACAATAAAATTACTTTTGAACATAGCTTATATTGTCTTGTTACAAATTAACAATATTTTGTTCGAAATTTTAAGAGTTTTCAGTCATAATTTTTGGTATTAGAGTTTTGTACAACCATCGCCGGACCCTTAAGAAATGGTCGTAGGTGTTTGGTATTTAGGCTGATATTATTAAGTATACAAAGTACGAACGAAGGAAAGTGGTTTTACGATTTATCATTATTACTTTAAGCGGGTTAACTATGAATTTTTGTTAGTTTGTGTTGGAAGAACACCCTTCATTATAGGGACTCCTTTAGGGTGAGTGCGGTTCTATATTCGAGTGTTCTAAATCTCTTCGAGCAAAAAGTTTTATAACAAAAACGAGGTTCTTGGGATGAAAGGGTGTTCTTCCAACTCATACTAGGTTCGTTGTTAACCCGCTCCCAGTAATGAAGAAGAATTTATGACTTATGACACATTTGCATCATCAAAATTCTGATAGACTGATCAAAAAATCTTTCTTCAAAACCTTTTAGATCTATTTGACCATTGACTAGTTTGATCCACGTTCTAAAAACCGGTGTAATAACCGGGTTATGTTGTGTTATAATCATAATATCAGTCTAGATACCGTGTTTAATAGCACTGATTGTTTTTGTTTTGGTGTTTTTGTTCTGACTTCACGCCTGTACTGAGCTATGTTTTGTATCAAAGGTTGTATTCCACCATATCATGGTAGATATTTACCAAATTTGACTTGCATGATTTAATTTAAAATCTGTAGAAGCAGTGTGGTTGAAATCTAAATTTAATACATTTTTTTGTTTTAAATAAAAAAAATAAAAAATAAAAATCATTTATTTCAAGCACACGACTCATATAGGGAAAAAGGTACAAATTAAACTTACAAACTAACAGTGTATGTGGACAGATGGCGTTCACAACAGTGCCTCGTGTAGGCACAGTCCACTCTGGACGCTATCATGGCTAGGACGATGTTAGCGCTCCCCCGCACCCGCACCCGTTTTGTTAATTCTTATATAGGCAATGTCTTTTACTTGGCAAAGTTTAAAATCACTTTTGACATACATATAATAGTGCAACCATACTGTTTTAGCCTACAGCATGTAGTGTAATATATGTAAATTGTCCTCAAAGTCAGATCTCTAAAGGTTATCGCTCACACGACCAACCCCACTGCCACACAACACAATAATGAGCATTCAAATATGTGCACTATAACTAACATCTTTGAGTTCTTTTAATTGGAGGAGATCGTATAGAACGTGTGAGCGTCAATTTAATGGTGGGTCCAGACCAAATGAACGAGAGCGAGCGAAAACGAACGATTGAGATTCGACGATTGTGGCACCCCACGTTCACTCGCTTTAACTATTGTATCTAGGGGTCGCAATACCAAATCACTTAAGCAAAAGCGTTGTTTTTGGTTTTGGCTCCAGACCAATACCGAAAATCCGGTATTTTCGATATTTCCGGGATTAAGCTAAAGTTATCAAATTTAGTATACATAATAAAGTTAGTTTGTGGAGGAATAGTAAGTAGGTACCTAACCTAAATGAATTTATCTTCTGAATAATACAAAATTTTCTATACACTAAACTAATACATGTGAACCCCAGCGAAAGCCAACGACGGAGCACGACCGAAGGGGAACGAAGGCCCTCGCTTGCTTTCGCCATTACGTCCACACTGGTTCGTTCACGTTCGTTTGTGAGCTTTTGATCTCTCTCGTTCGCTTGGTATGGACCCAGCATTATATCATTTTTATTTTTTTATTATTGTTGTTTGTCATAATCAGTAGATTGAATTAATGTTATTTTGTAACGTTGATGTTTATTTTAAAGGTGCTGTTATTTAAAAGATAATCGGGCAATTAATTAACAGCTTCGTCAGATAACTTTGACGTTTAATGATACGAAAACTATCTAATTACTTAGGCAATTCAAATAATCGTCTGATTAGCTTTTTCAAGAGTTCAATAATTATTATTTAGTTGCTTCACATACGATTTATGTTCCAAATAGCATTTTAAATTAGATAAGAGTACTCGACCTAAAAGGTCGATTCGTCTTGCTTGACGAATGAGGTCCATCTGTGTATTAAAGAGTCACTGAACTGCGATTTCACTGATATGTGTGAACGGGCCTTTACACAACCTTCCGAATTCTTTGTCAGAAATGACCTGCATAATATTTTATTTTTTTAATTTGACATCACGTGAGAGCCATGAAAATAAAGCGTTCGATGTGTTTGTCAAGACATATGCTCGTACATTCGCATACCGTAGCATATTGAAAAGTCATGCATGACTGTGTTTATTTATTTTTAATTTAGTATCATTTCAAAGCGTTTTTTATTTTTTGTGAGTTTCAATGGTTTGACTTCTATAAAGATAACCGAGATTTTTGTAGCTAAATTGTTGCCTTTAACAATAACATTTTGACTAAATTAAACTACTTATACATAATATATGTATACTATTATGGTTTATATTTTAAAAATAAGTTTGACAAATGTTCAGTGCAATATACTTATTAGTTTCCTACTCATTTAATATAATTGTACATAATTAACAGTTAGTATAGTGTAATGACTTTGTCCAATAACAAGTACGTAGATAATCAAACTATACCAAAATAATTTTGAATAACTAGAATCTAGTCTTGAAAAATAAATAAATATTGACATAAAATTATAGCGAATTGTAGTTAAATAATATTAACTTGACGTGGTTGCAATATTAAACCAAAAACTTATTTCATAGTCGCATATTATTTTTAAGACTGGTAATATTTTGGTGACTTAGTAAAGTAATTTTAATTAAGTTTGATAATGTCATTATCTTTGTAATAAAAGCCGAGTCATATAGCGAGTAACAAAAAACTACTCAAACATTCCATAATTACATTTCGTCCAAATTACAATAAATAAAAAGATCTGATAAATATTTATATGATATAGATTCCTTTATTTTATAGTGCAGAATAAAGTCATCAAAGAAAGGAAAAATAACCCTTTTTGTACTAGGAAGAAGTATACTTTTTTCGAGTAGGTAGTCCTACAAAAGGCATTTTTTATTACATCATTTATGTTATTTATTGTTTTATATTCTTGCTTTTGTAATATACATATCTAAATAAACCATAAAAATATAACGTATACGTAAAATGCAATTTATTGATAAGTGAAATAAAAGTGTGGTCTGTATATTAAATTTATTAGCATGGTGTTTATTATTTTGGTTTTATTTATCATGACTTTTTTAATGTAAAAACTTTCAAGTTTGTCAAACTGTTAACGAACCTAGTTTGTATTGCAAAGACAGCTTGGTTCGTAGTTGACCCGCTTACAGTAATAATGTATGATGTTAGTAATTAAATAAATTAAATTAGATTTTAGTAGATAGATATAGATTTTAAAAAATAGGTATGATTATTATTTCGCATATTTCGCCCATAAGATGGGCAAATGCAAAAGAATTAGGCGGGCTAGTTAGTAGTTTTGCAAACATTTTAAGCCTAGGTTATTTATGGGGCATTTAGGCTATGATCCCGTGCTAAAAATAACTTTGATTCGATAGCTAATAATATTGTATATTGTAATAAATAAAATAAATAAAAAATAGCCATTTTGAAGTGTACCTACTAACAAACTGCCTGTTAATTAAATAAATTTTATTTTACATGACTCCAAAACCACAATGGAGGGAGAGAGAGAATTGTTTTTATTGGTCTAAATCTATTAAGTACACAACAACTAAAGAACAAAAACTAATTGAAGTAAAAAACCTAAGTAGGTACATATGACAGGTTTTTATGAATCGGTAGTTTTTTATCAGAGGTTTATTCGCAAATGGCTTATAAAGTAACGAAAAACTACCTATTATCAAGCGCGATCGAAGTGTAATCTGTCTAAGGCCAATTTCACTGAACTGTGCTTTCACTGAAAAGTGTGCATCGGCCATAAGATAAAAGAAAATTTCAGGGATACCTAAACTAAACGATCGATAGGTACTTAATTATTCTAAAACCAATTAACCTATTTGGTTAATCAAAAAAATCCGCATGTGACAATACAAAATAAATGTGTTTTTTGCACTTTTTTAATTTCAGTAGTTTTGTTGTAGTAGTACTAGTGCTTGTAGTGTTGTGTTTTGTGATTTGTTGTGCACCCTGTATAATGCTTCTGTAAGTACGTTTTTTTAATTTATGTAGTTTTAATGTACATAATATTCTAAACGTCTACTTTGGAACTTTTAAAACTAGATTCTGACTAATTCTTACCTTTTTTCAATTAATTCCAGGCAACTTCCGCCAAGGGTTTTCCGAATCTTCTCCGAAACACATGCAGCCCGAAGAGGCGGAAAGCGTCTCCGAAATCGCAGTTGATTCTCCGAATTCCAGGTACATACACTTCAACTCCGAAAGTCCGAATTTTGTTTTTAAAGAAACTGACATTTAAACATACCAAGTTTTGGTTATTCTTTATCATATTTTAAAATGTTCCTATTTTTCTTTAATCATGGTACCTATGTTATATGTACTACAAGTACTTCTTATATATTATGTTGTATGTATCGATAAGGTACATCTATTGACTATATACCTGTAGCATAACTGGCTTTCTAGCCTGTAATACGTCGAAAGTATAATAAACGATTGACGAATTCTTCATTTATGGAAGCGGGTTTACATCGAACCAAGTTTGTATTGGAAGAATACCAACGTTTGAAGAAAGAGAATTTCTTTTCTCTCTCGTGCGCAGTGCTCGTAGGGATGCGGACAAGCGCGTCTGGAACTTACCCCGACCGAAGAAGTATTTTGTTTAGGGGTCATACGTTCTTCCAACACAAAACTTGGTTCGTAGATAACCCTCTTACAGTCATTATGAATACGTAGAAAACTTGGATTATGTGCATAATACATTAAAGTCACAACTTTAGATACTTAAGTATAATATCACTGTTTCTAGATGTGTTTTTTACTATTTAGATACTATTAGACATTCCAAAGATTATAGTTGTTAAAAATCTGTAATTTGTCGATTTAAGAAGGACCTCTTCCCTAACTAAAGCCCTGAGTTCGGTTTGTCGATAGTTTCGAAACGAGATGTTACATTTTTGTACGGGATACATAGTATAAAACAAAGTATCTTTCCGCTGTATGTCTGTCCCTAGTATGCTTAGATCTTTAAAACTACGCAACAGATAGGAGCGATTTTTTTTAATAGATATCTAGTGTATTTCATTTTGGTTTATTCGGAGATCAAACAGACAGGAATATTAATCTTATAAAATAACTCATAACCCATAAAATGTCCTCGCATATGAAAGCAAAATAATCTGGCTTGCAAATGAATAAAAAAAAACATTCGAAAAAAGAACCATATTATACACACAAAAAACATCAATCTACAATTTATTTTTAAAATTTACATAACGCCTAAGAATAAATGTAATCTGCATTTCATGAGTGTCCATGTATAATATACCCGTGCGAAGCCGGGGCGAGTCACTAGTTATATTCATATATCGTCAACCGGACTGGGCACTATATTATCTCATATAACCTTTAATGACGTCAATATACATAGGTAGTGAATTAGCTGATAAAATCAACTGTGTTAGATATTTCTCGACTTGCTTAGACTTTTAGATGTGTAGTACTTACCTACTGTAAAGAAAAATATAATACTCAACTATTCTTATAGCTCTTGACTCTTTCTCTATCTAGATTTAGGTTATTCCTTGTTTTGTAGCCAAATATATGCCAAAAAATTCAATCGGGCTTAAAGCAAGTGTTCTGTGTTTATCAAATATTTTGATATGTCAATTTTGTGTCACATTTATGAACTTATAATTACCTAAATTGTTCATTGGCATATTTGCAATTAATTTAAAATTTTAAAATATTATGTTATGTATACCTAGTTTGTAAAATCGAAAATTAAACAAAAATATAGGTATTCAATCGTTATGAAATGTTAAGTACCTTTATAGTATAAATATCTCAAAATCTCAATCCGTGCGACACCATTATTTAACTTTTTTAGGATGATGGCAATATTTTTATTATATTCAAATTATATCAGGGAGAGAAAACCACAGGGTAAAAATATCTTTGCCATAATGTTGCCATAATATTTGTCACATTTCGCGATTTGTCATATTTTTATTATAAGTGTATGTAGTTGTAAAATTGGTGTCTATTAATAATCATATTTATACATAGTATGTTACAGTTTAGGGTTAACTGTTATGAGGTTTATACAGGGTGGATTTTTGGAAAAAGTAAGTTTGTAGCTACAAGATAATGATCTTATGAGACTTTCTTAGACAAATTGGCATCCCTGTTGCTACTTCTAGCCTTACGTACGTGAGTTGGGAGTAGGTACAATGCTTGTGTCAAAGAAGCGCTTCATAAAAAGTTTCATCGAAAGCTGAAATCTTCCGCTATATTCGACTGGAATATCACTTTTTCCCCCCAAATACCCTGCACAAATTATACAAAAAAAAGAAAGACTTTTTTGTTGCCAGACTATCCTTCTCTTAGCCTCGTATAGGTACTTATCAAAGTTCTTTTAAAAATATTTATAGTTCGTAATGGTATTTTTTTCATTTTTTTAGTTTATCTAACCTCAGTTGGTCCCATAGAAATGGGGATGAATTCAAGAAAAAATAAGCCGCGTCCAAAAAATCCGTCCTGTATAGTGTGCATGCATGTTATTATTATAATATAAACTAAACGCTTGTAGACAGTAAGTTATAAATAGAATCCTATTTAATAAATCTGGTCATAAAGTCATTGGTTAAGTGTTTATTACTTAAAGAAGAAGTATCTATTAAACATCAATGTAATCTAAACTACTTATAAATCTGTTATTTATTACGGTTTAATTATCTGGTTATTATATTTTATGCGTGCTCTTATTAAGTACCTACTTAGTCAAATCTAGTATCACTATCAATAATTCTACTCTCACACATTATTCTACAAAAGTTTAATATATCTCATAAATGAATAACTAAAAATTAAGAATAAATGAAAACTGTTTTAAGCTATTAATCGAAATAAAATATAACAATTACTTAAAACAAAGTTAAATTGGACCGTATTTTGTTGGATCTCGAATGTACTTACTCGTGTAGGTACCTACTTATGTTATTTTTACCAAGTAACTAGGGGTTTTAGTTGATCACCTCAGTATGAAAGCTTACTCAAGCATCGATCTATGGCGAAAAGCCTGACGTAAATAGGCACGTGTTCATAGCAGTAACAAAACATCACTAGATAGGTACATAGTATAAAACAAAGTCGATTTCTCTGTCCCTATGTAGGTCTGCTTAAACATTTAAAACTACGCAACGGATTTAGATGCGTTTTTTTTAATAGATAGAGTGATTCAAGAGGAAGGTTTATACGAATAATAAAACCATGCGAAGCCGGGGCGGATCGCTAGTTAAGAATACTATATCCCCTACGCTTAATATTGTGCGATACTCCACATGGTAGGTACAACACTAAGCCTATGCAGGGAGGTTAAATACCTTGGCATATGGCTGGACAGTAAACTGATTTTGGAATAAAATATAGAGGGAGGTAGTTGTATCAAAAAATGCTTAACTAACGCTCTTCTATGGCATAAACCTTACTCAAGTAAAGATCGATGAGTGAGGAAGATTTCAGAGTACAAGCCCTGCAAGCATCAGTCGGCTAGGTTTTTTTTTAAATAGTTCTACCTGCCTTAGTGCATAAGTAGAAATAAGTGCATGCTTAGTGTTACAGTGACAATCACTCAAAGAATTTAGGATTTTTTTGACATTTATCTTTTAGATGTGATTTTATATTTTAGTGTTCACATGATATAAATGTTATTAGGTACCTAGGTACCCACAATAGTATATTATAAGGTATTATATAGGTATGTAATATTTATAGATTTTACAGGCGTTTAAGAAGGTAAAATAGTCACAATAAATAGGTAACCCTTTCGTCCATTTTCAATAATTTAAGGTAAAATTGTTAAAATAAAAAAAAATATGATCAATTTGAATAGATGTAGATATACATATATTATTAATTTAAGCTTTTTTAAATTAAATATTTGAAAAGATAGGTAAAATAATCAGTTTGATTTTTTCTAAACATTAAGTAGGTATACGTCATGAGTAGGGGATAGGTGTACAAAATGATCCCCCTAAGGGAAAAGCTTGATTATGTCCAAAGTATGAAGGTTATTGAAAATGTTGAAGGAGATCAAGATGAATAATTTCAGTGCTAACGTTTTAGCATACCCTTATTTTGCGTTCTTTAACTTTTACAAGATTTATTTCAGATTTTCAAAAACATTACTAAAGGATCATTTTGGACACCTAGGTGTATAAAATGATCCCTGGGGTAGGGTCAAAATGATCCCCTATTATTATAGTTAGAATAAAAGATAAGAGTACATAATCACGATTATGTTTATTTTCAACACAAATAATAATCAAAAATAGTTTACTTAAATTCTTATAGTAGGTACCTTATGAACACTGTGTCTAAATACCAAGGTAGAAATTACAGAACCTAAACAATCATTAAACATCTTTCTTTTTCTTGAGATCAGAAATATTTAATAACACATAGTAATAACTCATCAACTATCCTTTTTTCACAGCTTCTAAAGCTTTTTTCATGGAATTTTCACTCCAGTTTTGACGTGTAGTTTTCCTTTCGTATTTGCTCGTATGATAATCTGTAAAAATATAAGCATCATGTGTATAAAAATCATTTATATATTTATATAATTGGGACGGAAAGGTAAAAAGCAATCGTACACAGGTATATAAAAAACAAACTTAAAAACATCAATTTAAGTTCTATGATTCCAGGGATCATTTTGTACCTGCAAAAAGGGATCGTTTGACCCCGAGAGCACATTTTTCATAACATGTCTAAAAATAACCTCGAAACATAACCTTATTGAGATCGTAGTATGCTTGAGAGTAAATTGAATATTGATAGGCACAGCCAGTAAAACATTCATTCGGTAAAATGCAACCAAATTTCAACAATGAAACATTATTTTTATGCTTACCTTAGATTAAATACACCAATTTTCTTTTTTCCGAAATATTTCGACGCACAACACTCACACCGCCATGACACCTTGTGAGATCACTAAGCGGGGAACGGGAAAGACGTTTGCTTATAAATCAGATAGATGGCATTAGTAGTTTGCTGGGAACCATAGGGGATCATTTTACCTCGAGGGATCATTTTGTACACCTATCCCCTACCTTAAAACAAAATTAAATTTACTTTTATGCCAGTATGAACGTATTATTTAGTTATGTAGTCTATTGTTAAAAGCCAGTTTAAAGCCATTGTCACGGGTTCCCGCTCAGCCAGGCTAGCAAATTGAGAAACGGGAATCCGTGATAAGTTTCTCCTATCTCGCTAACAGGGAATTAACGCTAATAAATAAAAAGAGAAAGGTTTCCTTTATATACCTTATATTTTGAAATAAACTTAATATTTAGATTATCAATTAACAAATTCTTCAAAACCCTGTAATTTACGAATTACCCTGTAATTTACGAGTTACCTTGTAACTTCAATCACCTTAACTAAATATTCAAAATTATTACTTATGTCACCGACCGCTCAATGGCTTTCTCAGTTCTGTTCTTTTGATTAAAGTTTCTTACTCTTCAATAATAAGATCGTTAATAATAAATATTAGAATTCAACGGGGAAAACCACTGGACGAAAGATGCATTACAAAAGGTACTGAAGGTAGGTAAGGTTAAATTTACTTAGATTAAAATGTCTGACGGTCCTACTTACATAATATTTCTTCAATTTTTTCCAATAGCGGAATAATTAAATTTGTGTTCGTTGTTATTTATTGCTGACTTGGCAAGGTTTAGGTATTCATTTACTTTAAACTATAATATTATTAAGTAACTTGTACCTACATATTTCTAATTATTATCGTTTAAAATACTCTTATTCAATCTTAATGTCGTTCTAGTCATGTGTCAATGGTGTGTTAAAAACTTAAAATTATTAAAGAATTTATCGAATATTGTCTTTCATTTTCCAGGACCCTAAGAACAAATTAAGAATTTAATTATTGTCTGACAATACTAGGGTTAAAAAAATCTCAACACTTAGGACAGGTTGTTAGATGGACTTGATCATCACAACGATAACTGCTACAATTAATATACGTAAGTACCTATTCAGTTTTATTTGTTTACCATAACATTACGTACCTACCTTACCTTATATAGTAGACTAGCAGCGCCTCGCGGTTTCACCCGCGAATTGCTGTTCCCGTGGGATTTCCGGGATAAAATAGCCTATGTGTTATTCCAGACATCTATCTCTGTGCCAAATTTCGGCCAGATCCGTTCAGTAGTTTTTGCGTGAAAGAGTAACAAACATCCATCCATACTTACAAACTTTCGCATTCATAGGTAATACTATCGACCCGCCCCGGCCTCGCAAGGTTTTATTATAAATATAAACCCTCTTGAATCAATCTATTAAAAAAAACTGCATCAAAATCCGTTGCGTAGTTTTAAAGATTTAAGCATTCAAAGGGACATAAGGATATAGGGACAGAAAAAGCGACTTTGTTTTATACTAGTAGTGATTATTAGGATTAGGATCGATTCCAAAACAGGCAAGTTAAGTTTTGATGATGATTAAAATGTGTCTGTCAAATTATCAGCCCCCGCTAGGTACTTACTTATGCAGTTTTGTGATTTCAATTAGGTACGCCAATTAACTGTAGTAGTCGCCACACACTGAACCGCCTGCAGTGTGTGTGTAGCTTTCACATGATTCAATAGAATACAACTCGCACGCCTTCGCCTTCGCTGTGTGGAGTTAAAAGTGTATCAGCAGGGGTATTCAGAAACTCCGTTTCCGAGACACTGACACGAAATCTGACATAGATTCGCGCGAAATTCAAATATTTTAGTAGTTTTTATTAAACCTACCTATCCTCCATTTTCCAAGGAATAAAAGTTCTAGATAAGTAGGTAGTTATCCACAAAACTTAGACTATTTTCTATCACCTTAAGTTACAAAAAATATACGTATTTTATTTGTGATTTGACCTTTTAACAATATGTTGATTTTCATTTTCAATACCTAATAATAGGTATTATAAATTTCTCCGAAAGTAGCACCAAATCAAGATAGGTAGGTAGTTTAAACCTGTTTAAACATGGTTTCATAGAAAACCTTTTACCTAAAACGGGATATTATATTCCCTATGTATCTAAAGAAAGCATAGATAAAACTTTAAAAACTGTTGAAATATTTAAATTTCGCGCGAATCTACGTGAGATTTTCAGTCGATGTAGCGGAGATTCTGAATAACCCTACAGTTGCCCTTAGCTTTATAAATAGGGCTCCAGTAGGTACTTTAGGAGTTATTTAGGTATTTCCCTGTCCCTGCTATCTTGACGTCAAGCTGGCAGCTCCGCTGATTGTGATGAAACCAGGTAGGTACATGTACATACCTACCTAAAAATGAATGATGCCAAATAGCTACTGTATCTACCTAATGGTGCTTCAAAGCTCATTAATAAAACCAGTGGTTTATGAGATAGTTATTTGCCTTTATTTATTGGTAGCTATGGTGCTCATTAGATATATAAATATTAGGGGAATAAAACAAAGAGACAATAGGTTTGTATTAAAATTTGTATATTTAATAAAATAAAATTGCTAGTTATTCATACTTAATACTATAACATAGTTTTTAGATTATATATGAGATATATTTGTATGTTTCAAAAACATGGCCATAATAAACTTTAAAAGCCAGCACCATTAAAAACATGATAAGAATCAAAACTTAAATTCAAACAGTAAATACACTTATTCTTACAGTAAGTTAACCTATCTTACTTATTAACCAACTGGACACACATGTGTGTCCAATTGGTTAAACTCACTCGACACACGATACTGGATACATGTACATATGTGTCCAGTATTGTGTGTCGAGTGAGTGAATGAATACCCAAAATAGGTATACACTTAGATATTTAAACTAATTTAAGTTTCCTGAATTGTACTTTCAAATATAACACAAATAGTTATTTTAAAACTATTCCCTCTTAATACTTATTAACAACGAAAATTACAAGCAAGGAATAGAAAAATTACAACTAGTATTTACAATTGAAACCATTGCTAACTGTACCTAGACGGTTGCAAACAGTATAAAGACAGCTCAATTGATCCATGTCAATACCAGTCGGAAGCGTCCCCAAGACACTGGCTGCATTACCACGCTGTACTTATTATTAAAAATTCTTGTACGAAAAATATAAATACTTGTTAAAAAATGGTACAAAGTGAGCATTATTTCAAATTCTTTTCTAACTTGTAAAAATCACAACACTAATATTATAAAAGCGTAAGTTTGGATAAATAGATAGATAATTGGATGGATATATGGATGGATGTTTATTACCTCTTCAAGCCAAAAGTACTGGATGAATTTGAAATTTAAAATAAAAATTGTTTTAGGTCTGGAATGATACAAGCGTTACTTTTCATCCTTTAAAATCAGCTCTCTTCTCATGGAATAGAAATAACCTATTTTTTACTTCTCATAGAAACTAGTTTTATAAAATGTAGGTAGGTATCTACTTGTAATAAATATTGTTTTAGTAAGGTTTTCAAAACATACAGATGCACAGCTAAGTTCCTTAGATGCCATTACAAAATGGAACATTTTATGTTACACATAAATTTTACTATATAATTTCTTTTAAATATATTTAATTTAAGTTTTATCCTTAGACCATTTCGAAAACAGACAAGTAACTAGCACAAGGCTTATATTTTGAACTCTACATTTAAGTCGCTATGCTTCATAGATTTTAAAATCACAAATTCTAGAACTATTTCACACACAATAGTGTACTCCCATGATTTATGCACAAATTATTGAAGGCCGGTTAATGTCTTATCACTAAAAATAATTATTACATCTGTATCTCAAACCATTTAATGGTTTGAAATACAGATTTAATGCATTTTAATCTTAGTTCTACCTAGGAAACATAGGTATAATTTATATAATTGGAAATATTGTGTATAAAATTATGTAAATACAAAACTAGATACTGTAAAGAATTACAAATAGAGTTAGTTAATAAGCAGTATAAGCTTAAAGCTTAAATAAGTCGCCCTCTTATTATTACAGGAAAGGTCTTATTTATGAGGAACAGTTACAATCCCCGCAGTCGCCACAATCCCCGCAGTCACCACAATCCCCACAGTCACCACAATCCCCGCAGTCACCACAATCCCCGCAGTCACCACAATCCCCACAGCAATCAAAACAGCCTGCATTGGACTCCCCCGCTCCATCAGCAACATCATGAGACTCACAGCCATTATTACAACACTCTGCACAGCCGTCAAAACAATTTTCAGTGCACTGACCACAAGCATAGAAACAGTTGGCTATACATCGGCATATAAAGCACCAACATAACACATCATCCTCGGGTTCAGTAATAATGTAGCAACAGCAGTCTTCTCGTTGCCTTCTTTTCTTTTCCTCTTCTGCATCGTGGATGGGATCAAATTTCGCGGTAATTTCCGTGAGCTCTGTTGTTTCGGTGCTTATTGGCTGTGAGGTTATAACCTCTTCGGGGGAAAGAGGGATTTCTTCAGCCTTTGGTTGCGTGCTGATAGGCTGGGTTGTTACAACTTGTTCCATTATTAATAAATAATGTCGCTCTAAGATACAGCCAAGCTGTTTATGAATGATTGCTAGTCAAAGAATAATAATACTTATTGCTAGTTGGAGACGATCAGAACTTGCGCACGCTCACAAAGTTTATAATATATATTTAAATACTAGGTTTATTGCTTGAGCAGCCCGCTACACTATAACATTAGGCACATAATATCTTCTTTATCTTACGACAACCTTTACATGAATTCACTTCTGTTATGTTTTCACTAACACTTGGTAGCTTTTAAAATGGAAAATTATTCTTGCTTTTCCAAATAAACAAAATTACTTGGTGACTAAGCCACTGGCTAGCGCCGCGCCCGCCGCGCCCCACCCGCTTCTGATGGATGAACCACAACGTGGACGACCGAGGTCCGAGATAATGAAAGAAAAGAAAGAAATCATCACATCAAATCAAAATGAAATGAAAACAAAACAAATGTTTAGCAAATGGTGTTCAACTTCTTGATATTGGTTTTTGTGTCTGGTCGGCTCGGTCGGCTTGACTCTCTCTACTAAGATTCTGCGTTTTGTTCTGCCGTTTGACATAAACACAATTCTGCCAATGTCAGTTTTTCATATTGAAATTTTATATTAGGACTACTATGTAAAATAAAAAAGAGTTTTAAACATATATAATTTATTATTATTTATTTATTTATTATAATGCTATGCGTTAAAAATCTCAATTAAATTTATACAGAAACATACCTAAATGAGATAACCAAACTAAATAATTAAAAACTAAAAGAAATCACTTACATAATATCTAAGATCAAGTAGGTAGGTACGTTCCGTAAGGCATAATATGAATCAAAAATAAACTTAAGTGTCACGTCAATCACAAAGTTCAAATGTCAATGTAGGTACCTACATACACCTACTTAGCGAGGGCTGGCGCAAGCCAACCGTAGGCTCAGACGATAGAATAGTTCTATCGTCTGAGACCGTAGGTAGGTACTTTGCTGTGCATTGGTCCAACATTCGTTTGGAGTTCTATTAGGTACACCTGGCTGAACCTTTGATAAGAATTTGAATTTTGGAAGGTTGAACATCACCAATCTCAATGAGTTTTGTCCATTAAACCACCTCCTCAGTCGCAACAGTCACCGCCTGTATCGCCACCGCCACAATCATCACCTCCTGTATCACACCCACCACAGTCATCGTTACCGCCTGTATCGCAACCACCACAGTCATCGTTACCGCCTGTATCGCAACCACCCCCACCCCCTCCAAATTCAGTCACTTCATATTCCCTTTGACCCTCACATTGGTTGCCACCATCATCTACAAAACCATCTGAATAACCAACTTGATCATCGTAAATGTACTCAGGCGTATTATCATATTCTCCGTTTCCATCACAATCGCAGTTGCAGCATTCGTTCCGATAGAAAACGCAGCAATCATTTTTGCAACACAAAAAGTTCAAGCATTCGAAAAAAATTTCGCAGAAATTTTCGAATGTAGAGCATATCCTTTGCCAGAAATTTCTTTTTTTTCGACGTTTCGTTCCCGTATCGCTTGGTTCCGCCAGCTCCGTTTGACCTTGGTCATCTGAATAAATGGGTGTCATCGGATTCATGATAATACAGCAATGTATTATTTACTCCCAAGTCCGACAGATGAGACTGCCTTATTCTCTCTCTTCTGATCTTCTCATGTAGGTACGGTCCACTAGGTGGAGTAATATTATTACGTGCAGTGCAGGTTTGCCTGGTGTTTATTATTAATAGGTACCTTCCTATCTACTTTATAACTAATTCTAGTTTTCCACTTATACACAGTCACAGATCACAGTGGTTCAATGAATTAAGAGGTTATCTTAAAGTCATCATTAATTAGGTAGGAAAATATGTATTATAGGCACAAAACTTGTGTAAAAAGGAAGACTTCACCTCCGGCACATTGTTTACGTTAGCTAACACTTTGAAAATAATTGAACCTTATGAACAGTTAGGAGTTACATAAACAAAACAAGTTAAAATACAACTGTTTTCGTTCAGTGGCCAAACAACGTAGCGTTGTCAAATGAAGTCGATGACGTCATTGAAGGTTAATGTACCTAGACCTATCTAATAATAGTTCTAAAGCTTATCGCACATAACATGGTCGTCTCTATGTAAGTATCCATTTTATCATCATTAGGTATCAGGATCCCTACCTATTTTTTATCATAAAAAGAATAAAAGCTTTGTGTTTTGTTGGTATATAAGGGTTATGGTTTGAGTAACCGGCTTTAGTAGGCACCTAGGTACAAAGTATATTCTGGTAGTTACCTAGGTAAATGATTAAGTCGGTACCTACCTACTCTGGATAACACAAATTAATAATAGCGTTTGTCTTCATATTTTTTTTGCAATAAGTGCGTAGGTATAAAGGTTTACACTTAGGTAAATACAGAGGGAGTGGAATAAGATGCATAATAGGTCACGGGGGGAAAAATTGTTTAGGTATTTTCATAGGTAGGTATCCTAGCTTCCTATCCTACCTAGCCTAGCCTATCCTAACCACCAGTAGTAGATAATTTGTTTTGCGGACATTGTGATCTATTTCGGGTCATTAGTTATGTTATTTTTAATTTATATTTACCTAGGTTATATATTATATCACTTAGGTATCTACGTAAGAAGGGGAGACCGGGGTAAGACAAAAACGTCATGATATGAAAATCAAACTATTTATTTAAAATATCTTTTTATAATTAGGCCACACACTAGTTGGGACAACATTGATGGAGTGAGTTGACGATATTAGATAGCTATAGTATACCTACATATACTACCTATATAATATCGTATTTTAATTTATTATAGTATCTATAACATCAGGTCTTCTTAGCTAGATGATGCTGTGCGGATTATCCAGCAATAGGAAGGTAAGTACTTATTTAATTTAGAAACCTGTTACAATTATTATAAATTGTGGTAAATAGCAACAGCCTACACACTTAGGTATACCTACCACAACTTAATAGCTAGCTTGAATTTTCATTTCAATAGCATTGTTATTATGTACTTAGTAAGTACCTACTTACATATAACAATGCTATTGAAATGAACTTTTACAAATAGAATGTATTTCATGATTTAGTCGATTTCTTAAAGAATATTATCCTAAAAAGGTTCAGTTTAGCCTGAAAAACGTATTAAAATCAGCTTAATTTCATCAGTTAATCGTCACCGCAGCCCCCGCCTACAAAATCACTAGTTGCATGATCGGCCCCAACGCTATGATGACCCCCCGAATCGTTTCCTGAATAACTAGCTCCATGGTTTGTATGATGACCCCCTGAATCATTTCCTAAATCAATCACTCCACGGTTAGTATTATGACCCCTCGAATCGTTTCCCGTATCACTCATTTCGTGGTTGGTATGATGAACCCCCGGGTCTTTTCCTTCTTTTCCCGAACCACTCGCTCTATGATCATTATGTTGGCCCCCCCTGGGTTGTTGATCACAAACATGACTCTTCATGACCCCTCGATTGGTTCTGTACATCCTCACCTTTTCCAATAACACACACGCTTCCATAGTCTTGTTGACCTCCACTAGGTTTTTGATCACCAGAATGGTCCTCAACAAGACCCTTAGAATGCTTTTCTGAATTGTTACCATTTTCAAAAGCAGCGTCAACACTATCCTGATGAATTTCAATTGAATTAAAATCTTCATTCTCTGTACCAACTGCTTCATTTGCGATGCCATTGTCTGTAATTTTCAAATTCTGTTCTGATCTTACGATAGCGGGTGTGTATCCGTACCGTTCATTTTCATCATCATCATCACCATAGTCATCGCATGTGCAGCAGAAATCGCAGCATTCGTTTTTACAGAACCAAAAATCGCAGCAGTCCATTATATTTTCAAAGCAGTGGTGGAATGCAGAGGGTAGCCTTTGCCACCATTTTTTATTTTGCGCACGTTCCGTTTCACCTTGAAAAAAAAAACTTTTACATTTAACTAAACAAAACATTATACCTATTTACGGAAATATTTTTTATTGTCTTTTTAACGAGAACTTAAATAAATTTCGTGTAAGTACCTAATATTAAAATTAGTTTCTTCATTTGGTATTTTCCAGAGAAAAGGCAACTTTAAAAATAAAACTTTTACATTTAACTAAACAAAACATTATACCTATTTACGGAAATATTTTTTATTGTCTTTTTAACGAGAACTTAAATAAATTTCGTGTAAGTAGGTACCTAATATTAAAATTAGTTTCTTCATTTGGTATTTTCCAGAGAAAAGGCAACTTTAAAAATAAAACTTTTACATTTAACTAAACAAAACATTATACCTATTTACGGAAATATTTTTATTGTCTTTTTAACGAGAACTTAAATAAATTTCGTGTAAGTACCTAATATTAAAATTAGTTTCTTCATTTGGTATTTTCCAGAGAAAAGGCAACTTTTAAAGTAGTTTAAGCACCATTTATTGGTGCAACATTGATGAACATCACTACATACATAGTATAAAACAAAGTCGCTTTCTATGTTCCTATCTTCAAAACTACGCAACGGATTTTGATGCGGTTTTTTTTAAATAGATAGAGTGATTCGAGATGAAGGTTTATACGTATAATAAAACAGTGCGAAGCCGGGGCAGGTCGCTAGTTATAAAATAAACCACTGTGTACCTCATCTTCCTACTTACTTTAACTATTCTATCTAATAAGGCATTACATACTTCTAAAGCTAGGTCCAGCTGTGGACTATCATAGGCTGTAGACGTAATCTTCATCAGGGATGGAGATACCTAAATATACAAGTAGTTAGTTCTCTATGATTAGCACTAGTACGTAATTTACTACATACCTAGGTATCTACTATTATTCTACGTATGCCCATAGGTACAGATAGTATTTAGCAAATAAATGATTTTTCTTTATTTCTAGCTAACCTTGTTTTGTCTGTCTGCACCTAGTATTTATTTATTTAGAACTACCAACAGAAGACACACAATACAAACAAATAAGAGAGAAAATAAATGTACCTATCACCAGTCGTGATCTCCCAATTAGGTAGTTACATCCAGCCCATAAAATTTATTTGTATTCTATAGCTTGTTCTGTTACGTTCGATAGAGTATCTACCTAATAGATGGATGGGTAAAAACTTGTTTCTCAAAAATATTTTGATAAGTAGGTATATTGTCTTACCTTGTTCTTCTATAGTAAATGATGTCTTCGCCACCGTTTCAGGCACTATTCTTTCAGATCTATTCATCTTAAATCTGCTGTTCTAAATTTAACTCATATAAACTCATTTAAGCACATTGAAAATGTTTTAATTCACCTAGAACGATGTTACTGTGACACTTGGAAGTCAATAAAAAGCCAAGTAGGTATCTAACAACTAACATAGACTCATTGATGTACTTTCCTGTTAGATGTTGTGAACGGGATATTCCTGGAATAATGATGTTTTTGTGGTTTTCTTAACTAGTCTGTATTTATAAAAAACGTGTGTCATAAATATCTCTACGCAAAGTTTTACTGACCTAAGTAGGTATGTAAATAGAAGGCTAAAGAAATGTTCGTTCACACTTTTAAAAGTATTCTTGCAGATTCGATTCCCCCGTCATTCGGGTTGGTTATCCACAAAATATCTGTTTATCTATGTACTCAGAAGAAACATATAAGGTAGGTAGTAGGTACCTACCAATTTTTTCAATCTACCTACCTAAGTAGGTACCAACATTAACTGGAAAGTCAAAATATCACTGCATAGTATAAAACAGTCGCTACTTCCTATGTATGCTTCTTATCGCATCTTTAAAACTACGCAATGGATTTTGATGCGGTTTTTTTAATAGATAGATTCATAAGGAAGTTTTACATGTATAATACAACCGTGCGAAGCCGGGGCGGAACGCTAGTTGTTAATTAGTACATGTTAACAGTATTATTTAAATATGAGGCATGACATCTCTGGGCTAAGTAATTAAATTATTTAGAAAAACACAAAGAGTTCATTGAATAATACTTTATTCCAATAAGACTATAGACTTAAACAAAAGTTACCTTCATAATAATTTACAAAGGGCAAAGTCAAACCAGAAATAGCTGATTAGGTTTCTTCCGAAATTTGGAGATAAAACCTATTGCAGCTACAATAGTCGAGGCCAATCTTTAAGGCCGATCAGAGAATATCAGGTTATTCACACATTTTAAGACATTTTATACATTATTTTTTATTTCGCCTTTATCTTTAATATTATTTATAACTAATTACATAATTTAATTAAGTTTCATCAAGGTACATCCATACCGTTATTTTTTACACATACTTACATGAGACATTTTTTCTCTTAATACCATAGACCAGATTTCATCAAATCGTATTATGAATTCTGAATACTAGTTCTAATTTGGCGTTTCGTTGTTTTAGATTTAACTAAAGTGAATTCTGGAGAAAATAATCTAAAAATATGGTAGGGAAAGTAAAATAGGTATCAGAGTATGAGAAAAATGGTCATAGATATCAATTAAAATTTTCCAAGCACAATTTACCGTAAAAGTACAAAAATAAAAAACTACTTTCTGCTAAATAAATAAATAAAATGCATTAAATGCAGAATCTTATATCTATTTGATACTTTAAATTAATGTCATGGGTCGGTTTTATCGTAGACAAGTGCGAGGCGAATTTCGCTACAAACAGGCGACGACGCTAAATTAGTTGTTATGATTTTGTGAGACAAAAAAGTAGCTTTGATGTTGGGCAAGAGTTTGAATGTATTTCTTTTACAGGCTGCATAAAAAGACGTTCTCAATTCGACTGTTTTTTTGTTGTATGTTAACATCAGACTTTTTTCTAGGTAAACAGATTTTTTGATGTTTCTTTTTTTAGCTGAAATTTGGCTCTTCTCATGTGGTCCCATAAATTGATCAACATCTGACCTTTGAGTAATTTTTAGCAATGCTATATAATTCATTGACTTGGACAACATTGACGATGCAATCATTTTTGATTTAAATTTAAAGTCGACAAATTTGTTGTCGTTAAAAAACACCAATATTTTCTTTATCAAAGTAATTCTGGTAAAGTATACTCTTCCATACCCTAATCTCTAACAAAAGTAGATTAGTAGATTATTAAATCTACTTTTGTTAGAGATTAGGGCGTTGCTACCTATTAAGGTAGCAACGTTAAAAAGAAAAAGCAAGATAATTTTATTTAAACCCTGACAGTTGCGTGGTCTTAAATTTTCGTAAGTACATTAATTTATTATCAAGTAAATTATTGTAAGTAAATCAATTTGAGTCTACAAAAAACATATAAATAGATGTTTGATTTTTTAACTGATTTAATTTTCAAATGCTGTCACAAAATTAGAAGAGAAATGATGTTTTGAATGCAGAACACGGATATAGGAAAATGATAAGAGAAAAATTTTAGTTTTAAAGAAATAAATACCGACACCATTTAATAAAACAAACAATGGTGCAATCTGGAAGGCGATATTTTTGTGCGGATTCAGTCAAATTCATATCTTATGCCCCCGTTCTCGATTTAAAACTAACCTAAGTACAACCTACTCTATTCGATTAGCCTAATGCGTTGCTTTGCTTCTACGTTTACGTCAAATTTCATCATAAGCACCTTAACCCAACTATTCAGTAGTTGCCTCGACTTCGATCCAACCTCCAAACGCGATTGCTTGATGGTCAAAAATTACTCTAGTCGAATTTACCTTCCAAAATTTCCAAAAAGGCGCGTCGAAGAAAAAGAAAAGCGAGTCGAAAAACAAAGAAAAAAGTTTCACTTCTTTAATTAATGGATGCTCAATTGCATACTTAATTCATTCATATAAGCTCAAAATATTAAGTCTTCACACTTCACTAAAGACAGTAGGTAGTCATTACACTGAAATATGAAGCCATCTCTCCCCTTATTTTCGCCTTTTGAGTTATCCAAAGTTATTTGTAATATTCTAACATATTTACAGCATGTTATGTTGTATTATCATCTCCAAAAAAAGACAATATCGTTGTTTTTTTTTATTGGGACCAATGCTTTTATTGTCTAGTTACAGAATAACGACACTGCAAAATACAAGTTTTCAGTCATTTTTTTTGGTATTACGGATCACAACCAAATGCATAAAAATTTTGAAATCACGCTAATATTGCTGTCGCACACGCACGGCGCGCCTCTGCATCAGTTAAAGAGAGATAGCGATATTCGGATTTCACATCTCTCGCTCGAAAACGATGATGACTAAGCTGCTCAGAAACAGTAAGCGAAAATGTTTTTTTTTACTCACAAGTGGAATAAACAATATTAATCAACGAGTTGAAAAAAGTCAATAATACCGAGGCTCTCCGGGTTTTAAAAAACATATCTGAGCGTCTGGTCGATGCGACGTGTGACCCGAGAGCTGGTGAGTATCTGGCTCAGCACATCAGCATTGTCATAGATCGTGGTAATGCAGCCAGTGTCTTGGGGACGCACAGACTGGTATTGACATGGATCAAATATATATAGTTAAAATTATACTTATTTAAATGTTTATTTCGTAAGCCTAAACTAATTAAATTATTGAGTTCTGTGTTTAGACATAAAATGCAATACGCGAGCTTATCAAAACCTAAGCTACCTAAACAACCCTCTTAAAGCGTTACCCTGAGTCACACTAGCGCCATCGCCTATTTTATCTTATCATTGCGTCAATGAAACAAAATAATTTTTATTTCAATCTTGGAGTTTCTCATACCTATTGTAAGCTTTTTTAAATGTATTATAAAAACAAAACTTGGTGAATCACAGTTGTAACAACAAATACTAAAAACATAATAAAATAAATATTTAAGGAGATTCCCATACAACAGACATGATTTTTAGACGTTTTTATAGATCCGGAACTCTTCGTGAGCGAGTTCAACTCGCACTTGACCGGTTTTATTATAACAACTTTACTTCAGAATCATAAAAGTATCCACACACAGAAGCCGGAGGCGGAGCGGAGGCGAAGGCGTGTCGGTTTTTCCTATGGCACCGCGCCGTCACCGCCTGCGGTGTGTGTGTAGGCTTTCATATGATTGAATAGAATACAACTCGCACGCCTTCGCCTCCGCTCCGCATCCGGCTTCAGTGTGTGGAGACTTTAAATGTTGGCCCTTCAAAATGTTTAGCATAGAAAGATGACATAAATAAACAGACTTCAAAATTAAATGTAATTACAATGGCGTCGCCAGTGAACGTTGAAGTAACGCTTTAGGGTTAATTTAGATTGGGCGGAAAAATGCTCGAGCCCTCAGATGCTTGTTAAATTTCAACTTTATTCCATTCAAGCAAAGCTGAGAATTCGAACACGCACTACTGTCTTGTATGATTTTACGATTGTATATTATTTAGCTTTATCGCAATAGAATGTTGCTACTTTCAGTTATATCTAAATGGAATAAGGTTGATTTTTCTTGTTGTTTTTATTAAAACAACCTCTTATAAACTGAACTCTTCCTCCTCATCTAAATTAAACCGGTATTCCACTACACGATATTCAGGGACCCTTACCATAATCAGGGTTCAAAATTATCAAGATAAATATCCAAGATGAATATCAATATAATTATCGTGATAATTATCCGATAATTATGAAATATAAAATAAACTTTTCAGTTCTTATTTCTGGTATATTTGCTACCTATCACCATTTACATTAGAAGAACAAAATTAACACATTTAACTATCAAGAAACTAAAATTTTACTGCTAAACACTGAAATTCGCGTTATATACCCGACACACGCAATACAATACCAAAAATTTAAGAGGCAAATTAAATATTTCCGATTATATTTATCAAAGATAATTATCAACACATTTGCTAATTATCAAAGATAATTATCAACGATAATTATCGCTTTGAACCCTGCCTGACCCTAACTAAGGGAGTTGCAATAAGATTTAGAGCGTAAGGGTCCCTAATTAGGGCGACCGAACGGACCCGGCAAGCCTTGCTAATCGCCCTAACTACCGGGCCATGAATATCGTGTAGTGTAATACCGCTTTTAACCCTTAACTCTATAACCTAACGTCATTCCCTCGGCGTGGAAGGCGAACTATCTTCCGCTTTCCGCTTGCTCGCGTGACTTCGCTTATCAGGCCGGTATTTCTCCCATTTCTTGTGATTGAGTGTGTCGAAGTCATCGCAGTACTGCGCTATATCCTTCAGATATGTGGATAGAAGTAACAGTTCCCTATCTTTGTCTCTGTTAAGATGAGCTTGGCGGAATGCCCGGATTTTTAATCCGCTTTTGGGGTTCATTAGGAAGTTTCTTCGGATGTCGTCGAACATTATTGTGTTTTTTGAGCTGTATTGCGGGTACTTACCCCAGATTACGCCTAGGGGTTTTACCTGGAATGAAATGTTGTATTTCAGTAAATCAATATCTTTATTTCTTTAGGCTTACAAAATAAGCACAAGACGAGTCAAATTTTCAGACAAGTCAAATTTTAAGGTTTAGGCACATAATTATCAAAACAATATACTTAAGAAATAAAGTGATCATTGATTTTCTCTACGCTTCAATCATTTGTCCACTAGTGGATGAATCGAAATTAAACCACTAGCACGCGTATAACTTATGTGTCTAATACATGTCTTTTAATAACTAGCAGCGCCTCGCGGTTTAACCCGCGTTATTACCGTTCTTGTGGGAATTCCGGGATAAATATAGCCTATGTGTTATTTCAGATCTCTGTGCCAAATTTCATCCAAATTCGTTCAGAAGTTTTAACGTGAAAGAGTAACAAACATCCATCTATCCATCCATACTAACAAACTTTCGCGTTTATAATATCAGTAGGATCAGAAACTAGCGATCTGCGGTTTCCCAAGCGGGTGTTTCTATGGAAACGTGTCAAGGCTATTTCTATTCCATTGGAGCTGATTTATGGGATGAAAAGTCTTTTATTAGCCTATTTGTTATTCCAGGGCTAGAACTACGTCTATTCCAAATTTCAGCCCGATACGTTCAGTAGTTTTTGCGTGAAACAGGAACAAACATCCATACATCTTTACAAACTTACGCGTTTATAATACTACTAGATGCGCACCGCGGCTTCGCCCGCGAGCCAGATTTTTTTTCTTACAAATTTTAGAAATATATTGCACAAAGCAAACCCTCTAGGGGTTATGAGTAAAAATTAAAAATCGTGTTTAATTACTCACTCTATAGTTTATTTATACAGAGTTTTAAGTTAATCAAACCAAGGAATAATAATTTTCCATACAAACTTTACCACCGAATAGAATTAGAATATTAATTTGGAATTTTTAACCTTTTTTTGTTAAATAGTAACAAAAAAAGGTTAAAAATTCCAAATTAATATTCTGTGTTATTCTAGGTGTTATAACTTAAGTAGTTGCGGAGATTACTTATAACAAAAATTCACACAGACTTTCCCATTTATTAAAATAGTAATATTTGGTAGAAATTAAATTACTTGTATTTACTCACATCAATAGTTCCATATTTGGGTGTGTGAACTGTGATCATTGCTAGGTAGTCGAGGTAACACCAGATTTTGTAATCCTGGAAAGTAAAAGTAAAGTAACAGTAAGTATATTTATTGCAATTACATGTGAAGTTTATTAACAACGAAAAATTACAATCAAGGAATAGAAAAAATTACAACTTGTATACAATTGAAACCATTGAGCTAACTGCAGACGGTTGCAAACAGTCTAAAGGTAGCTCAATTGATCCATGTCAATACCAGTCGGAAGCGTCAAAGTAAAGAGATGGTAGTACAGAAAATATCACTACATAGTATAAAACTGTCGCTATTTCCCTATGTGCTTAAATCTTTAAAACTACGCAACGGATTTTGATGCGGTTTTTTTTAAATAGATAGTGATTCAAGAAAAAGGTTTATACATATAATAAAACCGTGCGAAGCCGGGGCGGGTCGCTAGTATATTAATATTTCAGCTTGCTAGCTTAGCTTTAGACAAGAGGTCGGCAACCTGCGGGAAACAACGCTTGCAAAGCCGCGGGCAGATGCTAGTCTATAATATACTAGCATCTACCCGTGGCTTTGCACTATTTCTATTGAAAGTTTCAAGGCTATTTCAGTCCTATGGGAACTGATATATGGGATGAAAAGTAGCCTTTGTTTGATTCCACGGCTAGAACTACGTCATTTTTGAATTTCAGCCCGATCCATTCAGTAGTTTATGCATGAAAGAGTAACAAACATTCCTGTTATAGTCATCATCATTCTATATTAGTCCACAGCTGGACATAGGCCTCCCCTAACTCGCGCCCTGTCTTCAGCTTGCCGCATCCAGCATCTGCCAGCAGTCTTTCTCAGATCATCATCCCACCTGGCCGGAGGGCGTTCTACACTGCGTTTGACAAGTAGCTTTAATAGTATTAGTGAGGAAGTAAGGATAATCCTACTAATATTATTATAAACGCGAAAGTTTGTATGAATGAATGGATGAATGTTTGTTACTCTTTCACGCAAAAACTACTGAACGGATATGGATGAAATTCGGCACAGATATAGATTATAGTCTGGAATAACACATGGGCTATATTTTATCCCGGAAATTCCCACGGGGACAGGAATTACGCGTGTGATACCGCGAGGCGCTGCTAGTATAATAATGCTGGACAATCCACACAGCACCATCTAGCCTCAAAGTAAGCACCTACTCACAGCTTGTATTATGGGTACAAGATAAAAATTATTTTACAATATAAATTTTACACATTAATTTAAAAATTATTTTTAAAATTACACTACACCCCTGCCTTTCTTAAATTTAACATAACTCTTTCCATCCAAAGGTTGCCTAGAAGAGATCGCTTTTAAGCGATAAGCCCATTGTACTTATCTTATGTAATGTCTTTATGTAATTTTCTTTTTCTGGTGTACAATAAAGGATTTTAGTATTGTGTATTGTATTATTTCTTTACCTGATGAGTAGAAACACCTAGCAGTCTCATCTTCTCCTCTATCCACTTCATGCCTGTGGCTGACCAGATCACAATGTCATAGTCTTCGTAGGCTGATGTGAGGAACTCGTGGAGATACGGCCGCATCAGCTCATAGCCTGGTGAGTGGAGATAAACTAAGTCGTCAACTGAAGAGGGTAATGAGTTTTTTTGAATCAGTAAATCAATATCTTTATTAGTCCACACAGCATCATCTAGCCACAAGCTAAGCAGAGCTTGTGTTATGGGTACTAGATGACTGATATACATACTTAAATCAATACATTACATACATATTTTTTATTATACATAGAAAACACAACAACAACCTATTGAGGTCAAAGAAGTGAAAGTAAAAATTAGGCCTAAATTTTCATTCATCATCATCATCATCATCAGCCTATATTAGTCTACTGCTGGACATAGGCCTCCCCTAATGAGCGCCATAGCGCCCTGTCTTCATCTTGACGCATCTAGCATCTGCCAGCAGTCTTTCGCACATCGTCATCCCACCTAGCCGGAGGGCGTCCTACACTACGTTTGCCAAGTCGCGGTCTCCACTCAAGAACACGTTTACCCCAACGGTTGTCGGTTCTTCGCGAGATATGGCCGGCCCACTGCCACTTCAGCTTGCTAATTCTTTGAGCTATGTCGATAACTTTGGTTCTCTGTCGGATGTATTCATTACGAATCCTATCCTTCAGAGAAACTCCGAGCATAGCTCTTTCCATAGCTCGCTGAGCGACTTTGAACTGGTGGACCAGCCCTACCGTGAGTGTCCACGTCTCAGCTCCGTAGGTCATTACGGGTAGGACGCACTGATTGAAAACTTTCGTTTTCAAACATTGCGGTATGGATGACGAGAAGACTCGACGTAGTTTTCCAAATGCTGCCCAGCCCAGCTGGATCCTCCTCTTGGCCTCCTTCTCGAAATTGTTTTTACCCAACTGCATAATCTGCCCAAGGTAAGTGTGCTCGGAAACGATTTCGAGAAGGTGGCCTTCTACGACTACCGGTCCCGTATCAATTTGGCAATTGGTCATGACTTTGGTTTTTTCCAAATTCATGCCAAGACCGATGCGTCGCGAGGCTGATGCTAGGCCGTCCAGCATGTGGGTCAGCTCCTCTAGCGACTCCGCCATTAAGACTATGTCATCAGCGAATCGTAGGTGTGAGATGTAATTGCCGTTTATGTTTATGCCCTTACCTTTCCAGTCCAGAGTCTTAAATATATCTTCCAATGCGCTTGTGAACAGTTTCGGGGATGTGACATCCCCCTGCCTCACTCCTCTGCGCAATTGGATGGGTTTAGACTGCTGGCCCTGTACTTGGACACTCATAGTGGCGGCTTCGTAGAGACACCTCAGCACCTCGATATAACGATAGTCTACTTGGCATCGCTGTAAGGATTCTAGAACAGCCCAGGTTTCGACGGAGTCAAAGGCCTTTTCATAGTCCACAAAAGCGAGACACATGGGCTGATTATACTCTTCGGACTTCTGTATAATCTGCCGCACTGTGTGAATGTGGTCTATGGTGCCATATCCTCCGCGGAACCCGGCCTGTTCCGGTGGCTGAAACTCGTCGAGTCTCCTGGCGAGACGATTCGTGATCACTCGCGAGAACAGCTTATAGACAAAATTTTCATTAGGCTTACAAAATAAGAACTTATACAAGTCAAATTTTAAACTATAGGTACATAATTATCTAAATAATATATGAAATAAAGTGATAATTAATTTTCTCTTCGCTTCATTTTTTTTGCCGCTAGTGAATGAAGCGAAAAATAAACCACTAGCATGTGTATAACTTATGTGTCTAATACTATGTTTGTTTTATAAATAATTAATACTACTGTCAGTGTGGAGCTGAGCGATGCATTTATTTTATTTTTAAAATCTTTGGAAAACTTACAGCTAGACAATGAGTAGATACAAATAATTTTTAAATTAAGGCCAATTAAAAGTTTCCACTAATAATAAACTAAAGTAGCAACTTGAGATTAATTTCCAGAAAGTAGTAGTAGTAGTTTGATACCCACATCATCAGCCTATATCAGTCCACAGCTGGCCATAGGCTTCACCTAATGAGCGCCATAGCGCCCTGTCTTCAGCTTGCCGCATCCAGCATCTGCCAGCAGTCTTCCGCAGATCGTCATCCCACCTATGATGATATGAGTTTGACACCCTTTAAATATGTAAATATAGTAGCTGACCCAGTCGTGATTTCACTACCATAGTTCTTGTACTTTCAACAATATCTTGATGAATAACCCAGTCCACTTTTTTATAAATACCTATAATGCTGGACAATTCACACAACATCATCTGCACCAAGCTAAGCAGAGCTTGTGTTATGGGCACTGATATACTTAATTATACTTTAAATATATTTTTTTATTAGACACTGAAAGAAAACAAAACAGAAAAAATATCTGCAGATCTTACAAAACTTTTGTCCCGAGGCGGCAATCAAACCCAAGGCGGGAAGCGCCACAGATGTTGTTAAATGGGAAAAAACACTGATTAGACTTTGCAGAAAGACTGCTTAAAACTGTCAGATTTTAGTAAATAAATTATTTCTAGTTCTTACCAGTCTCAGCCACAGATCTGTGATCAAACAAAGTGTAGTCAATATCTAGTACTAGCAGTTTCTTGCCTTCTCTCGGCTCGTTCAGCACTTTGACATTGTAATCTCGGACTCTTTTGTTTATTTTTGCTAGGTACACCTGGAATGTGTTACAAATAGGAAGTTCATTAGCAAACTAAATTATTATTGAAGAATACTAACAAATCAAAACTTTATAACTTTTTAAACTATCATGGTTTATAACACTAAAGTCATTGAATACGAGATATTTACCATGATTTGGTTTCTTGAGTTTTTCGATATTTCGGCACTGTTTCAAGCGCCAAAAGTTCTTTCGTGATTATGGCGCTTGAAACGGTGCCGAAATATCGAAAAACTCAAGAGAAACCAAATCATGGTAAATATCCCGTATTCAATGACTTTGAATCAAAACTAGTATTTAATATACAATTGAAACGATTGAGTTTCCTGCAGAAGGTTGCAAACAGTTTAGAGGTAGCAAAACTGATCCATATCAATAAAACTCCACTGAAAACCAGCGCTGGGTAGACACATCAGTGTTTATCCAGCACAGCGCTGAGTGGAGGCCATTATTGCCTAGGACTCTGCTGCGCACACAATGGAAAAATATGTTATATTAGTTAAGTTTCTTTGAATCAGTTTTTTTTTGTTGTGTTGAGGTAAATAAATATATTTTCTTTCTTTCTTTTAAATCCCCAAGCTGCATTGTCCCACTGTATGGCGAGGCTGTTGCACCAGATACTCACTAGCTAGAGAGTCATGCGTCGCATTGACTAGACGCTCAGATAAAATTGCCGCTGATTGAATACATCCACCAATAACTCAGCTGAAAATTACATTGTACTATATGATCACCTATCATGCCTTATATCCATAAACTGCGCACTGACATGGCAATGCGGCCTATTCCTCTAGGTTTCTGGTAAGTGCAACTTTGTAATCAAATTACCTACCTCTTGTTTCTCCACATCTAGCTCTTCCTCCTCGATATCTAGATCATTGACCACGTCTTCAACATCCGGCTTCACCTGGGCACCCAAGATGGCTTCCTCTAGAGACCCCATCATCATGATCTTTAGGTTGGGCTTTAAATTCAGCTCAGAAAGTGTGTAGTTGTCAGTGGCTACTTTTCCTGTTCAATTTTGAAATAGCATGAATTAATAGGAGGCTTGTAAGTACCCAGCAGTAGCAGTAGCAGTAGAAACAGGGCAGTAGAGTAATAATAATAAATAAGGAACAGAAAGCTGTGCAACTGGTTTTTTCATTTTGTTAGGCCTACAGGCTCCGGTAAGCCCAATTACATTAAAAAAACAGTCACTAACGTTTGCAGAAGAACAATAGAACGGCATAACACAACATAACCTATGTTTTCATCCATCCTTTGTTTATTAAAAAAATACGTGACCTACGCATTTGCAGCAACCTTCGTCGACCTCCTAAGAGTATAATATGCAGAAATAAGAGACGTACTTACCCTGAAATTTAACATTTAGCAGCTTTTGTCTCTCAGGCCGGACGCCCGTCGCATTTTCGATAGCTATCTTCAACATGGCTACGGAATCGGAAGGCGAGAATTCCGGTATTTCGAACTCTTTCCCATTCCATTTTACACTTAGTTTCAGCAGACTTTCGTTTAGATCACACATTTTTGTTGATAAAAAAGAAAATACTTTCAACCAACAAACAACATGACACATAAACAAAACAATTTCTATTTGACAATGACATAACAATGACAGACGTTTTTCTGCTGACCACAGAAAATGTTTTTATTAAACAGCCTTTTGGCTTCTATTGCGAGTGGCACGAAATTGAAATATTTTGTGATACTAAGTGAGATAATAGGGGAAGTTACTTTGCGATAATCTTAATATGTATTACTTTGTTTAATGTTGTAATAAACAATAAACAATGTACCTAAACTAGCCTGTCTACAACTAACCAGATATAATGATAATAATAATATAATAATTACCGGACAGTCCACACAGCATCATCTAGCCCCAAGCTAAGCAGAGAGCTTGTGTTACGGGTACTAAATGACTGATATACTTAATACAATATACTACATAGATAGATATTTTTTATTATACATATTAAACACCCAGACCAACGAAACAAATTTCTGCAGATCGTGCACAAATTTGTTCCGAGGCGGGAATCGAACCCGCAACCTCCTGCGTCGCAGGCGGACCTTCGCCCACCGCGCTACATCGGTCGTCGAGGTAGGATACTTAGGTAGGAAGTAAGTAGGTAGATGAAAGGTCTTAATAATAACGCAGGGCAAGCTATTGGTGATTATTAGCGACACCACGGGTAGGTACGCAGTGATCCCGGGGATTTTGCCTGTCAGAGTGGAGTCGAGAGAGTTGCATCTTGGGAATATAGACTCGCGGCTGTACCTACTGTTTTCAGATAAACAATTTAACCTTTGGCACCTAGATATATTAAGTATGTAGATTACTAAATTAAATTTAATCCGATTATGCTGGCGTGTCCAAAATAAATGTTTCGGGCTCGTACACTGGATCCAACGTCCTCGACCGGATCATTTCTTTGTAGATAAAAGCGGACTTTCTCGGGGTTCTGGTTTTATCATTGCTGGAGAAATCCACCTCGTACAAGCCGAACTTTATTCTGAAAAAAAAGAGATTAAAAGCGGTATTACACTACACGTTATTCAGGGCCCTGAATATCGTCCGGGTCCGGGTCCGTTCCTTAGGGACCCTAAATCTTATTACACCACTCTTAGTTAGGGCATAAGAATAAATAATAACTGAATAGAAGGGAATCTTCTTTGATCTAGTCCCAAATGCCGCCATTTATATACCTACTTCCCCCTTCACCTCGTTACGCCCCTCTGTCGTTCAAGCGTGTTGCCAGGGTTGCTACTGCACTGTACCGCGCCGCGCCCCGCCGCCGTCGCGAGGCGAGGCGAGTGAGAAAAGGTCAACGACCGATGTTCACGTTCCTTTGATTAGGTACCTACCTAATTAGTAAGATAATAAATAAAATAAAAATAAAAAAGCCTTTTTATTCCGTAACCATCTAAGTAACATATTGAGGTATCAAATCAACCTTAAAAGTTGAAATTTAGTAAGATAGGAACCTACAAAAACACAATGATATTAAGAAAATATTACTTACATAGGGTATGTACTACTCTGTCAAGAAAGTACCGGGAAAAGATCAATAATACAGAAAATGTTTGTTATTCATCCAAATTTATTTTATCACCTTCAAAGTATGCTCCTTCAGAAACGATACACTTACGCCAACGAATTATCCAATCATCAAAACATTTTTTAAACGCTGTTTCCGGAATTGAGTTCAGTTCTCGCCGCGAATTCTCCTTTATGTCTTGTACCGATTGAAAACGGGTGCCACGAAGTGGTAATTTGAGTTTAGGAAAAAGAAAGAAGTCGGCCGGAGCCATATCTGGTGAATATGGTGGTTGCTCGATGGTATTTGTTGAGTGTTTGGTCAAAAATTCGGTCACAATGATGGCCTTGTGCGAAGGCGCATTATCGTGGTGCAAAATCCAAGAATTTTCTTTCCACAAATCTGGCCTTTTTCGTCGAATTTGCTATCTTAAACGCCGCATAACGCTCAAATAATATTCTTTATTTACCGTTTGACCTTCCGGCAAGAATTCTGTTCAAGAATTTTGTTTTGATGTTCCATTTAGAGCCCATGTGACGCCATTTTTAAATAAACATTTCATATTGAAAATGAAACATCGTCGCAAGTTGCACCTTGCATGTCTTATGTTTCATCATCATCATCATCAACCTATATTAGTGTCTTATGTTTGGTGTAATGAAATTCAAATCGCCGTCTTATCTCTACGATAAGTTGTCATGGTTGTCTAGTTCCAGATCTTGTGGCTCTCGCCAGTGCTCGAGGCAGCTCGAGATACAGCGGCATAGCTCGGCCTGTTTCAGAGGCAGCTTCCGCTATGCAGCCTCGAAGTGCTGGAACAATATTCCGCCACCGATAAGGAACCTGCAGAGTTTACATAGTTTTCGATCTAAATTAAAGTATTTTTTGCTTAACCATCAGAAGGAACAGGAAAGCCTTAGGCACGACACGAGTGCTCTATAATAGGTAATGTTAGCTTATGTGTCGTATTGCACCTTTTAAAACCTTTATTATGTTATTTTTTTTGTTTCGTTTATTAATTATTTGGTATATTAGTCAATTACGTGTATTACTCTCATTTGTTTTTAATTCTTTATTGATAGTTTTTATGTGTCAGTTTTGTTAATTTTAGCGTTGTTTGTATGTGTGATCCGTAAAGCCAGCATGTGGCTCTGACGGAAGACCAGCGTTGGTTGCTAGCTTGCTAGCAATCAACTCATGCTGTGAGATATACTAACTATTATGTAATCATCGTATAGAGTATAAGTGTAATATGGTATCCTAATAAACAGTAGTCACCATACAGATCTCTTTGATTTCACTCGCCTCCGAGTCCATCCTTACATGGCGACCCGTGCCATATTTGGAGCGCGTGACGCGAATTCCTAGGCGCGCACGCCACAAGCGTCCCTTCAAACAACGTATCATTTAATTGAAATAAAAATTATATACCGATACCTTTAAACAAAAACATGAAAAAATCGGAAAACGCATCGTTCAAATATCGAAAAAGAAACCATGTTCCTGAACCAAAATGCGGCAAGTTCTAAAAATGGAAACTTCGAATTAATAAAATACAACTTTCAATGATGAGTGTGAAGATGATCGTGTTTTGACGCAGCGAACAAATTGATCAGTACATTAATCCAAATCTACAAACAAAATGTCACGTGAGATGGGCCTAGCAACAGCAGCAGTTCGACATGTCTAGGAGAGAATAGAAGAATAGAATAGAGGATCACTCTGCAGCGCCGTCATCAACAGCACCAGCACCTGCACACCAGCACCTGCACACCAGCACCTGTAGGGTATAGACCCTGACATGAAGATCGACGAGAGCAAATTAAAAATCAGTGTTGTGATAGTGTTAAAATATTATTCGAGATCGCGCGCGGTACGTTTAGATAAAAATATAGGTAAGACGTATAGACTGAAACCTGATAGTGTGAGCGAACTGTAACCTGATAATGTGATGCGATTTAATTAATGGATATCTCTGGATGATGAACAATGACAAAAAAAAACATTTCGCTGAGTGTTTTGTTTTTATTACGGTAACATTTTAAATGATAAGAGGTATGTGTCTTTTTTTTATTTAATTTTATTTGTATTAATTAATAGCAGATTATTTGATAGAACTTTATAATGAACTTTTAGCGATTAGAACATATTTAATTAAAATAGGACCTATTCGTAGAGAAGGTACGATTTCAGAGAAAAATTAAATGAAAGTAAAGAGATTATTAATCAATTTAATACGTATTTAGAAAATATAAGTAGGGGATAGGTGTACAAAATGATCCCCCTAAGGGAAAAGCTTGATTATGTTCAAAGTATGAAGGTTATTGAAAATTTTGAAGGAGATCAAGATGAATAATTTCAGTGCTAACGTTTTAGCATACCCTTATTTTGCGTTCTTTAACTTTGACAAGATTTATTTCAGATTTTCAAAAACATTACTAAAGGATCATTTTGGACACCTAGGTGTATAAAATGATCCCTGGGGTAGGGTCAAAATGATCCCCTATTATTATAGTTAGAATAAAAGATATGAGTACATAATCACGATTATGTTTATTTTCAACACAAATAATAATCAAAAATAGTTTACTTAAATTCTTATAGTAGGTACCTTATGAACACTGTGTCTAAATACCAAGGTAGAAATTACAGAACCTAAACAATAATTAAACATCTTTCTTTTTCTTGAGATCAGAAATTTTTAATAACACATAGTAATAACTCATCAACTATCCTTTTTTCACAGCTTCTAAAGCTTTTTTCATGGAATTTTCACTCCAGTTTTGACGTGTAGTTTTCCTTTTGTATTTGCTCGTATGATAATCTTTAAAAATATAAGCATCATGTGTATCAAAATAATTTATATATATTTATATAATTGGGACGGAAAGGTAATAAGCAATCGTACACAGGTATATAAAAAAACAAACTTAAAAACATTAATTTAAGTTCTATGATTCCAGGGATCATTTTGTACCTGCAAAAAGGGATCGTTTGACCCCAAGAGCACATTTTTCATAACATGTCTAAAAATAACCTCGAAACATAACCTTATTGAGATCGTAGCATGCTTGAGAGTAAATTGAATATTGATAGGAACAGCCAGTAAAACATTCATTCGGTAAAATGCAACCAAATTTCAACAATGAAACATTATTTTTATGCTTACCTTAGATTAGACACACCAATTTTCTTTTTTCCGAAATATTTCGACGCACAACACTCACATCGCCATGACACCTTGTGAGATCACTGAGCGGGGAACGGGAAAGACGTTTGCTTTTAAATCAGATAAATGGCATTAGTAGTTTGCTGGGAACCATAGGGGATCATTTTACCTCGAGGGATCATTTTGTACACCTATCCCCTAAAATTAAAAGAAGTAAAGAAGAAGACTATTATATTTTGAGACATTGTGAGAATATAAAATCTTTGTATTCTGAGATAAAATTAATGACAGAAAAGATTAAAACTACTTGTGTAAAAATGGAATTTGACCTAAAAATTGCTTTGAACTCATTACCTGTTATGTCGGATGAAATTTGTGACACACAAAAATTGATCGATGGCATTAATTATTACAGCTCAGTTCTGAAAACTGAATCGCATTATAATTTAATTAATTTTGTTCTGAGAACTAGGTTTTCTCAAGGAGCTAAATTAAAGTTAGCATCTAAATATGACAGTATCGAGTTACTTTTGAGTGATATGCGACGAATCTTATTACCACAAAAATCGGCAAGTGCTTTGCAAAAACAAATGCTCAGTTATCGGCAGAATGATTTATCAGTTGATGATTTTGGTAAGAAACTTTCGGAAATGTTTGTTAGTTTGACAATTGCTCAATCTGGAGGTGATTCGACGAAATATGATGTATTAAAATCGATAAACGAAAAACAAGCTATTCGACAGTCCATCCTTACAGCTGAGGCAGAGCCATTTTGTTGCAGATTTACTCTTTCCATTTTAGTCTCAGTTTAGTCTATGTTTAGTCTAAGTATACTGTGTATTGTGTAATTCTGTAAACAAATAAAAATATATTCTATTCTATTCTATTCTATTCTATTCTATTCTATTCTATTCTATTCTATTCTATTCTATTCTATTCTATTCTATTCTATTCTATTCTATTCTATTCTATTCTATTCTATTCTATTCTATTCTATTCTATTCTATTCTATTCTATTCTATTCTATTCTATTCTATTCTAATTCCGAGTGCACAACACCGCGAGAGTCAAAGAAAACAGTCAACATGACTTTGACTTTTGATCGACTTTGGCGTGGTTTTTTCGGTTTCGGTTCAGTTGGAAGGCGCCACTCCGAAGCTTGTTGACTAGTTTGCATGTCAAACTCATAAACCCACGTCTCGTCACCAGTAATAATGCGTTTCATGAATGTTGGGTCGGAATTGACTCGTTCTAGCATGTCCTCAGCGACTCTCATGCGGTTGAGTTTTTGGAGAAAATTCAGGTCTTTTGGGACTAGTCGAGCGGCAACATGTTTCATACCCAAGTGATTATTTAAAATGGTACGGATCGACTCGTGAGATACAGAAAGTTCGGCGGCTATCTCTCGCAAAGTTGAATGAGGATTTTCAGTCACTGTTTCCTTCACTTTTGCGATGTTAACTTCAATTGCAGACGTTGATGGCCTACCAGAGCGAGGCAAATCTTCCATCACATCTCGACCGCTTTTGAACGCTTTGTACCACTCATAAGCACGTGTTTTTGATAAAGTCGATTCACCGAAAGCCTTCTGTAACATTTTCAGTGACTTCGAACACGAAATTCCATTGGCGATGCAAAACTTAAGACAAACTCTTTGTTCGATGTTTTTGTCCATTGTGAAATTCGCAATACACACTAGATATGATGTAACTAAAAACAGCACTGTATTTAATATAAATAACAGATGCAACTCAAACTCCGCGCCAAAATGGAAAACAGTTGTGCCAACCTAACAACAACAAAAAAAACAAAAATTTGAATTTGGAACCATAAACAAATCATCCATTCCCGATACTTTTTTATTAACATTATTTTTATCAATCTAAAAAAAATTAAATTTGTCTTCGTTTTGAGTTATTGTTACAACCGATCACACCACAATAACTTGACCGTGACGTTATATTCTAGAGGTACGTACCTAACTTACACAAATATTAAAATCTGCGTGCGGCGTTGCCGGCTGTGTGACAGCCCTACTGAATGGGCCCGCCCACTGCACGTTTAACGTGCAGAATCGCGTAAGCTAATATCGTGATCTTGAGCGCGTTCGGAGCGAAGTTTCCCTTCTACTCTTGTCTATTCTTATGGTTAGGGTTAGGGTCCCTGAATATCGTGAAGTGTAATACCCCTTTAAGCAAAATATAAAACCGGCCAAGAGCGAGTGGACTCGCACAAGAAGTTAACACGGAATCTGACGCAGATTCGCGCGAAATTCAAATCTTTTAGCGGTGTCCACTGTTATTTAGAAATAGAAGTATGTACCAGGAAAGTAGTTTGCTTGATTGTGATAATATTTTGATTTTTATGATATCTCTTTTATTAGGTAGGTACCTTTATAAATTTCTGTCTATAAATTTCCGAAAGTAGCACTAAATATAAATTAGTTAAAATTGGTTGATAGAAAATGTTTAACTAATTACGGACTTTTCCGCTAGTTACTCATATTCCAAGTAGAAAGTATACAATGTTACTAACAGTAAAAAAAAATCGAGCGGATCTGTACCAGATAGGTAGGTACCTACCGCGTCGAAAACTCGGAAACGGACTACACTCGGATAGGTTACAGAGTTTTTGAATATCCCCGCTGATTGAAAGAAAGAAAGAAAATTATTTATTAGACATACATAACTAAAAAATAACAAGTATGACTACTTTACAATATAAACAGATAAACTACACGGACACACTATTTAAAGGGTATTACACTACACGGTATTCAGGGACCCTAACCCTAACATGCCCTAACTAAGAGTGGTGTAATAAGATTAGGGTCCCTAAAGGACGGACCTGGACCCGGACGATATTCAGGGCCCCTGAATAACGTGTTGTGTAATACCCCTTTTAGTACTACGGGAAACATAGACAACAAAAACACACATAGCTAAACAGTGGTTAGGTACCTACTAAGCAGTTCTTCCGTGAGTGGTTAAAAAGAAATGCAAGTGGACGTGTGTCTAAGAGGTCTTGGCTCAGCTTGATGCTCTCACACAAATAATAATAATAATACCTAATAATAATTGGCTGCTTGAGCCTAGCTTCGCGGTCGGTGATCCACCGTTTTGATATATTTTTTACTGTAGAATAGTTTTATAAAAAAATTGTATTTCTATAGTAAAAAATGTATTTTTTAATGAGAATTTAAATAAATAAAGTGTATAATAATAATAAACGTTTATTTCAGACAATATTATCCATATGAGTACACATACACATGCCTCTTACATACTTACTACAATACAATAAAAATAATATAAAATAAATAAGTACATACCTACTTTAGGTATATCTACTAATACTAATTCTATCAAATAGGAGACCTATTGTGAAAGCTGGTTTTCTGCCAAGACCAGTAGAGATAGATTGAATGTACTCACTTGTATCCATGAAGCCATTCGAAATTATCCATCAGCGACCACACAGCATATCCTCTGATGTCACAACCTTCGTCAACAGCATCAAGCAATGCGTTCAGATATCCACGAAGGTAACTAATTCTATCGTCATCCAAGAGACCTCCTTTTGTGGCCCAGCCGTTCTCAAGAACGAAAATAGGGGGATTTCCGTAGAGGTTCTTGACCTCTAGTAGAACTTTGAAGAAGCCCCATGGGACATCCTAAAAAGGAAAAATACTAAGGTACTGAGGCAGAAGTAGGTACCTATCAACGGTACTAAGTTCTAATGATAATACATTTATTTTAATCACTACATATTACTACACTACACTACATAGTATAAAACAAAGTCGCTTTTTCTGTCCATTTGTATGCTTAATCTTTAAAACTACGCAACGAATTTCGATGCGTTTTTTTTCAAAAGATAGAGAAGAGTGATTCAATTTTATACGTATAATGAAGCCGGGGCGGGTCACTAGTAGGGGAGAGTGGGGCATAATGGGGTCACGGGCCAGAACGGGGTTTCTCCCTGTAGCCGCAACCGCAAGCGATAATCACATGTTTTATCCATCGTCGGGTGGCCATTTTACATCGGGACTAGTACGTAAGTCACTGGCGGCAGAGAGCATGCGTTGATTTTTAAGAGGCATTAATATTTTTTCGCGACGTTTTATCTAATTTGGTGTTGTGACTGAATTGCTTGGAAAATAAGTATAATAATAAGTAGTAAGTTTTGATAACTGTATGGTTTAGTTCCTATGTTTTCTTAAGTTCTTTGTTGACGTCAAGTTGAGGTCGATAATACTTTATCGATTCATTGATTTTGTTATTGACGGTTTATTAGAAACGTAAACCTCGGGGCATAACGGGGACGTAGCTACCCATTATGCCCCTTCCCCGTTATGCACCTTTATTATTTTACGTATGTTGGTCTCATGTTTATTCAATTTTTATTGTTTTAGCTATGCAAAATACACTCGAGAGCAATGAATCCGGGTCACTCAAAGAATCCAAAAAATCTCGGAAAGTAAGAATGCTAGGTTAATGCAATAAATTGTATTTAATAGACAATTTAATACTCCTTAAATGAAAGTTAAAAAAATATGAGTCACCATACATTTTATTTACACAAAATTACATAAAGAAAAAAAACTGCTGATCTCTCCTTAAAAAAAAAATAGGAAACATGAAATTTTTGAACTTTATGACGATTTTCTTGAATTTCAATACTTCGTATTACCTCCTCGTGCTTCCATTACTGCGTTTACGCGGTTTGGCATGCTGTACACCAAGTTCCTTATACGATTTTGGGGAATATTCTCCCATTCCTCTGTGAGAGCAATTTTGAGCTCAGGAAGCGTGATTGGGGGAGGGTTTCGTTGTTTTACGCATCTCCCTAGCTCGTCCCAAGCATGCTCGATCGGGTTGATATCCGGGCTGCGCGCTGGCCACTCCATACAAGTAATGTTCATCTCTTGAAGGTAGTCATTCACAATCCTACCTGTATGAGGTCGGGCATTGTCATGCATAAATATAGCATCCTCACCCAAATTGACCATAAATGGACCAACGTGTTCGTTGAGGATTTCTTCCACATATCTTACGCTAGTTAAAGAGCCGTTTTCTATGATCACCAGCTCTGTGCGACTTTCAGAGGAAATTCCGGCCCACACAAGTACAGACCCACCACCGTAGGCTACTTTTTCTTCGATGCATGCTTGCTTGAATCTTTCCCCTGGTCTTCTATACACTCTGTGTCTTCCATCATGCTTGTAGAGCATAAATTTTGATTCGTCGGAGAACATAACTTTCGACCAATCTTCAATACTCCAATTTACGTGGTTCTGGGCATATCTTAGTCTTGAAATACGATGGCCACGCTCCAGTTTAGGGCCGTTTGCAGGTCTAAGGGGTTTTAAGTTAGATTCAGCAAGCCGACGTCTTACTGTCCATGCACTTGGGTTACTTCCTCCGAGGCGTCGAAACTGATTTGTGAGTTCAGTTCCTGTGAGAAAGCGAGTGAGTGACCCGGATTCATTGCTCTCGAGTGTATTTCGTGCTCGAAGAAAAAAACTTCATGAAACAGTTTATCGGTAAGAACGATGAAAAAGGCTATTGATGCGGTTCTTAAGAAATCCATGGGTTACAGAAAAGCTGCAGTACAATATGACATACTACAGACCAAAAAATAGTAAGAAAAAGAAGACACGGAAGACTTGGAAAGACTTGGCTTTGGCACAGGAGCACGAAGATATCTTTGTCTTTATTGCGTTGATGCTTAAAACACCTATTTGAAATAAACAGAGGATTGGGTCGGTTGCCAGCTGTGCGGACGGTGGTCTCATACGGCCTGTGCTGGTGTTCATAATTCTGACGCTGTACATATTCACATTAGCATCCATAGCGTGAATAATTAGAACATTATTGGGTACCCCGTTATGACCCATTTTCAGTACCCCGGGGCACAACCCGGGGTAGGGGCATAATGGGGTTTTCGTAAGGTTTTAGTAAATTAAGAAAATAAAATGTTATTTCAATGTTAGCGTTACCCAAGAATATGCCAAATGCTACTTGAATAAATGCTAAACAGGCTGTGATTAATGTTTTTATTTAAATATGACTTTTTTATACTTTTATCACTGTTTTTCCTTACCGTCCCCGTTATGCCCCTCGTTCCCCTATATTATAAAATAAAGTCGCTTCCCGCTATCTGTCCGTCTGTCTTTCCGTATGTACCTATGCTTATATCTTAAAAACTACGTAACGGGTTTTAATGCATTTTTTAAAATAGATAATGTTTGAAAAGGAACGTTTGTTGTATGTATAATACACCCGCGCGAAGCCGGGGCGAGTCGCTTGTTTAAAGATAAGATAAGCAAAAGTGAGCAACTACAGCGATTGTCTTCCGTGACACCTAATCAGCTGTGTGAAAGATGGCATAGGCGGCCATTAAACGGTCAATTATATTGCACAATATTACAAATTGTGCAATAATATTGACCGTTTAGGGTTAATATTGAACTCGTTTGGAATCAGAGCGTCTTTCAATCTTATTGTACAATAAAATTATTGTACAATTTTATTTTAGGTCAAGGGGCCGCCTTAGAGCTTGTCCAGAAAGGGCGTATCCGGCGCGAATCGTTACGCTCGAAATCACTCGCGCGTCACGGAGATACTAGACACCCATAGGTACATCGCATCCACAAGCATCGCGCGAATTCAAAACACGCGCGTAAATCGCGTGCACTACGCTAGACTCTCAACTCGCGCGTATTGCGCGCGAGTCGAGAATACTGGGGAAGCCTTGTTGCGTCCAGTTAACGCGCGAACATGGCGCGAACTGTGCATGTATCGATACGCAATTCTCTTGCGCGGTGGTACCTACCTACCTTGTGGACGCAATGGTCGCGCGTAATACGCGCGAGAGAATCGAGGCGAATTCGTCCTTTCTGGACATGCTCTTAATTCAAAATACTCCGAGAACAGTTATCGGAAATAATAAAATCACTTGCACTTGCCACTCGCACTTTATACTTAATGGCGGCTCCACTTTTGTGCCGTGAAGCTCCGTAAACAGGCGTGAACGTAAATATGGATGGTTTTCGCGGGGTTCACGCGTTTTCACGCCTGTTCCCCGATCAGTGTCGGTATTTTATCCCGCGACAAAGGGTTTGCGCCCCTTTCGCGCGGCGTTCACGCGTACACATCCACATTCACGGCCCCGTGCCAGTTTACTCCAGACTACAAGGGCGTACGGACGTGTGCAATCGCTGCGCGCGCGCTATGGAGTCGAGCGTGAACAACAAACATACCTTGATCAGTTAAAGGAGTATTAAACCTTCCTAAATATCGGAAACTAAATTTAGTCGTTCCTAAATTCAGGATAGTTTAATAGCATTTAGGAAGGTAGCATCCGATTTAGGAAACGATTTAGGAAGAAGAATGGCTTCCGACGCTCTAAATCTACATCGGCTCCTAAATCGGAAAGGTGTAATAATATTTAGGAAGCTCAGTCGCTCAGTCGCACAGTTGGTTGGATGGATGTTTGTTACTCAATCACGCCAGAACGGCTGAACGGATTGGGATGTAATTTGGAAGTGAGATAGATAGCGCATAGGTATAGTCTGGAATAGCACATAGGCTACTTATGATTTACTCGTGCGAAGACGGGGTGGGCCACTAGTATTATAAATGTGAAAATTTAGATGGATAGATTAATAAATAGATGTTTGTTACTCAATCACGCCAGAACGGCTGAACGGATCTGGATGAAATTTGGCACAGAGATAGATTATAGTCTGACTTAGGCTATATTTTATCCATAAACTTTCTTGTTTTGGACGTTTAAATAGTGTTATGTTGCCACAGCAAACAAAGTTATTGAAGCAGCAGCTCCTACATACGTCCATTTCGCGGCGGGTTTCACGAACGATTGTGAGCATTCCGTGAATGTGAAGGGTACAACTTGTGCCGTGAATACACGGCACAAATGTGGAGCCGTGGTAACAAAGTGTTAACGAGGCAATCTCGACAGAGTGTGCTATCGGCACAACCTTCTGTTGCCGCTGTCACTCTGTATAAGATCTCATGTAAGAAAAGTACTTGTAAATATTGATTAGCTAGTTAAAAATCCTATGGGACTGACTAATCTTACTTACTAATAATCCGAGTAACCAACGGTAAAATCCAACCTTAAAGCGGTATAACACTACACGTTATTCAGGGCCCGGTAGTTAGGGCGATTAGAGAGCAAGGCTAGCCAGGTCCGTCCCTTAGGGACCCTAAATCTTATTACACTACTCTTAGTTAGGGTTAGGGTCCCTGAATACCGTGTGTGAAATAGGCCTATTAGTAATAAAAAATTAGAATAAATAAACTCACTTGTAACCAAGGCAACGCCGACTGGTGCCAAGCCTGATCTTTCACCAGAACAGCGCTCATATCATCCTTGAAAGAAGGTACCGGGTACAGTCCATCAAGCGAAGCATCTCTATAAGTGAGCTTTGTCGTATAACTGTTCATTCCGAGGAAGTCTGCTGACCCTCGAATCATGGCCGTTTCTAAAGACGATAGATCTGGAAGTCGCGAGTGTGGGTAGCCTTGCTCCGCACTCTTAGCTCCAACATTCTGTCTTACTTCGTGCGGGTAGTCACCGCTTTTTGAGAATATGGGATGGGCAAACTGGCCCCACTGGAAAAGCACAATTGGTTAATATTTGGGATCAATAATAATTCACCATATACCTATAGTATATAACACAGAATTTTACGACACTGGTATCAGAGCAAGCTGCAGGAGCTCCAAACAATTCGTGGTTTTGACAGCTTTCATTCACCATTCCGTCGGTCTCTTATTCGTTATAACTCGAACCCAGCTTTAAGCTGTGCTTGAGCAATTATAGAGGTAGGTTGTTGAAGTTTTTGTTTTGGTTTTTAGTTGTTATCTTGCTGTTACCTTCCTCTTGTCTGTTATTTTTATCAGTTTTTGTTAGGTTTTCGTTAAAAAATGACATTATTTACAAACATATCTATGCTATTATATCATAAAATAGCTGGTTTTATGAGCAATTAAATATAATGCACCCACCTCGAACTGCCTGGCATCAACAGCAGCTTGATAATCATCCATGGTCTCCGAAGCCGGTTCATACCAGTTATGATTGATAGCAATTCCCACCATACCTTGCTGAATCGACCTGTACTCTTGATCATACAAATGATAGACTTTGGCATGCGCCAGAAGCACATTCTTAGAACAAAGATATACAGTTATTCCCGTGGTATTAGCAAAAGGAACCCTAGTTTCAGCACCATACGGATCATTGCAGATCTTTTTAGGGTCATTCACTGTCACCCAAAGTTTGACTCTATCCCCTAATTTATCAAACAATACTTTAGCATAATCAGTGAACCATTCGATGATATTCGGGTTTGTCCAGCCTCCCATCACCTGGAGATTCCACGGCAAATCGTAGTGGTACATCGTGACGAATGGTTTCACTTTTTTTTCTATTAGAAGATCTATCAAGCTATTGTAATATTCAATTGCATTTTTGTTAACCATATGCGGAAATCCATGAGGGTAAATTCTGGACCAAGAAATGGAGAACCGGTAGAAATCCAAGCCTAGTTCTTTTATGATCTCAATGTCTCTTTTGTAGAGATGGTAAGAGTCAGCTGCGACGTCGCCGTTACTATTGTCTTCAATTGGGGTTGGTTTTTGGTGGGTTGTAATATCCCACATGGAAGGCCCTTTCCCTGATAAAATTAATACATTGTAAAACCTGTACAGTATCGTTCCAGTCAACATTGGGCAGAAATGAAAGGCTAAACGACGCTACCCCGTAAAACCACTATGTAGAAACAAGATGAATGCAATATTGAAGTTGTTGCTACAAAGTGAAATTTAAGGACAACAATGATTTTTAAGCAAATTTTTAAGACATTTATATACTTACCACTTTCCGAACAGCCACCTTCAATTTGGTACGCCGACGATGAAGCTCCAAACATTAAAGATTTAGGAAATTTCCGCACTCTGCTGCTGGTGCAGTGTATGACATTTTGACCAATGATCAGATGGAAACTGAAATGATAATAAGCGCCAATATTTTTTTTATTGTTGGTATACAGATTCAACAATACATATAAGGCCGAATAAAGAACCTTGTGAGATGCCACAAACTTTTCTATAGAACGTCACCTAGTACTTTATTAAAAGCCTAAGAGCCTAAAGTTAAATTTCAGTAACAATAATAATATCCCATCATAGCCCTGAGCTTAATTCTTCGATAGTATAGAAACGTCAAGATATAAGCATAGTCGATGTGCTGATAATCTGTCGGCCTCGGAGTCGTAATGATAGGAATGAATGATAGGATCGATTCATCGAAACGTACCTACCTACTATTTTTATTGGGATTTGGCACAGTGTAAATAAAGTATAATAAGTATAAATAAATAAATAATGCTGGACAATACACACAGCACCATCTAGATCCTATACAAAAATAGAATGTGTTAATTTATTACGAAAAGAAGCCAAACCTAACTCAGATAAAATAAAAATATAAAATAATTGCTTGCAAAAATATGACTTAATTATAAACTATAACATAAAGAGTACACATAAAATTATCCATTCATTACGGAAATATAATTAGATTACCTTGTAACTAATCTAGTTAAGTTAAAATCTTACCAAATCAATAAAACTCTGCCCATAGTCTTGTCTTCCTGAAAAACACAACCCGACTGAAACTGAAAGACTTAAAACAACTTAATTGACTAATTCACTTACAATGATGGCTTGTTACTGTTTGTCACTGGTACCATGGACACTAAGGCTCTTGTTATGACATATGCTGTAAACAGCGGAAACAGTTCAAGGAGTTTTACAAATATTTAGTCGTATAATAATAACTGTGTAAACTGTATCGCCATCATCATCATCCGCAGGTGGGAAAATACCAATGCTGGACATCACTATCACTACATAGTATAAAACAAAGTCGCTTTTTCTGTCCCTATTTCCCTATGTCCCTTTGACTACTTATATCTTTGAACTACGCAACGGATTTTGATGCGGTTTTTTAATAGATAGAGTGATTCAAGAGGAAGGTTTATATGTATAATAAAACCGTGCGAAGTCGGGGCGGGTCGCTAGTACAAAATATGGAGCGATGCACTTCAGTTATCAACTTTATTGGTTTAGGCTTCCTACCACTATTATAAACGCGAAAGTTTGTAAGTATAGATGGATGGATGGATAGATGGATGGATGTTTGTTACTCTTTCACGCAAAAACTACTGAACGGATCTGGATGAAATTTGGTGCTGAGATAGATTATAATCTGGAATAACACATAGGCATTTTATCCCGGAATTCCCACGGGAACGGGAAATACGCGGGTGAAACCGTGATATATATGTATACTTGAAATACTAATACTGCGCAGACGAAGTCGCGGGCACCAGTTAGTACAAAATACGCACTTAGACTATAGTCTTTTTAACATAGGAAGCGTTCCCTGACAGATGGAATGCGTTTCATTTCAATTGACTAGGATTTTGGCAAATTGAAATTTCGAAAATTCAAACAATTTTTATTTCATTTCAAACATATGAATTAAGCTATAGAAGTATAGCACGACACACAAATTATCCAAAATAAATTTATTTTAGCCTCCACGCGTAATAAAAAATAGAAATCAATAATTTTATGAAATCCGAGGCAATTTGTTTTGCGTAGAACAGAACGTAATAGAGTTGAGGCAAACAAATATTATTCCAGCAAATCTATAAATCGATTATCGCAAATTAAAATCGTAACTTTCAACATCATCATTTTAAAATTTTATCACGGAAGTATACATACCAATGATTATTGTTGATTCTTTGTTATTCATTTTCAATTACCTACCTATCTGCTGATATTATTACCGTCCTATTTGTAGGTTATGACGCATTACCTATTGGAAATGCTGATTTTTACTATTGTTTTTATTTATATAGACCTAATTTAATGTTTTACTTTGTTACAGTCATTTAAAATTAAATAAAATATTTTACGAATAATCGATTTTCGTTACTAAATCAAGTCAAAAATCGAATAAAATTTTTACGATTACACTTAGTTCATTTCTATAACTGTCAAACTGAAACGTCACGGAACGCTTCCTAGGTGAAAAAGACTATAGCCAAAATTATACATTCTTTAACCTAATTACGGTTAATTTAATTGTAACTTTTTTATTTTATTTATTTAGGTACCTACATTCATAAAAGCATAAATTACAAATAAACTTTTCTGATTTGATTTTTGAAAATTATTTGATTATTTAAACTACATGCTAAACGTAATAGGTACACTAAGGTTTGTCTGAATATGGAGGTGTAACCTGATTTCTCCTTTAATATTATCTCAGTATAATTATTATACTAGTTTTAATTTGCTTCTATTCGTTGATTGTATTTTATAAATCACTATCATACATTAAGAACGTGCATAGCTAACGTGTTATTGAGTGGAGACCACGACGCGAAAAACGTAGTGTAGGACGCCCTCCGGCAGGTGGGATGACAAAAATGCAGGTAGATGCTGGATGCGGCACGTTGAAGACAGGTCGCTATGGCGCTCATTAGGGGAGGCCTATGTCCAGCAGTGGACTAATGTAGGTGATGGTGATGACGAACTTAGCTCAGCTACTTGGGAAGAAGTTGGAATCAGTTTATGCCAATGTTTGGTCAGAAAGTAAAGCTAACATCATTAAAATGTTTAAAATAAAAACTAACATAGTACCTAAAGCACTTAGTACATAAAATTTCACGTAGTCAACTATAGTTACCTATGTTGGAAGTAATAAATAAAAACATTTGTAAAAATAAAAATAGCATACAAATTTAATCCCAAAATAAAAACGGGTAATAATTTAAATAAACGAATAACGAAAATACAGTACAAATTAAAAGTATTTAACAAACTATACTATGAATATCAATAAATTCACATTTGAATATTCCAATCGGGTTTAAGACAAAGTTGAATGAGACCTCATCTACATCTTCTTCTTGGAGTTTGCTGAAAAAAAAAAGCAAGAAGTTATAATAGTACATTGTTATGTTACCCAAGGGTTGAAAGTAACTTATTTAGTCCCGAGACGGGGTTTGGCGAGTGTAGCGAGGGCGCCAATAGTTCGAGGGACTACATAAGTTACTTTCGTCCGAGGTAAACACTGTGCTTTTCATTACGAATACAAGGAAATTATGAATATAAACATGAGAAAACAAATTGATCAAATTGCCAATAATTTTTTTTTCCATCTAGGACATGCGAAAGCCATACTGCCTTGTCTTTCGTATTTTTTGAATTCAGTGAATAGTCGCTAAGGCGATTTTTTTTAGCTTCACCATTTATTCTGCCATTATCATGGTTCATTATTAACGTGATAGCTGTCAGTTGAAAACGATTCTCCGTAGGGCTGAAAAGTATCAGTTTCAACCCGCTCTTCAGGCATGTTTAGACCTACTTTCCGAGTACGAGTAATGAAAAATTATGAAATTCACTTAATTGCTAAACGGTGATTCAAAAACTGATATTTTTTGTAAATAAAAGAGTTACAAAACTAAAGGAATATTGGTGGAAGATATTTTACGATACTGGTATCATCAAACCAAGTTGCAGGAGTTCCAAACAATTCGTGGTTTTTATAGTTTTCACTCATCATTTTGTTGGTCTCTCATTCCTTATCGAACTCGAACTTGCATCTTTTTGCTGTGCTTGAGCAAATATGAGTTGTTCAAGATTTTATTTTGGTTTTTTGTTGTTAGCTTGCTGTTACTCTGCTGCTGTCTGTTATTCTTATCAGTTTTTGTTAAGTTTTCATTCATAACTGCCATTACACAAAAATTATCTATGATTCTAAAGGCTGCAGCAGACCGGATGCGTATGCGTAGACGTAAGCGTAGACGTGCACGTACCACTGAGTTGTAATGTATGGAAATGTAGTATAAGACAGGACACACTGCTTGCGTAACGTAGACGTGCGCGTCAACGTAATGCGTAGCCCTACGCAACGCAGCTCTCAAGACACAAACAGGCTGCGTGACTTACGCCGTACCTTACGCAGAGCAGAACGGCAACGTCGCGTCGACGTTGTATTCAATCGCGCGCCATTATGGAAGTCACACCGAACAAATTTGAACACGCACGTACCTTTGCTGTGCGTTTCCCTACGCGCGTAATTGCAGTCAGTTGTATTTTATTACAAAAAAGTAGTATTTTGTTTTGTTTTGATTAGTAATGAATAGCGATAAAAAAGAAAAACTTTTTGAAATTGTGCGTAAATATGAATGTATATACAATCCAAAAAGTAAAGACTACAAAAATGTATCGTATTCAGGCACAATAGTAGTAATATTGCTTCCTCCTCGTCATGTGAACTACTAGGTCCATATATCTACCCAATCTTCGTGAGAAATCCTGCACAACAGCGACAAAAGCAGTAATACAGCTGCGGCAGCCGGACACGGGGCCTGCGTTGCGTTTTCAGCTCGATTGCGTAAGCGTAAGCGTAGACGTATGCGTAACCTGGAGTGACATTGGGTTACGCCGTAACTACGCGCGTGACTACGCATACGCATACGCATCCGGTCTGCTCCAGCCTTAAATCAGAGTATCGGTACTTAGAGAGAGGGTTATAAGAAACGCCAAAAAAAATTAAACCTTTTCACAACCTCAGGGGTGAAATTTACAAAAACCCTTTCTTATAGGGTGTAGTAACAGGTAGCCTCCAATTTTCTACTTAAAATCGCTTTTTCCTTTATAATTAACATTGTGTATTTAATTAGGAGATTACAGACCTGTTTCTTCGAAAGATAGCAGCCATCATCACGCCTCTTAGTAATTCGAGCTGCAAAAACCATAATATAGGAGTCAGGTTTGCTGTGAGTACGAATGAACATCTTTACTAATCATCACTACATAGTATAAAACAAAGTCGCGTTCTCTGTCCGTATAATCCCTGTCCCTTTGTATGCTTAAATCTTTAAAACTACGCAACGGATTTTGATGCGGTTATTTTAATTGATAGAGATTCAAGAGGAAGCTTTATACGTATAATAAAACCGTGCGAAGCCGGGACGGGTCGCTAGTAATATTATAAACGCGAAAGTTTGTAAGTATGGATGTTTGTTACTCTTTCACGCAAAAACTATTCAACGGATCTGGACGAAATTTAGTACAGACATAGATTATAGTCTGGAACAACACATAGGCTATATTTTATCCCGGAATTCCCACGGGAACGGGAGGGAATCACGCGGGTGAAACCGTGAGTTATTTTGTACGTGAAGGTTTGTATTGATGTATGAATGTATAGACAGGGCGCTATGGCGCTTATTAGGGGAGGCCTATGTCCAGCAGTGGACTAATATAGGCTGATGATGATGATGAATGTATAGATGTTTGTTCCTCTTTAACGCAAAAACTGCTAACCAGGTCGGGCTGAAATTTTTACTGAACTTAGTTCTAAGTCTGGAATAACAATAGGCTAGTTTTAATCCCATGATTCAGTTCCCATGGGATACATATATTTTGAAACTTTTCTTGATTGTAATTTTCGTTGTTAATAAAGATAGTAGAAAGTTTTTAGCTGCCCCCAGAAGGTACATATCATTTAAGTTATTAAACAGTATTAAACTTATTACACTGTACATATAATAATAATAAAACGTTTATTATATCATTTATTAAATTACCATTTATAACTAATAATATATTTATACACCTATATATTTTGAGACTTACTTACCTTACCTATCTTTGAAGTATATTTATTGACTTGTTGTAAATAGTATTAGTTATATATGTGACAAAATAATATGTAAGTATATATAATAAGTTATGCTTAAAAAGCTTGTCATCGACTTTGCGTCCGTAACGCCAACAGGAAAGGTTTTTGGCTGAAAAACAGCGCAGAGCGGCCCTCGTTCAGCACATACTGAGCCAACACCTATTTCGGCACAAAGTCATAGAGGCGAAACTCGATTTGATGCGTATCATTTGTGTTACTTTGATTGCAGACCTCCTTATTCATTGTTAGTTTTTTTTATAATTTATATAAGTATGTGTCGACATGAATGTTTTCTATTCTTTTCTATTCTAAATTGTAAGAAATGACTTACATCGCCGGCCCTGACGGCTATTGACTGGTGATCGAGGCTCCAACATTGGATGTTTCTGAATACAGAAAAAAAGGTGTAAATAAGATTGTATGAAATAAATTTAATGGATTATTATTGGAGAGGATTATTATTATGAGAGACAAAAAATTATTTATTTCTTACATATATAAAATTTACATGAAGTTCAAAAAAAACATCGTAATTACACACTTGTGTGTAAATTTGTGTAATACAGAGAGAAAGTACTCATTTTTTTTTGAATGAGATTGTTTGTTGCGCAGCATAATATCAGCCACGGGTCAGCTTTTATACCTACCTTGCAATACCACTGAAATTGATAGGATCTGATATTCTGCTGACTAGCCTTTGTTTAAGATAAAATAGATAATAAATCCAACGTCAACGTTGCAACGTCTTCAAAGGCGTAAACAGTTTCAAATTCATCATATCGACGTCAAACTTACTCTGAATTGCGCAATTTATATAAACCATCGAATTTTCTCTATTCTAAGGTAGACAAAAACTTGTCACAAACTTACGTAATCTAAAAAAGTTCCTTCTTTTATATTGGAGAAAACCTAACAGCAGTTGTGATTAATACGGGCTGATAATTCTGATAATGAGGTAAAAACAAGTGATCGAATAATTACCACAGTAACAGGGAACATGTGTGGAGTATAAAACTTGGAATTGAATAGTTCGTTGTAGTATTTTTGAGACTGAAAAGGAATATTAAAATAAATTATGCTAGAAAATTCACACAGTATCATCATGCCCCAAGTTATGCAGAGCTTGTGTTATAGGGCTAGTAATAATAAATTCTAAAATCACTACATAGTATAAAACAAAGTCACTTTTTCTGTCCCTATGTCAATTTGAATGCTTAAATCTTTAAAACTACGCAATGGATTTTGATGCGGATTTTTTAATAGAGAGTGATTAAAGAGGAAGGTTTATATACTTATAATAAAAACATGCGAAGCCGGGGCGGGTCGCTAGTAGATTATAAAAACCACATAAAAATATTTGTTACTACCTGAAGAAATATCTGCACATCGTATAAACTTTTTCCTAAGGCGGGAATCGAACCCGCAACGCGGTGCGTCGCAGGTGGATCAAGTAGTCAGTATTTGCGTTGATAAGCATTAATAAATTTCCAAAAATCTTACTATAATAATAAATGGGAAAGTCTGTGTGAATGTTTATCTTTGTAACTGCTTAAGTTATTTAAATAATATGTAGATAGTTTAGGACCTAGAATAGGACATAGGCTATTAAAGTTTGGAAATATTAACCTCTGAGAGGGTTAAATATGGTGGTAAAGTTTGTATGGAAAATAATTTATTCTTGGTTCTATTCACTCAAAACTCGGTAAAAATAAAACTATTTTTATTTTTACACAATGACCCCTAGGGAATGTGCAATAAATTTCTGAAATTTGTTCGAAAAAAACTCTGGTTCGCGGGCAAAGCCACCGGGAGCATCTAGTAGTTGAATAAAAAAAGGCTGACTACTTAGATTTGGTGCTCATTATGGGAGACCTATGTCCATTGTCCAACAGTTGACTAGAGTAGGCAGATGAATAAACTTACTTCTAGTAGATAGCGCGTTGGCGATAGAATATCATCTTCAAACCTAAACGAATCTGAAAAGTAAAAATAAACGTAAGTTCCTTACAACAGCTACCTAATAGTAAGAAACACGGTACCTACCTATACCTTCTGCCTGCCAAAGTCGATGTGAAATTTGTATACAAATTGCCCATAACCTACCCATGCTATTCCTGCCAAAGTTGACATAAAATGTTGTAAATAAATTTATTATTATTATTTAACCCATACTTAGCCCAAAATTCATTTTGTTTTTGCCACCATAAAAATAATGGCAAAAATAATTATTGTCATAGAGCGTAGAGCGCGCTACGGGGTGCTACGCCGTAGAGCGTAGAGCGCACTACGGGGTGCTATGCCGTAGAGCGTAGAGCGCGCTATGGGGTGCTACGCCGTAGAGCGTAGAGCGCGCTACGGGGTGCTACGCCGTAGAGCGTAGAGCGCACTACGGGGTGCTATGCCGTAGAGCGTAGAGCGCGCTATGGGGTGCTACGCCGTAGAGCGTAGAGCGCGCTACGGGGTGCTACGCCGTAGAGCGTAGAGCGCACTACGGGGTGCTATGCCGTAGAGCGTAGAGCGCGCTATGGGGTGCTACGCCGTAGAGCGTAGAGCGCGCTATGGGGTGCTAAGCCGTAGAGCGCAGAGCGCGCTACGGGTGCTACGCCGTAGAGCGCAGAGCGCGCTACGGGTGCTACGCCGGAACATAGCACGCTTAGCATAGAAAAGACTTCAACGCGCACCCATAAAGATGTATAGGCTTTCATAAAATCCTGACGTAACGTAAAGTTTTCAAATTAATAAAGGTGAGTTCATCTTTTTAATATTCCTAATTTCTTGGTCTTATGTCTCTAAAATTGCATTATATTAAGCTAATTGCATTAGCTTATTTTTATTCCACTTTCCTCTTTTTTTTAAATAATTGAGTTAGTTGAACAAAACAGAAAATAAATAATGCTGGAAAATTCACACAACACCATCTAGTCCCAATTTAAGCAGAGCTTGTGTAATGGGGACTAGATGTCGTTCAAAAAAGGTTTTAAATTTTTTTCAATAAATGCATATCCCGGTTTAAAAAAAAACAAAAATAAGTCTCGAAGTCCCGGCCCTTCCCGTGACTTTGATTGAAGGCTCGTGACTCCGGAACTTTCAAATCGTAATTGTCGGGGACTCCCAAACCCAAATAGGGTAGGTACACTTTGTTCATTGCTATAGAGGTAAAGTATAGGACTTACCTCGTGGTATAATTTGAGCACGGCTTTTAAACGTCACTATTCTCCCCTCCGCTGTAATGCCAATATCTTTGGACATTCGCCTGTTCTTCTTGGTAATCCTTATTTGATTCCCTTCACTGATCTTATACATCTTCTTTTCTATAATAGGGCTCCACCAATCTTGTGTCACTGTGCTGGCATCGCAAAAAACAGCTTTTTCTGTTGTAGTCGATTGGTTTGCTTTTGTTATAACCGCTACTTTGGTTTTTGTCTGCTCGTTGAGGCCAATTTTTTTCCTTTCGTTTCGGTAATTCATGGGTAAGACTGTAAGGGTCGTGTCAGTTTTTGTTTCGTCAGTTCTTCCCGTTGTTTCTGATTCTGTTTCTTCAGAATCATTGGAGAAAGTTGCCGTGTCGTCTGTGGAACTCGGGGATGTAGTCGTAGATGATTGTTGACCATAAGTTTCTGTTCTGTCGAAAACCGACCCTTTCAGTTCTATGGATGTAGCTCTCTGTACACACGCGCTTCTACAAGTATCTGAAATAAAGATAAATCACTGATTGCCTTCACTTTTTTCTCGTGACACTGAGAATCTATACTCTGATTTAGATTCATAGATATTTTTTGTAAACAATGACATTTATGAATGAAAACTTAACAAAAATTATAAGAATAACAGACAACAGCAGGGTAACAGGAAGCTTACAACTAAAAACCAAAACAAAAACTTCAACAATGCGTATAATTGCTCAAGCACAGCGAAAAAGGTGCAAGTTCAAGTTTGATAACGAATGAGAGACCAAACTGGGGAACTGGGGGCCATTTTCTGGCTGTTTTATTCATTAAGGGGGTAATGCCCGTAATCCCCACGCTGGGCATGCGGGTTGGGGATCGCAGTTAGGTGATGGTGTTGGTTCTGCAGGGGCGCTGCTGCCCGCCCCCGGCGTGTCCCTTAGTCGCCTCTTACGACACCCACGGGAGGAGTTGGGGTGGTGAAATTCTCTGCCGGCACCACACGGCACCAAAAGGAATGAGGAATGAAAACTGTCGCAACCACGAATAGTTTATACCTCCTGCAGAATGCTCTGATGATACCAGTGTCGTAAAATATGTTCCACTAATTTTCCTTTAGTTTTGTAACTCATTATTTCTTATTTACAAAAAATATCTATGTTTTTTAATCACGCAATAAGTTTAGCAGTGCGGTGGAGTATTTCAATCTAAAGTTTCAAACTAATGGAGAGTTTATATAGCAATGTGGGTTCTTGGATCGTCAACATCAGCACTCGGGCTGAAATTAGCAATCAATAACTTTGATTTCTGCAAGCTTTATTTTACTGTTGTATAAATAAAATCTGTAACATACAAGTGACCTTTAGTAATATAATTTAACATCAATTTCTTTTTCCTAAGAGTTTTAATAAGGCTTTATAGTATGAGATCTGACTGCAGACTAAGCCCCCTCATCGTTTTTTGTTTAAATTAAATTTTTTATGTTTATTTGTAAGAAGGAGAATATTATAAATACCAGGTTGCCTATCAAATTTTGGCCGCAAGTATTTTAAATCAATATTTATTATCTTTAATAGCTGGCAACCCTTATTTAACGCCGGTTTTTACTAGGCAACCATATATCATAATAAAGAGAAAAAAATAGCTTTAATTTGATATATATAATTCATAAATGTACGTTACGTATAAATGTTTCAAAATTATACCTGCTTATACCTGCCTGGTGCGGCCAGGTGAGCAACGGCAGCCGTGATTTTTTTAGAATCACATAAAGTGCCGTCATGTAGACGTTATTTTATTAAAAAAACAAGTGAACGTAATTTTTTTCCATAAATCTATGAATCAAAAAAAAACACTTGCGGCCAAATTCTGATAGGCAACCTGGTAGATACGTATTCTCCTTCTTACAAATAAACAAAGATTTGGTTTTAAGCCATAAGCGATGAGCGGGCTAATCTTGCAGTCGGATCTTAGACCATTAGTTATACTTATTTTTGATATTTGACGTATTGTAATAATAAAATTCAAATGACTGCCATTTTAAGGGTATTGGGGTAGGTAATGGAGGATGATGGATTTACAGACAAATAGCTAACTTGTAAAAACCCATCATATCGTTACTCAAAGACAGATTGAATATAGTTTACGAAACTTATCCGTGAATCCTTTTTTTCGATTGTAATTATTCGTGATTCTAAATCGACAACAATATCTGAATGATTAAAAATAAGACCCATTGGACGAAGATTGACGGCCCCCGATTGAATCCATTAAGATTGGTACACCCTTTACTAGGAACTCAATAGAGTTTGAATTGACCTATATTTAGAGACCTAATTATAGGTCAATTACCAATTTATATATTACTAGCGACCCGCCCCGGCTTCGCCCGGTTTTATTATAAATATATAAACCTTCCTCTTGAATCACTCTATCTATTAAAAAAATCGCATCAAAATCCGTTGCGTAGTTTTAAAGACTTATGCAGTCAAAGGGACATAGGGAAATAGGGACAGAAAAAGCGACTTTGTTTTATACTATGTAGTTATGTGACCTATATTTAGAGATATAAGTTTTGGTCAAATATATCAAGATATTAAATACAGAACTAAATACTGAATACATCAAAGACTTGACTAACCATAAGTGCCGAAATCTCTCTTAGCGACGACATACTGCGTAGCGCAAGTGCACGTTTCTCTATTCGAGACATTTACTTCAGCATCTATAAAAAAAAAACATACAGGGTTATAGGTATCTAATGATTAATGTCTCACACTGAAGCCGGAGGCGAAGCAAAGGCGAAGGCGTGCCGGTTTTTCCTATGGCACCGCGCCGTCACAGCCTGCGATGTGTGTGTAGGCTTTCATATGATTCAATAGAATACAACTCGCACGCCTTTGCCTCCGCTCCGCCTCCGGCTTCTGTGTGTTTCGTACTTTAAAGGCGACTTGGGTGAATCAAGACTAATAACTTTTGTTCTATGACTTTTGCCAAATCTTAATACATCCGCAGTTTTAAGTTTTTTTAGTTTTGGCGGGCAATCCTATCAACTCACGCTCGCTTCGCCGCAACCCCTTTCTTTCTTTGCTAGATATGTATACGATATATTATAGGGCATGTACCGAACCGACAGTTCTCAATCTGTGACGCCTAGAAAGAGCTAAGTAGAACTAGAAATTTGTTTATAATATTTTTTTTCTATGGGAAAAAAGACATTGAATTACAAAAATCGTAGTTATGGGTACACGTAAAAGGGTGTCTGGGTGGTCCAAACAATGTAAACGAACAGAGGCGTCAATTTGCGTTGAATGGACTACCTTCGAAAGAATCCCAATTACATACTAACATTCGATCTACGAAAATACTTCTGTACCTACTGTAGAGGAGTTAAGAAAGCAGTTTCGAATTATACGACACTAGCGACCCGCCCCGGCTTCGCACGGTTTTATTATACGTATAAACATTCCTCTTGAATCATTATATCTATTAAAAAAACCGCATCAAAATCCGTTGCGTAGTTTTAAAGATTAAACATACAAAGGGATATAGGGACAGAGAAATCGACTTTGTTTTATACTATGTATTGATTAATTTCCTTAAAATACCTATTTACAAAATTTTGTGTATACAAAGTTGTAAAAAAAGCCAAATCGCACTTCTGCACAAAAAAGGCATTCATAGGGATCCATTCGTTGAAGATTGAAATCCCCTACCAACTGATTTGATCAATTAACAAAGGAACATCCTGTATTGCCAATCCTACTAATATTATTGACGCGAAAGTTTGTAATATGGATGGATAGATGGATGGTTGTTTGTTTCTGTTTCATGCAAAAACTATAGAACGGATTTGGATGAAATTTTGCACAGATATAGATTATAGTCTGGAGTAACACAAAGGCTATATTTTATCCCGAAATTCCCACGGGAACAGGAACTACGCGGGTGAAACTGTGTGGCGCTGCTAAGCAAAAACTACTGAACGAATGGGGCTGAAATTGGCACAGAGATAGATTTTAGTCTGAAATAGCACTTGTTTGTCAACTATACAAGTTTAGATGAGTTCCAAGTATACATTTTGCTAAGTATCAAGTGCGAGCGACAAGTGCAAGTGACACCTGGGTCTTGTAAGCGCAATTTCTAGACGCACATCCGCGCCGTGCGACTCCAAATCACAAAACTCAAGACGAAGCTGTGTGAAAGATGCCATGTCTTAGTTCAAAATATTCCGTGAACAATTTTGGGAAATATATCTAAGTATATCAGTCATCTAGTACCCATAACACAAGCTCTGCTTTGTTTGGGGCTAGATGATGATGTGTGGACTGTTCCGCCCGCTTGATTTTATTTATAAAATCATAATGTGACAATGAGGGTTGAGTATGAAGCCTCTAATCACACTATAAATGTAGGTTATTAGATATTTCCCTCTTATTTCAAGTTTAAAATATCCCACCATACCTATAATGAATAAAGACTTCTTGACATCTTACCTCGAACCACGACTTTCTTGGGCCGGATGTGTTTCCGGCAATCAGATCTGGTGAGTAGATCTGTCCATATATTTAGACCTCCTTGCTTCGTGTCCTCGTCTTCCAGACAGTCCCCATGCAGTCGGCGAAATACTGGTTGACATGCAGGCTTCGATTGTACTTTATGATTTGAATGACATGTAGAGATTGGTGGCTTTACTACATGTGATCGTTTACTACATTCTGCAGGGTCGGGACATTTAGGTTTTTCAGGTCCACATAAGCTGAAAATACGATGCATTTTTAAACATGTCTATTTGCTTTCTTCTTACAGGCCAAGCCTAGTAGCCTTATTCTCTACTTAATAATAGTTTCTGTACAAACTTAAATGTATATAGAAACATACTTATCATTGTCAATTTCATTTTTGCTAGATTTTTCTACTGATTTTAACGCTTTCAACGCTCATCACAAACAATGTAGAAGATAGGCGTGTAGTTAGTTACCGATAACCGATACAACGCGGCAAGCAAGGTCTGCCTGCGACGCAAGATAGATAGATAGATAACTTCTTAGTTGCACCATCAGAATTGATGTTAGAATATAATAGAAAAAAAAAACATTTATCGCCTTCAATACTAATTACAAACAGATTTGAATAAAATCAAATTATGACAAAAGGAGTGAATTCAGCTTTTGTTGAATGCTTTTTATTAATATAGTTAAATGCAGAGATGATTTTAAATTTACTCCTAGAACTGGTCACCGAGGGGTCTTCTACAAAAGACACTTGCGCTAGGGACTATTTGCGTAAAAATCAGAGAATATGCTTAATATCAATCGATATAGATGTCGCAGTGAGTTGAGAATGTCTCCACTGTGTAGGATATTAGTGTTCTTGAGTGGAGACCGCGACTCGGTAAACGTAGCGTAGGACGCCCTCCGGCCAGGTGGGATGACGATCTGCGAAAGACTGCTGGCAGATGCTGGATGCGGCAAGCTGAAGACAGGGCGCTATGGCGCTCATTGGGGGAGGCCTATGTCCAGCAGTGGACTAATATTTTATTTTATTTTATTTGTTGATGTTGGTTGATGATGATGATGATGATGATGATGTAGGATATTAATTTTGCTTTCTTTCTTATTAAATGTATTGCTTTCCCATCCATTTCCATTGCATATTTTTTGAGGAAGGGGTATCCCTTAAACATTTTAACGTAGACCTTCGTAGCACGTGCTACGGTTCTACGATTGCGTCGCGTAGCATACAAAATACCGCGGCCACACCTTTTTAACTACACACTGTGTAATTCGTCATAGCTTCGAAACTAAAAAACCTGGAGAGTTGTGCTTTCAGTATGAAAAATAAAAGCTCTTGTTCTTTACTTTTACTTTAAATTTACTGGCTTTTTTTTACCCCATAACGAGAAACATATTATTATTTTAACGTAGACCTTCGTAACTCTTCGTGCTACGTTGCTACGAGATGGCACGAATAGCATACACAAGAATTCAACACGATATTAAATAATTTAATAATTGCTTATACTCGGTGTTCAAAAATAACACTAAATTTGGCAATACAATATTAAAGCCGTTATTGTCTTACCTATCAACAGGATCCTTTGTTGCAGAACCTATAAAAAAAAAAACATTGAATGTAATAAAGTCACAAGTGAAATATTTTTCATCACTTCAAGTCAGGAATCTACATATTTTTTCACTACTCATACTCGGACAGTTGGTTTTAAGTTGCCTGAAGAGCGGGTTGAAAGTGATACTTTTCAGCCCTAAGAATCGTTTTCAACTGACAGCTATCTATCATGTTACTAATGAACCATGATAATAGCAGAATGAGTAAATAAAAGCTGAAGCTAAAAAAAATCGGTTTAGCGGAAATTCACTGAAGTCAAAAAATACGAAAGACAAGGCAGTATGGCTTTATGGCTTTCGCCTGTCCTAGATGGACCATTAAATTAAAAAAAAAATATTAGCGGCTATTCGATTCATTTGTGTTCTCAAGTTTTTATTTATATTTCCTTGTATTCTTAATGAAAAGCACAGACAATGTACTATTTATAAAAACACTTTATTACAACGAAAATTACAAGCAAATGAATAGAAAAATTACAACTAGTATTTACAATTGAAACCATTGAGCTAACCGCAGACGGTTGCAAACAGTCTAAAGGTAGCTCAATTATTATTTATTATTACATCAGCATGTTATGCAATTCCGAAAGATATAAACGGGTATATTTTTTATGCCTGTAAGTCATAATGAGGTAATGAAGAAAAACTTGGTGATTCATCAAGTGATATCTGTAACATAACTACTAGCTGAAATTTGCATGGAGCTAGGACGTAAGAGGTACTAACTAAGAACGGATTTAAGGAAATTAAAAAGGGAGTTCAAAGGGGTAGCTAAGGGTAAGAGCGGGTCGGCTAAAAAAAATATAAGTAAATAGATCAAAGCTACCTTTGGACTTTTTTTTCTTCTTTTTTTTCTCGCCTTCACTACATTCGCTGAAAATAAAATACTAAATTTTAATTTATATTAAGTTTAAAATTTGACTTATAAATGCTTATTTTGTAGTATTTTTAATAATTATATAAAATAGATATTGCTATATTTATACCTGAAACCTATACATTTTCTGAAATTATCCAATTTTTTGTGTTTGTGTGTAAAAACTATATTAAATTACTTGACCGTTACTGGAAGCTTTAATAAGCTTTTAACGAGAAAGCACATCCGTTTCCGTCGAATTTGACTACTTTTTACTGATTTTTCGGTAGTATATCCGGTCCACTGGCGACACCTAGGCGTTTCGCGCCATTTTTAGTTTGCGTAAAATGGACAGCGCCATGTTTTATCATTGGCGTTTCGTATTCCGTCGAAGCAACTTGTGTACGCAGCAGTTCTGCTCTGGCTCTGTTAAAGTTGCACTACCTATAGTGATAATTATTATAAGGTTATATCGTAAAGTGAATCGCAGAAAAACCTGTAAGTTTTTTAAATTTACTTATTTCCTCGCACTTGAAATCATTTTGAGAATTTTTATCGACCATGTTGTAAAAATCTCTTTGTTATAATATTTGTGTTATTTTTTATAAGAAATAGGGCCTGCTTTCAATTTTAGCCATTACTGTCCCACTGCAGGACAAAGGCCAAAGAACGTTGATTCAGGAAAGCATATTGTGCTCATAATTTTTTACCTTACCTAAGGTAGGTAAGTAACGGTAAAAATTTAACGGTTTTTCCGTTCGGATCTCGTATTTTATAGAAAGTACTTGATCATTTATTTTAATAATTTACTGGTTGTATTCGTTTTATTCGGTTCTTTCGGTTCCGGTCTCGAAGTCCATTTATTTAGATAATTTACTTCATTGTGTTGGTTCTGTCATATAAGATCTCACATTTTAAAATCATTTTTTATTTCTACCGGATTGTGTCCGGTATTTTTGGTAAGTTTTGGAAGAAACATTTTTGTAAAAATATTTTGAATAACTGTATTTTAAAATTACAGCCTATTTTTATTAAAGAACCGGAACCGGCGCTACCGCCGCCGCCGCCGCCGTGAACGCGCCGTGAGCTTCGATCCCATTTGTAAGCATACCTACTCATCGCGGATACGGGTAAGCTCCAAAGTTATTATAACTGATGCCCTGCCTGACTAATTGAGTCGTTTTTATACTGCTTGCCTGCTTGCCATGATGGTAAGGCCTCGATAAGTTCATTTTGTAAGCGTCGACGCTTGTACAAACATGTTTAACTTCACTGACAATCAATGTCTTGGCAAGGCCATTATTTCGAACAAATTAGAAGAACAAAATCGCAGGTTCCGAAAACACGCAACTGTTTTTCGAAGACATCTTCTACGTTCGCAAGAAACGACCCAAGAAATAATAACTAGCAAGCACTAGACCTTTTTAGTTAAATCTTCACCGAATACCTACCCTCAAAAGTTTTATTTTTGAGTCTCAACTCAACCATTCACGGCTCCTATTGATCATTCAATCAATTAGCATAAAGAGAACTTCAATAGTAATGTAATCTAAATTTGACAGTAAAATAGAAATTTTTGGTAAATATTATACCTATTAAAACTTTGTTGAATTTCATTTACGAAAAAGGAGTTAACTAGTGTTGGAAGAACAACATTTAATTTCATCCCTTAACGAAAGAGGGACTTCAGGATGTGCGCGACACTAGTCGCGTGCGTTCTACATAACTACCTGCGAGTTTTTTAATAATAATTCTAGTTTGAGATTTGACTTGCAACCTGTACTTGTAGCCTAAAGAAATAAAAGTGATCTTGTTGATTGATTGATTGATCTTGTATTTTGTTTTTAAAAGGCTGGATAGTAATAAGTGAATCTTTTAACCCTGTTCTGGCAAAACATAATTAAGGACTTAGCTGCTCCTCGCGGGGGAAGAGCTAGTGTGAATCACTAGGTCCATCGTGTGGACCTCCAGGTTCCTTTCAAGGTTAAAGGCAGAATTGTATATCCCTATAAATAAGATATTAATTTATTGGGCCATTTCGAAGTAACATAGGTAAATCATTTAACACACCAGTAGGCGCTCAAAGTTTATTTATCGACATGAACTGCCTACACAGACACACCCTCGCGGGGTGGATGCCGTAATTACCTTTCAGAGGTCAGCTCGGCTGTGACCAATATACAACATCTATAATTACTAGGACAGCGCTCAAATTCACGAGTTTCCTTTTACCACTGCACTGACACTTCCGGCCCGGTCATAAATATGATACAGGACGCTCATATGCTCTTGAACTTAGGTGAAATGCCTACACAAACACCCTCGCGGGGTGGATACCGTTATAACCTCTCTCAAAGAGGTCTCAAAAAGGTCAGCCCAGAAGTGGCCAATATATAATAACTATCACGAGTATTACCACCGAGGCTCCTGGCCCGGTCTTAAATATGGTACAGGATGCTCCAATGCTCCTGGACCTAGGTGAAATACCTACATAAAGACACCCTCGTGGGGTGGATACTATAATAACCTCTCTCAAAGAGGTCAGCCCAGAAGTGGCCAATTTATAACTATAATAACAAGGACCAACCACCGAGGCTCCTGGCCCGGTCTTAAATATGGTACAGGACGCTCCAATGCTCCTGGACCTAGGTGAAATACCTACATATAGACACCCTCGCGGGGTGGATACTATAACAAATTAGCCCAGAAGTGGCCAATTTATAACTATAATAACAAGGACCAACCACCGAGGCTCCTGGCCCGGTCTTAAATATGGTACAGGATGCTCCAATGCTCCTGGACCTAGGTGAAATGCCTACATAAAGACACCCTCGCGGGGTGGATACCATAATAACCTCTCTCAAAGAGGTCGGCCCAGAAGTTGCCAATATATAACTATAATAACAAGGACTAGCGCTCAAATTCAAGAGTTTTATTTTACCACCAGGGCTCCTGGCCCAGTCATAGATATAGTACATGACACTCCAATGCTCCTGGACTCAGGTGAAATGCCTACAAAAACACCATTCGCGAGGTGGATACCATAATAACATCTCACAGAGGTCAGCCCAGAAGTGGTTAGTATACAATTACTATAACATATGACAAGGCTCAAAAACATGAGTTCCCTTTTACCATAAAGGTTCGCAGCACAGTCATAAATATGGTGCAGGGCGCTCTAATGCTCCTGGATACTGCATTTAACAAATATGAACAATTATTTATTTATTTTATATTTCGTTTATTAAGGCATAAACGTTTACAATTTCCTTGTCTATCGCATAGATAAATACAATATGCAGGAAGCTCCAATGTTTCTTGACACTTGATACTTAAACAAAAAGGTAAAAAAGGTAACAATATACATATATATATATACATATAGGACGCTCAAATGCTCCTGGAAACATGCTCCTGGACACTAGAATTAACAAAAGTTAACAATAACTCTAGACATTTCAATGAGGTCAGATAGGAAGGTTGCTCTGGTAGGTATACAGACAATAGCAGCTCGCTGGTATCACCACGTTCGATATCCCGAATGTTTATAGTTAAATCTAACTGATCAGGCAGTCCCATTTTCAATCTCGAGGCACTAAACGAGTAGGCATGTAATTAATGACCGAAATACGAGTATCCTGTCTCGACGATTTGCTGTAATACATTGCATCAAAGTTTAGATGTGCTTCGCGAGCACTTAATCTTGGTCTTAGCACTTAGGTACTCAAACCGCAGAAAGATGTATTTTGAAGGCCGGGAACAGTCCTAAATATATACCCTGCAGAAATTAATAGTTTGTCATTGTGCATGCCTGTTAGAGGTGCACATTCAAAGGAAATACAAAGGATTTTTCTGCTATATTATGCGACTCCAGCCTGACCGTTTCTTGCACCTGGTAACGATAAGAGTTTCTCCTGCACTGCAATCAAAATAAATCTATTATATATACAAGTTATTGTGTGTGTGCTAGCCAGACATGAAATACATCACATTTCATAGCCTTCATCTTACTGTATGGGCTTATAATCATACTGCAGAAGCATAGAGTTGTACCATAGAGATAACCTATCGAATGTGCTCGACATTCAATACATGTCAGCATACACGATATCCCAGGCAAGCCTAATGATCGGGGAGGTCACCTATATCATTATCGTTTACCCCGAGTGACAACAACTGCTAGCATATATGAACATTAAATAGTTTTTATAAAATGGGGACCCTAGATACTTCTATCTAATTCATTTATTTGCCTGAAAGGCTGCGCATGTTCTTTGTAATAATGTTACACGAGATCTGAAAGATTATGTTTCATGACGCGTTTAGTATCCCTTGGATGTTTCATAGCGTGTTTAAAATCTGGTATGTATCGATCACTAGCATGGGAATTTCCGTTACCATTTCTAATCCCTAAAGTGTTTCGTCTAAATCACTTAGTAACTGGGGATACCTGATTAGTAGTTCCTCAACTGGGGAATATGTCTGTCACCACCGAAAGTCGAGAACATCGTTCTCATGTTTTTGAAGTGTACGTGTAGAATGGTGGAACAATAGACACAAAATACCTACTAATCAATATTTTCATAAGATCGTCACACCACGATATAACTGTTGATCTGTACACGTAAAAGTTTACACGTCTTAACGTTACTAGACACACCTTGATCTTGTCATTGTGTACGATAGTAGGTGTTATTTATTTTTTGACGGTTCCAACACTGACAGTGGTTGACTTCTTTCAAACATTAATTATGTTATAAATTAATCCACTAATATGAATGAACTATACTTATTTAATCATAAAATTAGACTGAGAGTCTATAAACGATTTTAATATAACACTAAAAGTGGCTAATCTGGCGTAACGTACCTATTGGCTGGGATAATACCTCTTCAGATAAACAGATGTTGAAGCAGTTTCAGATAACATACGATCACTGTATCTTTAGACGAGGGAATTGGCTGTTCGCCAATATTTTTTAAAGGATTTGTAGGCGAGAAATAACATATATCTACCTGATAATGTTACTCCGTTATTGTTGAAAACGATTGATACAATATTTACTAATTATTACTTTAGTTTGGTGGCAATTTGAATATTTTAGCTGATAAAACGGCTAAGTTCAAGTTCAAAGTGGATATATTATAAATTTTAGTAAATTAGTTCTTGGTTACCTACTAAAATCAAGAGTGTCAGAATTATAGAACAAAACTCAAGAGAACATTACTGTATCAGTATTCTTTCAAAAGACTTGTTACACATTCTTTTGTTTAATTTTATCTCATCACATTGGCGTTATTCCCTCAAACTCTACATTTGGCGACACCAGGCGAAAACAAACAGATCTCGTTAAAAGCTTATTAAAGCTTCCAGTAACGGTCAAGTAATTTAATAGAAGCGTTTTACCTGAAATAAAACGCATATTAAAATACTTACCTTACTGGAAGCTTTGCTTTTATTTCTGCCTGGTGTAACTTAACCAATGATAAAACATGGCGCTGTCCATTTTACGCAAACTAAAAATGGCGCGAAACGCCTAGGTGTCGCCAGTGGACCGGATATACTACCGAAAAATCAGTAAAAAGTAGTCAAATTCGACGGAAACGGATGTGCTTTCTCGTTAAAAGCTTATTAAAGCTTCCAGTAAGGTAAGTATTTTAATATGCGTTTTATTTCAGGTAAAACGCTTCTATTTTGTGTCTATAAATTATAGGAATTCAAAAAAACATGAAGTAAATCGGTAATAAAAGTTACACGCTGATAAAGGGAATTATGTATCCATTTTTATATACGTATAGGTATAGCTATATAAGTTGTAAAACGAGATGATTTTTAGCAGAATAGTCTTACCAAGTTATTATTGATTCATTTTTAGGAGCATCGGTGGATTTGCTGCAATAAAAAAACAAATATTTAAAGGTTGGATAATATAGATTGAAATATTCATGACATGAAAATGTTCTCGCACAAAGTTATACAGATAAAAATAAAAGTGAACATGTGTGTGATGTGTTAGTACTGAATACCATAATCTAATCGTAGTATTAAGACGTATTCGTAGTATTAAGTAGTATTCGTAGTATTAAGTAGTATTTGTATTATTAAGTAGTATTCGTAGTATTTGATTATGAATTTATGAGAAGAATAACAAAGGTGTTTCGGTAAGAATAAAACCAACGCTCAATCCCTTAACCACGGATCTCTTCATGGCGAGTGGGGATCGAATAGGATTGTTAGGTCTAAAATTTGGCAACCAGGACAAGACGCGTGAAAACCCCGGATTTTTGAGCCCAAAACCCGGAAATGTCAACAGGTTTTTATTAAAAATGGTATCAGTTAAAAAACAGTTGAAAAAGTCATAAAAACGGGTACTTATTTAACTTTTAAGGTTAAGTAACTTTTAGGTAAAAAGACGCATGCTAGTAGTAGAAAGCTAGTAAAATATGAAAACGGGTTTTTCAAAACGTATAAAACTACAAAGCATCCAAAGTAAAGCATACACCATGGTTTAAGTGATAGATTGTTCATGTCATAAAATGGGAATTAATTAAAACAAGGAATATAAGGAAGGAATTATTTAACTATAGAATTAGTTCGTTTCTCTTCAGCACCATAAAATAATCGAGTTACTATAACAATAAACTTAGAATCCCTTCTAGAAGGGATATATAGATAAATGACCTAATTATCTAATCGTTTCCCTATTCATTATGATCGTAAGTTTCATTAACCACTTAAAATATTTAAGGAAATGTGAAAATAAGAGAAGTTATACACTGGGATTCAAAAATTTCTAGTAATATTTAGAGTAGGAAGTACCTTATATTGATGGTCTTTCTTAATGAATTTTTTTTTTTATTTATTTCAGATCATATGTACATAATTTACATTAAAAAGTCACACTAAGCTACAGAAAATATGAATTAAATTGACTACACAAACAAAAACAAACAGAAATAATAATATTAAATGAGATATCAATTGAAGCTGTAAAATGGCAATATGATCGAGTTCATTCTTACTTCACAGCAGTTTGTGTGTTAGCGGATTTCCCAATAGGCTCTGCACATTTGCTAGAAAAAAGAAATAATATAAATAAATAATAATAAATAATGCTGGACAATCCACACATCACCATCTAGCCCCAAAGTAAGCTCTCAAAGCTTGTGTTATGGGTACTAGATAACTGATATTTTAAATACATTATATGAATAGATAGATATTTTTTATTACACATAGAAAAACACCCAACGGAACACATTTCTGCAGATCGTACACAAATTTGTTCCGAGGTGGGAATGGAGCCCGCAACCTTCTGCGTCGCAGGCGGACCTTGGCCCACCGCGTCACATCGGTCGTCTATATCTATCTATACTTATAATAAAACTGTAACAGGTCCAATTCTGTACATTGAAGATATTTTGAAAATTTTTTTTGGAGGGCACTCTATTATCGATACTCAAGCCAAAACTGTAATTTTTTTCATTCATGTCTGTCTGTCTGTCTGTATCGTAAACGCGCATCACGCCGAAACTACTTGATGGATTTAAATTATACTCGGTATGATTATAGGTCATACGAGGATACTACGAGGAAGGACATAGGATACTTTTTATCCCGGAATTCAGTAAGGTTCTCATGGGAGAGGGTATGAAAGTAAAATTCATTACCGCGCATCACGCCGAAACTGCTGAATGAGTTGGAATGAAACTCGGGACGATTTGAGTTCATACTACAAGGAAGGACATGGGATACTTTTTATCCCGGAATTCGGTAAGGTTCCCCTGGGAGAGAGGGTGAAAGAAAAATTCTTTAACCACGCATCACGACGGAAGTGAATGAATTCGAATGGAACTCGGGACGATTGGACATGGGATACATTTTATCCCGGAAGCGTCGTTCAGATGCTGTGAGAATTTTTTGCAAACCCGTATAGCCCAGGGGAACCAAACTGAATTGAACTGATAAACGCGAAAGTTTGTAAGTATGAATGGATAGATGGATGGATAAATTGATAGATGGATGGATGTTTGTTACACTTTCACGCAAAAACTGCTCAACGGATCTGGATGAAATTTGGCACAGAGATAGATCATAAGCTGGAATAACACATAGGCTTTATTTTATCCCGAAAATCTCACAGGAAAAGGAATTACCCAAGTAAAATCGCGAGTATTCGAAATACTAATCATGCGCAGACGAAGTCGCGGGCACCAGCTAGTACTATATATATATACTAGACTTTTTACTTAGCTAAAGCTATAGAGGTGCCAGAAGTATTTATCACATTGTGTAGATATTATTCCAGAACGTTATTAATTATTCAAAAGATTTTTAGTAGGGTTCCTGCTGTTGTAAAATTATACATAAGACATAGGCCTCTCCTAATGAGGGCCATAGCGCCCTGTCTTCAGCTTGCCGCATCCAGCTTCTGCCAGCAGTCTTTCGCAGACCGTCATCCCACCTGGCCGGAGGGCGTCCTACACGACGTTTGCCAAGTCTCGGTCTACACTCAAGAGCACGTTTGCCCCAACGGTTGTCAGTTCTTCGCGAGATATGGCCGGCCCACTGCCACTTGAGCTTGCTAATTCTTTGAGCTATGTCGGTAATTTTTTTCTCTATCGGATGTATTCATTACGAATTCTATTCTTCCTAGAAACTCCGAGCATAGCTCTTTCCATAGCTGGCTGAGCGACTTTGAACTAGTGGACCAATTCCTTGATCACACGTACCGAGCAAACCGGCGAGGCAGTAAAATGATTCTCGGCCGAGACAGTGTAGTAAGCGAGTAGCTGTTCACACACGTTTTGAAATAAGCACAGTCAGTTCAGTTCTATTGAGACTACAATTCGGATACGATGGATCGTAAAAAGATAATTAGAAAATATGCGACGCGACAATCATATGGCCGAGTGGCGAGCGGCGAGACAGTGCACGTTCAAACCTGCCGAGTGAGTGAGCGAGACAGTGCGGGGAAGCGGGAGGGTGGTAACTCGGTCTAGTAAATAGAACGGCAGCCGAGCTGTTGTCTCGCCACTTTGTTCGGCCGAGCGCTCGGCCGTGCACTCGGCGCTATGTTTATACGTACCGAGTACTCGACCGAGAGCACTGTCTCGCTGGTTTGCTCGGTACGTGTGATCAAGCTATATGAGTCTTACCAAATGATTGACTGTGTTTTTTTTAAAGCCACGGAACTTGAACATTTGCTGAAACAAACACAACTACATTGTAAAATTTGATAATGAAATTATTTTCATTCAAGGATAGAAAAGAAGACAATATAAAATTAAGAGCCATTATGGGAGGGCAGCAGACTAATTTAATAAAATAATAAAAATAATTTTAGTGTTTATTTCAGACTTCATAGGTCCATAGCTTACTTACATTAAAATATATCTAGCATAATATTATACCTCTATAGGCTGATGATGATGATAACTTAGTGACTTAGTGAAATATAATTTGGTTGAGCTATAACTTATTTTCTTTTTATATCTTATCGTGAAAACTTACCAAATAGTTTGCGTTACTGGATCTGCACATTTGCTAAAAAAAACAAAGTTATTCAATATTTTTGAAATTAGTTACTTAAAAATATTAAAAAAATTACGGTTTGGTTAAAAATGTCTTTATTTTAATTCAAATCAAATCAAATAGTTTATCGGTACCATATGTTAATTGTACCTAACAGTTGTATTGGTGCGCGCTAGTAGTAAATTTTTTTTGGTGTAAAAACAACATTATTAGAGCGATGTGTCGCGGTGGGCGTAGCCGCCTGTGACGCAGGAGGTTGCGGTTTAATTCCCGCCTTGGTACAAAGGTTCTGTATGTATGTATCTTAAGTTTAAGTAACTAGCTGACCCGATAGACGTTGTCCTGACTATCCTGTCTTAATTATGAATAATAGTAATAATAAAGTCATTTATTTCAGACAACATTAGAACAAGTAAAAAGATCTTATATAACTTATTCTACGTAATAATACATATCAATATATGTATTATTATGTATATACCTTAAAACTAAAATTACATATTACATTATAAAAACTAATGACTAATGCACACGTTTGGTCGCCGTCGCAGAAACAAAAAATTAAATTTAATTTTTTTCTGTCATATGAATTTTCTGACAGTAAAAACATAAAAAAAGAATTAACAAAAACGGTCCAGCCTTTCACGCGTGAGCCGAAACCAAGGGATATGAATAGGGATTCATTTTTATATTATAGCGATGTATTGTAAAAAGTTCATCAATCATCTAGTAAGTAGCCGCAAGCTTTGCCACATTAGGTGTTATTTATAAAAAACTAGATGCGCCCCGTGGCTTCGCCCGCGAACCAGTTTTTTTTCTATACAAATTTCAGAAATTTAGTAAAGAACCCGAGGGGTTATTTAAAAAAAAAATTAAAAACTCGTTTTAATTATTTATTTCATACTTTATTTATACTGAGTTTTGAGTAAATCAAACCAAGGAAAAATAATTAACCATAAAAACTTTACCACCCCATTTAACCCCTTCAGAGGTTAAAATTTCCAAATTTTAATAGCCTTAACTAAGCACCAAATTTCATCTAAATAACTTAAGTAGTTACGGAGATTACCTATAACAAACATTCACACAGACTTTCCCATTTATTATATTATAGTAAGATAACTGTGTGGATCGGTACATTTGATTGACCTATTACTTTCTATATGCTTATCGTGCGGGAAATCTTACCAAATGATATTTCCAGTGGGGTTGGCTTCTATACATTTGCTGAAAGAAAATTGCTTGTTATAAGTATTATATTAAAATTTATGTTTGTGACCACAATAAACAAAAACATAAAATAATTCAATAACTTTAGGACGCATTATTGAGATAGGCTTTGACCATATTACGCAGAAAGAAACAAGTACCTAGCGACATAATTATGCAAAAAATAAATTATTTTGAACTGTAACTGTGTGTTCCATTTCGTAAAACAATTATAAAGGTACACAAGAAAAATAAAAAAACACTTCACTACCCAGCCACTATTATTATGCGAGTAGTGGAAAGTATTAAAAATATATACTTACTTAATATTAATATTATATCGTGTTCTTTATAAGTATTTTATGTATAGATACTAAGCCAAAAAGTGTCATTCTGAGCCCAATCCAATGAACTTCAGATCATTGGATTCAGAACAGACACTTCAGAAGTATCTTCACGGTTTATATTATTTTAATTAAAAAAAAATTTAAACCACTTTACGTTGTTTGTTTTATTTTACGCCTTTTTTACATTTTTATTATTTTTTACAATTTCAGGCCAGAACACTGATATCGTAGGAAAAAACCTTAATTTTATTTTTAGAAGAATTTCGAATATACATTTCGAAATTAATGATCCTTTCAGTATCCAAAATAGCCCCATTTTGGTTAGTAATAGTACACTTTACGTGACAGCCTGTATAGCCTAGATTTTAAATTATAAAATATATCTTACCAAATAACTTTTGGTACCGGTTTGAGTACCGGTTTGGGTTCCGGTTTGGTTTCCGGTTTTGGTTCAGTTTTTTTGCTGAAACAAATAAATATGCACTCAAAAATTATCATAAATGTTCGCAATTTGAACTTATTATTATAAGTTAATTTGGATCTCCTCAAAAGTAATTAATAAAATACCTTAAAACACGATATTTAAGAAATATTATCATTTACAGACGTTTCTTAAAAAAAACTAATAAATAAGACCTGTTTAAACAAATACAATTCGGGCAAAAGGGAAAACTAATTAATATTTTTGCTTTAATGCATTCATTTGCAGCTTTGTAGATTAATTTACACCTCTCGGCACTCTTGATAGTTGGCATAAAAATTCTGCTAGGTTTCTAAGCGTAATTATTCTAAGGGTATCTATATCATTGGTAGGGATGTTCATGACAAGACATTGTCTTCAGCTCTACGTTAATTTAGGTATAAACAGGCAAAACAGATGATTTTGGAAGCCATATACTGTTGAATACATATTTTGTTGAAATTTTAAATTTTATCATCTAAGTAGGTAGGTAGTTACAAATGGCTGTTAGACTCATCAAGAATTGTTGAGTAAAATTTTGCTATAATATTGTTTTAGTCTACAAAAATGACCGACATAAAAAGCTCGCCCTTTGAAAGAATTAACTCCAAACCTGTGTCGAATTCATCTATTAAGTTAGATCACTAACAATAATATTTCCACCCAAAGTTCACTATCATCCAAATATTGAACATTGAAAAAACTTTTTTAAATCGATTTTATGGTTTTATCGCTTATCGATAACATCACCCATTACACACAAAAGAAAAAAATAAACAACAGAGGCAAACACAGCAAACTTGCACGAACATTTACCAAATAGTTTAACTAAACCTAACCTCAAAACATGATATCAAAAAAGATCTATTAAAGTCTTTTTCACCTAGGAAGCGTTCCGTGACGTTTCAGTTTGACAGTTATAGAAATGAGCTAAATGTAATCGTAAAAATTTTATTCGATTTTTGACTTGATTTAGTAACGAAAATCGATTATTCGTAAAATATTTTCATTAATTTTATATGACTTTAGCAAAGTAAAACATTAAATTAGGTCTAGATAATTAAATAAAACAATAGTAAAAATCTACATTTCCAATAGGTAATGCGTCATAACCTAGAAATAGGACGGTAATAATATCAGCAGATAGGTAGGTAATTGAAAATCAATAACAAATAATCAACAATAATCATTGGTATGTACTTCCGTGATAAAATTTTAAAATGATGATGTAGAAAGTTAAGATTTTAATTTGCGATAATCGATTTATAGATTTGCTGGAGTAATATTTGTTTGCCTCAACTCTATTACGTTCTGTTCTACGCAAAACAAATTGCCTTGGATTTCATAAAATTATTGATTTCTATTTTTTATTACGCGTGGAGGCTAATAAATTTATCTTATAAATTTATTTTTGGATAATTTGTGTGTCGTGCTATACTTCTATAGCATAATTCATATGTTTGAAATGACATAAAAATTGGTTGAATTTTTCGAAATTTCAATTTGCCAAAATCCTAGTCAATTGAAATGAAACGCATTCCATCTGTCAGGGAACGCTTCCCAAGTGAAAAAGACTATAACAAGTTATTTTTACAAATCACATACATATTCGAATATTTAATTTTTATTGCAGCAACTTGATCTGAATGTTGCGTTTCGAAGACATTAAACTGAGATATGCTGAATGTATCAAACAACCTTAAATTTAAAAATATATATATTTATTTATAAATTAAAAATAAAGTACAGCTGCCGTTACAGACACACCTAATGCGAAAGCGTACTTGTCAAACTTAATTATAGTACTTACTACTTTTTAAAATAATAAACTAAATGAAACTCTTAGATATACTTAACACCTAAAAACAAATAGGTATATAACTTTACCTCTCTGGTGTGGGTACAGCTTTAGTTGGCGCTGCTTCAGGAGTAGGGGGAACACATTTGCTGTAAATAAAATACTTCTGATGACTTTATACTTCTAGTTACATTTTGTATGTTTTACATGGCAGAAAGTACCTAATTTAAATGGTGAATAACATGACAACGAAACGAGATAGACCCCCAGTTTATGGAGGTTTTGTAGAATAAAGTATGAAATTTATTACAACATGCAAAAAAGTACACTTCAATAACCCAGTTTTAAAGTTACAGAGAAAAAATTAAATAAAAATCGTTTTCTTTGTCTAATTTAAAAAAAAAAATATTTTTACTACGCTTATGTACCGATATTGTATTTTTTATTTATTTTCTTAGCTAAGCTTTCAAATGAGACTACTTTGAATAAAATACACCATTTTGTCAAAAAGAAACGAACAAAAAACCAGATGAAGAATTCATCATTTAAAAAAATATTCAAAGAGATTCTTTGTTTTTGAGATAAGTAACACATAAAACATTTTATCCCGATTTTTATCGATAAATATGTGTCGTGTATCCACACATTTCGTTTGATCAAGGTTCGAAAATGCACATTGTATATGGCATATTCTAGTTTCATATTATAGGTGAGTATTATCATCTGCCTGCAGCTTCGAACGCGTTTTTAGGGAAACGTATCAAGGCTATTTAATTGTCTATCCCCATTAAAACTGATATACATGATGATGCCTATGTTATTCCAGAGCTACGTCTATTCAGAAAAGTATACCTATCCAATACGCCGCAATCAGGACTCAGGAGCCTAACTGGCGTCACCACCTATTTTATCACATAATTACGTTAAACTTAGGAATTTCCAAAATTTCAGAATTCAGTTTGTTATGCCTAACATAAGTGTTTTTTAACGCATCTCTCGTATCTCTCTTTCTAATAGACAAAATGAAACTCATTTTGTCTATTAGAAAGAGAGATACGAAAACAGAGTTTTGTTAAAACCAAGAGTAATTTCGTATCTCTTCCTTAAACATACAGTACAAAACTACTACAGATGCTTTAAAAGCTAATGGTAGATAACAAACTGTACTTATGATTTTTGGAAATTCCTTGTTTAACGAAATTATATCTTACTATCTTTATAATAAATGGGAAAGTCTGTGTGAATGTTTGTCATAGGTAATTTCCGTAACTACTTAAGTCATTTAAATGTATTTTGTAATGTAGATAGTTTAGGTCCTAGAAAAACACATAGGATATTAAAATTTGGAAATTTTAACCTCTGACGGTAAACCCGTCAGAAGGGTGGTAAAGTTTGTATCGAAAATATTTTTTCCTTGGTTCGATTCAATCAAAACTCGGTACAAATAAACTGCAAAGTTAATTATTAAACACATCCTATTTTTACGAAATTACCCCTAGGAGGTGTGCAATAAATGTTTGAAATTTTCATGAAAAAAACTCAGGTTAGTTGCTCCTTTAAGCCAAAATTGTTTACGCCTCTCATCTCAGGGCACACCATCACTACATAGTATAAAACAAAGTCGCTTTCCTGGCCCTATGTCCCTTTGTATGCTTAAATCTTTAAAACTACGCAACCGATTTTGATGCGGTTTTTTTAATAGATAGAGTGATTCAAGAGGAAGGTTTATACGTATAATAAAACCGTGCGAAGCCGGGGCGGGTCGCTAGTAGGAAATAAAAAGAAGGAGAAACACCACCACGCTGTATGGCAATGCAGATGCGCTACGCCAGATACTCACCAGCTCTCGGTACCTACTATGTGTAGTTAAATTTATATCCATAAGTATATTTAAAATGGGCTTACCAACACGATCGTGATTGTATAATTATAGTTGGTTGTAGTAAAGAAGGACATTTGCTGAAAATAGAAATATATATGATTAATTTATAATTATGATTTTATAGTAGATAAACTAGGTACTAATGTACTAATGTAAAATTAATTAAGGCGACACTTTGAAAAACACTAGCCACTTATTTTATCTTATGATTACGTTAAACGAAATTATATAAATCAGCTTTTATATTTTTATCTAAAGTTTTTTTTAATGCTTTTATATGATATCGTTTTACTTAGTCTGTTTTAGGAAGACATACGAAAACAAAATTCGGTGGCCACTAAGAATAACGATTTCACATCAAACGAAAAATATAGGTAAATACGAAAGTTCGGATGTTTGTTATAATCTTGATGCTAAAAATACAATAATAATGAAATTTTGAATGGAGTTTATTCTAATAGGGTTTTTCCTAAGTACAAAAATATTATTTTAAATAGTTCGTCTTGTATGTACCAATTTTTTCTATTTTCAACCTACAGAAAATTACCAAGATAAAGCGCGGATCAGGCTGAAATTTTGAAAGGAGTTTATTCTAATAGGGTATTTTCCTGGGTACAAAAATATTATATTCTATTTATAAGAAGAAATATTGGACATGTAAGTATTTTTTTCTTTTTTCATCCAAACAGAAAAATTACTAATTAAACGATATAAAGCGCATTGAATATAATCATGTAACAAACTAGTTAACATAAATTATATAATGTAACCTTCTTTGGTTTAGTGTTTTGTAATTAAGAATATGGTTTATGTTCTTTGCTAAATAAGAAAATATAAAATACAAAACAATAAAGACGCCTATCTCTAATTCTTGACAGGTCAATTACAAGCATCAAAGGCGTGGATGTGATAAATAGAAAATAAGTGTGTGGGTGGACTTATATTATAGGTAGTATTTTATGGTCTTACCAACATTCTGAATATTTATTAGCCCCTTCCACAGAGTTTTTACTGTAAAAAAGCACATTAAGTTAGGGAGTGTATATAAATTTACGTGAGCTTTTCTAGGTGGGAGGGGTCAAGCTAGATCTTTTCAAATCTCACTTGGGGGAGAAGGGTTTTAGAATTTATCACGTATTATTTTTCTTGTAGAAAAAGGTTGCGGGTATTTTTTTTTAACATTTAACTTAACCCATTAGTGGCCAAATTAAAACCAGAAGTAATTTGATCACAAAAACTTTAATTCTATATCATAAAAGGGTTAAATAGAATAATTCTTAGCGAAAAAAAAAATTATGACAATTTTTCAGGCGGTGAGGGGGGTGTACACAATTGGGTACAACGGCCACATATGTGAAAAATTTCAAAGCACGGCTTTTGAATGCAAATCGTTTTAAGATTTTTTTTTTCATTGCTAGCGCACTCTAGCATGATACATAACACACCGCAGTGGTTTCTCCAGCTTTCTTGGATAGTGTCCTGACCCATCTTGTGGAAACCTGGCGCCAGGGATGAAGAAACTCTTGCCTTGTCCTGGATCTCTTGAAGAAGATAGAACCTAGTGACACTACGTCAAAACGTCAATTGGTCCATTTTGTCTTTTCTGCTTTGAATATGTAAACGCCAAGCATTTGCAACAGCCATAATATGTCTACTATTTAAGTGAAAAAAACGCACTACCTCCCCATTTCCATGAATTGCAATTCTATACAGAGATACCGGCCAAGCTCATCGACACTTCCCATACTTTTATTATAAAGTCTGGAATAGATGCGGAACATCAGTCTTCTCTCATTTTACTGGGCTTGACCACTCCCTTCGGCTCAATGGTATCAAAATTTGTAGCTATGTAAACACACTGTTATCTTTCCATGTTATATTTTCACCAGCAATATTTCGTTATTTTTATAAAACCTGTGTGCCGAATGCAGTCTGGACCCCAAATATTTGTCTGAGTTGAGTTCTCTGAGCTCTTCTTTTGCTGCATTTAGCTTGTCTTGTACTTCAGTAGTGCTTTGAGGATTCGAGCTGTACGTCGGAGGACATTTACGCCACACCGGAGTTTACTGTTACGGTGGAAGTCGAACGCGCTTTACAACCAATGGTTCATCAACACTGCTAGCATAGTCACTCTCGTCTTTAGCAAAATACCTCAACACTACCTGGAACATCTTGGGGCATAGTTGTGGCAGTTATAATCTCATCACCAGCTTCGCCGTCCGTAACTACGCCATTATGTCTCCTGATCTCAAATCAGGAGATATGATGGCTAAGTCATACTCAGCATCATTATCATATCCTATATAATAGCATCTAGGGCATCTTGAAGTCCTTTGTAGTTTTTTGCAATTCTGAAACGATTTCCACTTATAATTAGGAGTCTGAAAAAAATAACATGGGAACTTTATATTGTAGGGATATGGCCACTGTACCTGATTGGGTACAGTATCATGTATAACGTAATAATTCAGCCAAAACAAGTAAAAGCAATCTAATTTATTACTCAGGATAACAATAGGGATGTATTCTAACAATCTTATTACTAAATATGCCATTTACTTTCAATGAGAATAAATATTTAATTGATAACGCACTCACCTCTGCACATCGTTTCGTGGTCCAACTTCTGATAGCAAAATGTGGATATTATTTTTTTGTCCACCCTCAATTTTTTTTCTTTTTAGACGGCGAATGTTGGTATGTTTTATAATAAAATAAAACAGATCTCCTGGAACTTACAGTTTTCTAGTAAAAAAATGACAATCAGGTGTACTCAACCAGGTACAGCGACAGCTAATGGGTTAAGACTAAACTTAACTTCAAACTTAGTGTAAAAAAAAATCTAGAATGCAAATTTCACACTACGGTAATACTCTCAAATCTCAAATGATATTGTTTGCTTATCTTATAATAAAGTAATAGAACAAAATAGGCTTTTGTATTTTTTTTTATTCTACGGCGTTTCCAGCTGAAAGTCAAATTGAAAAAATCTCACGAGAGATTGGGGGGAGGGAGTTGCGGAAAATCTTATGAAATCCTTAGAGGGGGTTTAAAGCGGCTCACAGTTTGCCTACTGGGGACACAGCCTAAATCAGTAAATCAATATCTTTATTTCTTATTTCAAAATAAGCACTTAGACAAGTCAAATTTTATACTATAGGTACATAATTATCAAAATAATATAAGAAATAAAGTGATAATTGATTTTCAGTTCGCTTCAATCTTTTGTCCACTTGTGGAAGAATTAAGAAGATGATTCTAGTTCTTAACAAAAAACTTTCCTCGCTACGCATCCTCACCCATACCCATGTGTCAAGTGAAAATGCAGGCTGTGGAAATGCAGCTTAGCGAGAACTTCTAGTGGGCATACGAGTTAAAACACTGAGCTGCTTGATAATGGTCTTCCTCTGTAGATACTATCTATAGGAATTTTGATTAAACTTTGATAAAACATGTAACAATAACATGATTCAAACAAACAAATACTTAACTATGCACAAATACATAACAGAGCGCATGTCTATAAAAAGCTTTAAAATGCAAAACCCGATAAATAATTTCGAAAAATAATGTGCCTCCATCACAGAATCGAACGTCTAATTTTTGACAGCCATAACAAATAAATTTACATGCGGGCGCAGCTAGTTATTTATATACTAGCAGCGCCTCACGGTTTCACACGCGTAATTCCAGTTCCCGTGGGAATTCCGGGATAAAATAAAGCCTTAATGCCAATCTTATGTGCCAAATTTCATCCATATCCGTTCAGTAGTTTTTGCGCGAAAGAGTAACACAAACATCCATCCATCCATCCATGCTCACAAACTGTCACGTTTCTATTATTAGTAGGATTTATTCTTACCTAGGAATCGTTGTCGGAGGCGGCGGAAGCTGCGGCTGCGGCGGCGGTGGCGGCGGCGGCGCCTGCGTAGCTGATAATGGGTCATGTAATGGACGAAGCTGATTATACAAAAATCGAAATGCTCGACGAAAATTCTTTTTTTAAAGTTTTTAGTCCTTTCTGCCTGCGGCTTCGCATGCGTTGTTTCTATTGAAACCTTTACACTATGTGTATCCTATAGTAAGAACTAATTTATGGGATGAAAATGAGCCTTTGTTTTATTCTTGTTATTTAATTTAATTTTGTAAATGGATAGTACAATTCAATGACGTTTGTGCATAAAATATAACGTTTTGTACCGAAACTTATGGAAAAAGTCGCTAGAAGCTAAAGCCTGTCAATTCAAAAAAAAAAAAAGAAATTGGAAAATACAATCGAAAACTAACTTTTCTTTAATAGCTTACGTAATTAACGTACGTAATCGATGCTTAAAATCTTCTACCTTAAGGAATGCGATTGAACTTTTAAAACCAAAAACGGGAAAATACTATCTGTGAAACATTGGGGCAGGATATTTTCCACTCCAAAAATAAGCTTACATTGTGACATTCTTCGAGATCTAGATGAGTCTCTAAATTCCATAATTTAGAAATTTGAATACCCTATGCCCTGACATCCCGAAATTGCATGAAAGAGACTTTCAGTGGTTGTTCAAGGGCAAAAGTGTCACATAGGAATGTTACTATCAACGAAACTATCTGATTATTCAAAAACGGGGAGTTTTTGAATAATCAAGGCCAAATAAAAAATTACAAATTGATCGAAATCGTGACTAATATCGAAGGATTTTTTAAATTCACTAAACCCTTCTGGACTGCTACCACATGATTTGACTTTAAAAATTGTAAATTCAATCATGCATGGCCATGAAAAATGAAATCCTCCAAACAACTGCAATTATTTGTTATCTCAATGGTTTCAATTGTATATACTTACCTATATATTCACAATAAATACCTAAATCATTTGTTAAACGTAACGTAGAATTCTAAGAATAATAACAAAATAATCATTAAAATAATATAGTTATATTATTAAAATAATAAATAACTTTCTTTACAATGTGCTGTTCTTTAGTAGCCCGACGTAAAAATAAATGTGTGTAAAAATAATGTACACACTGGGTGTATTAAACTTTTGAAATTTTTGTTAAATAAATATCCGAGCGAAGCCGGGACGACGGGCCGCTAGTCAGATATAAGAAGAACTCAGCCAAGCTGAGATGCGTTTGAGTATTCGGGTGATTGTAAGGTATATCTTAATATAATTTTTTTATCGATTCAACAAAGTCGATATGTCAACTAAGAAAATTAAAATCAAGGAATAGAAACAAATTGAAACAGTATTTACAATTGAAACAATTGAGTTAACTGCAGACGTTTGGAAACAGTCAGGATCCATACCTATTATCAAGTCCAGTCCAGTCAGAAGCGACTAAAAGACCAGGAGCCAAATCCCACTATTTTCAAAATAAAAGGTTCAATAGCGTCATAAGTATGACCTACTATCAAGAATGACCTTCCTATGTAATAATAATAATGCTGCCACACAGCATCATCTAGCCCCAAAGTAAGCTACGCAAAGCTTGTGTTATGGGTACTAGATAACTGATATATTTAATACATTATATACATAGATAGATATTTTTTATTATACATATTAAACACCCAGACCAACGAAACAAATTTCTGCAGATCGTGCACAAATGTGTTCCGAGGCGGGAATCGAACCCGCAACCTCCTGCGTCGCAGGCGGACCTTCGCCCACCGCGCCACATCGGTCGTCATCGCTATGTGCATTTTATATACATTTATTTGCGATTGAAGAGACTTTAATTAATGCAACCTTAAGTAACTAACATAAATATTGCAAAAAAAACTACTACAGGTGTAAAGGCGGCAAAAAGCAAATCTGTCAAAATTGTAGCCATAAACGTAATCGTCACACACAGCTATGAATGAAACTCAAAAAGTTTACGATAGTAGAATACTAAAAGGAGATGAACTATTGTAATGGTGAAGTGATTTATTGAGTGGAATTCGGCCCCAGATGTTTCACGCGACGCATCGACCAGACGCTCAGATATTTTTTAAAAACCTGGGGAGCCTCGGTAGTGGGTGGTTATGTAGAAGTCTATATTTCTTTAGCATATTATTAATTAAAATATTAAGTAGGGATGTACCTACCTGCGCAAGGACAACATTCTCTGGGGCTTTGTTTGTGGATGTTGTTTGCAGGTTGATTCTTGCCGGCTCCTGTAGACAAAATAAGGTTAGGTAGGTTTTGTTTCTGAACTTATTTAAAAATTCATGATATACTTACTTCAATTAATTATACTTTATTATGCCCCACCTTGTAGCTACAGGTGGGGCAAGATTTAACAAACTCAGGGCAGGCAGCTGCCTTTCTTAATTAGAGTTGAAGAAGTAAAATTGTTAGAATGAAATTTGTTAATGGGACCTTTCCAAACAAAATAAAAAAGTTGCGAAACGTTATTACCTTTGGCTTTGCGAACTGGTTGTGGACTGGCTGGATTATATGGTGTTTCTGGTGGTGGGCAGGGTTGTGGTTGACAAGGTGGTGGGCAGCAGCGTTGTGGTGGGCAGGGTAGGTAAGGCGGTAGTGGGCAGGGAAGGACGTGTGGTTGGAAAACTGGTTCTAATCTAGGTGGTGGTTGTTTTAGTGGTGGCCACTCATCTTTCTTCTTCTCATCTTTTGGTAATTGTAATTCAGTGTTTGTTTCCTGTTGCTTTACTTCTTTAAAGGTATTATTGGCCCGCGAAACCTTTCCTTTTAGTACTGGTTTTAGTATTTTGGTGTTTTTTTCTTTTTTTCCCGATTTCTTAGTGTTTTTATTTGACTGCAATTTATTTTCTTTTACATTTAGTTCTTGCATTTCGGTGTTTGTTTCTTTTTGAACTAAGGCCTTATTGGTACTAATAGCCCGCGAAATTTTTTTTATTATTCTTCTTCGTTTTTCAAGTTTGATGTTCGGTGGACGTTTCTCCATCCCCTTAACTGGTTTATTTCCTTCCAATTTAACTTTTAATCCTCTCTCTATATCAATATTTCTTCTTTTATTACTACTTATATAAATTATTTCATTTTCTTCTTCTTCTTCCATCTCCTCACATGTATCATTATCACATGTCCGGCGGCAACCAAAAAAAATACCGTACAGGTTTTGCAATATCGACAAAGGGCACTTGCAACTGAAAAAAAATTACCACAGTTTTTGACTTTTGCGGCCTCATCGTTCAATTTTGTACCCTACTTATTTTTGTAATCTATTAAAAATAAATGATTTTTGTATAATTTTTTTTATATTTTATGTATTTACTGCATTCGTTTGTCGTCAGTCGGTCGGTAAGGTATAGATTTTTCTATTTATTATACAATAGTGTCTCACCCACAATTACACGGCAAGCATTTGGTGTTCCTGAAAAAAAAATACTTCATTATTTCATTTTATAGGTAAGTACCTTCTAGAGACCCTCCCCGGCTTCGCACGGTTTTATTATACGTTTAACCTTCCTCTTGAATTACTCTATCTATTTAAAAAACCGAATCAAAATCCGTTGCGTAGTTTTAAAGATTTTAGCATACTTAAGGACATAGGGACAGAGAAAGCGACTTTGTTTTATACTATGTAGTGATGATGACTTATCGAAACGCCAGCTCAGATTTCGATAACCTACAATTATTTTCTCTTGTGTCGATTAAATAACGACATAATTTGGAAACACTAACAAACTTTTTCAAAGCCCGTAGTACCTATGTAGTTGTAGAATTGAATTACAGATTTGAATGTCCTCTGGTATAGAGTAACAACCTTTTGCTTAACGAAATCAAAACGAAATGTACTAGATTTATTTTACCTAATTTAAACAAGTTAAGACTGATAAACGTATAAACGGAGATAAGGAGAACATTGTGGAAAGTACTGCATTCTCTCACTTAGGTTCTGCAGCATATGCTAGCAGTCAAAAAAATCCGTCAACTTAGACGTGGATACTTCTTTACTTTTTATTTCAGCTTCATTCACGGTGTAATGTCAGAGGCAGGAAGATATTAAAAAAAAACTTATTTTTGTTAACTGTTAGTCTTCTATACATAAATAGTTAATAAATCCAAAACCGCCAATCTTATTTACAGCCGAACATCGAACGTTCTCCTTTTTTGCAGTCGGATAAATATGAAACACTTACATTGCAGATACTTTTTTAACCAACGTAGATCCAGGCATTTTTTTCACTTTTACTTGTGTTTCTTTGTTTGAAAAAACATTTGATATCGGAACTGAAATTAAGGTTAAATGTTAGTTATTAGAATTACCAAGGAAAATTAAGTAAATTAAGGAATATTTTTTCACAAATTGCTGTATTAATTCCTTGTGACTGTGTTTGTTCTGTATCATCATCGAACTTTGAATGTCATATTTATTTAAAAATATTCTAACAAAAAGCCCAAAAATAAGTTCTAAGCTTCTAAAATGACGATCTTCCATACAAACTTTCAATCCTTTTCGCATTAAAAAGTAGCCTATTTGCTTCTCAGGCTTCGACTATCTCTGTACCAAATTTCATTTAAAACGGTTCAGTAGTTTAGGCGTGAAAGCATAACAGACTGACGACGGACTTACTTTCGCATTAATAATTATGGATTTTTAAAACCAATAAAAATAGTGCAATCAATTAGTCATACAGAGCTGAAAATTAGGTAATTCATTTTAAAAATTCGAAGCAATAGAAAATTACATAGGGAAAAATTTCTGTACTTCCACTCCAACCAACTAATCCGACCAACTAAAACGGATCACTTATTTTTCTTTCTCATCGATACAACTTTTTAGTTGTTTTGATAAGAACATTTTATTTTTTGAAATTTGTTCCCTTCCGCACAACATAAAACAGATCAACTATGTATTTTTCTTTCTCAACGATACATCTTTTAAGCTTTTAAGCCTCGGTCTATTTTCCCAATCAGGCTACTTGTTCAAACGGTCTCCTTATAATTCCTGGGTAGTTCGTACAATTCCTAATTAAATTAGGAATTGTACCAACTACTCAATTTTGTGAATCAGGATTTTTAATCGATTGTTCAAATTTTGAACAATCGATTAAAAATCCTGATTCACAAAATTTTGTCATGAATTCGTACAATAACCTTAAGTTTAAAATAGAGGTCAAACAAAATTAAACAGAACTTCAAAGAAATTTCATGATTGTTGCTGGTCTTCTTTTATACATATCTATCTACCTACTATCAATTGAAATAAATTTACCGGCAGATAATATGAAAGTAGGTACTAAAACTATAGATTTGAAAATGTATTGATGCAAACTTTAGGAAATTCGTATTGTACCAGGCAATCATATCAATATAGAAGGTTCAAATAAAAGGCATTGATTGAAATAGAATTCGAATCAAAAAACTTATCGTGAAATTAATTTCTTAAAATGTTTTTCTACCATTCAAGCTTTCTTGTAAATACATCCTGTTCCTCCTGTAACAGGAGTGCAGAACTGCAATAGAAGTAGTTTTGAATCTGATGATCTCTTAATCTTGTTTACATTAATATGAAAAGTACCAGGTCATCATAACAACTAGGAGTAGTAATTATTCAATATGATTATGAGTAGACGATCTCCAATAAAGTTCTTACTCCAATAATACCAGTAAAATTTTGCAGATCGGAACAAATATAAATAAATAAAATATTCGCACCAACCTATCGAACCAAGTTGTATCGTTGAGAAAGAAAAACAAGTGATCTGTTTCGATTTGTCATTTGATTGGTCCGAATGGAACAAGTTTTCCTACAATAAAATATGTGATCAACCAGTTGGTTTGATTGGAAATAAACCCTTCATCGAATTCCATTCTAAACAACCAGTTGATCGGTTTAGTTGGTCGGAGTGGAAGGACAGAAAAATTTGCATTACCTTTCTTTTTCTTAATTTTCGATTTAACTGGAAGTTGTTTGTCTGCAACTTTAGGAGTTTCGTTATTTCGTTGAGCAAGCTTACTATTTGATTTGGACTGAAAAAAATAACAACAACATTGAAAACTATTCTCATATCGTCTCATAAAAAAATCATCTATGGAAGAGAATTTTAAATGAACCCTTATTCTTCTATTACTGACTATACCTAAAGTATTTCCTTTGTGAAAATAGTAGAAAGCTATTTACGTACCAAATTTCATCTAAATATCTTAAGTAGGTAACCGTAATTACTTAGATTACATATAAAAAACATTCACACAGACTTTTCCATTTATTATAATACAAAGATTAACAAATAATACCTGCAAATCAAAACATAAGTTACTTCAATAGACCGTAGGGTTCTTGAGATATAACCAAACAATCTGTGTAACCAAATAAGTGCCAGAAGTGCATTTTCATAATTTTTATCGTATTTCTTTCTCAATCGTATTTTCACATCAGAGGAACCAAAGGAAATAATTTGTTGAATTTTATGTTATTTAAGTTTTTCCACGAGGTCCCGTATAGTTTTATTAACAACTACTGGCTTCGCACGGTTTTATTATACCTACGTATAAAACTTCCTCTTGAATCACTCTATCTATTAAAAAAACCGCATCAAAATCCGTTGCGTTGTTTTAAAGATTTAAGCATACATAGGGACATAGGGACAGAGAAAGCGACTTTGTTTTATACATGTAGTAATTCGACTATGACGCACGACTATGCTCACCTTTTTCTCACTTTGCTTGACGACTAAAATTGAATCCTGTTTGTTTTGCGGTAATTTTTGATCGCCACAACTCTCCAAAATACTGAAATTAATTGCAATTATTTTCATGGGAATTCCAAATTTAACATACTTAATGTTGTCTAGAAATTATTTATTGTTATTAACTCATTTATTTAAGATTAAATATAGAAAATTTAAAAATCATAAATCATAAAATCTTTATTGTACACCAATAACATTATACATAAAACTTAAAAAAAGAGGACATGTACAAAGGCGAGCTTAACCCTAACAGAGTTTACAAACTAATAAATTTAAATGTCAGTCAGATTTAAATAAAATAATTACCTACATACTAATAATATATCTACAATACCTAATTAAGTTTTAAACAATTAAGTTGTCAAATTTAAATGGGACATAACAGTGGCATTAACCCACTGACCTCTATATATACAAGTACGCTGGACCTCTGATAAGCCGGGCTTTAGTGAGCCGATTTGATTTTCGCCATTTTGGCGCTGATCGTAGAAGTGGGTGGGAAAGGAACTAATAATAGAGATGGGACAATGAGATAAAATACATCGATAAAAGACATTTCCAACGAGTTGTATAATTAATTATAGTAGGTAATATTATAAAACTGACTAGTTTGTTAGGATGAACGTGCAAATCTCAGAAACTACTAGTCTTAGGTTTAGCCGAAGCCGGACTAACGGGTAGGTACCTACTTAATATGTGGCTAGCTAGATCCAAAAATACATAGGGAACGTTTTTTAAATAGAAATGTGGTTTTTTCATGATGTAGTGGAATAGGTAAGTTATTTATAGAAAATAAAAATATATAATCCTTTAACATTTTTTAATAGTTTCCGTCATTATTTTCATATGTAGTTACATTGTAAATATAAAAAAAAATTCGTACTTTGCGTTAAACATCGAAATTTGAATTATTTTTGTAAATTTTATACATCACGACAAAATTACACTAAACATATCATTGAATAGAAGAATATTGTTTTGTCAGACAGTGTGACTAAATAACATAATCTCCGAATAGATTTTTAACTCTCTGCAATGCTTTTTTGGATGATTTAGGAGAGTTTTCATAACGATAATCATGATTGATACTATCGCAGATCTCGGAGAGAGACCTAACCTTCTTTGAAGGAGTTCTCTGTTGCAGGTCACAGCTGCAGCAGTGTACTTCGACGCCTTCGACCTGAAATCAAAATTTCTGTTAATCAACAATTAAACTACAAACCATAAGTACATAATCGAGTGGGGCTTAATATCAGCTAATATCACTTAATATCTACGGAATTTTCATCAGATTTTTTTTTTTATGTATGACCTATCTATTTGTTTTAGAAATAATACGGTATTTTTTACTAACCGGCACTGCTACAGAAAATTGTTGGAGTACTGCACTTTTCCAAAGTAGTGCATGACTTATGTTTAATAAAACAGTCTTCAGAGAAGTGCTTTGAACAGACGTAATCATATTTTTTCGGACGCCAACTAGGTTTCTCAATGTTTTTCAGCCATAATTCCAGTCATATGTTTGTCGGAAACCTGTGAATTATTTAAACATTGTATGTCGTTGATAATAAAAACGGGTCATCGGCGATTTCCGTTCTTGAAAGTAAATATGTAGATTTAAGTATAGGAAAAAATATCGATAAGTTTTATCGACAGGTAACTTTGACAGCACTATTAAATTTTACTGTTTATAAAAAACCGGTAATAAGACGATAAATATGTTGGTATTACGTATAATAATGATGATAAGTTTAATTTGTTGAATATTAGCCGAAGATTAGCCGTAAATTCACTTACTTGTGGAATGTAACTCCACTTCCCTTCTGGTAACGAGTTTTGCATAGCACACACTCTTTCATAGCTTACCTATGAATGCCCACCACTTATTTATGTACCTATGAACTAAATAAATAAGACACAACAAACAAGCTAAATCGCGTTAAACCACCAAAAACACTTTAAAAACACGGGAGATAATACAAACGAGACAACGGCCATTTGTCAGTTACGTCAGATTTAGTTGTCTTCCCACGCATTGGGAAGCTTCAAATAGGCACATTCAAGAGCTGTCATTTCAAAGGGTATCAGAGGTCCAGCGTACTTGTATATATAGAGGTCAGTGCATTAACCCCATTATATAATGAACAACCATTATTTTATAATAGGTACCTATAGGTAAACTTGTATATCTACATCTTGTTTATTTATCTAGCCTAATGGCTATAATGGATTATTATGAGGGACTGTTTTATTTTAACTAAGGATACCAGCAAATATATCGTGCTAGCTGTGTCCAGCGGCTTCACCCGAAAATTTATAGAACTAAGTATATTCGTAACTTCACCCCAATCCGTTAAGCAGTTTTGAGGAGAAGAAATACCGAACATTCATCCATCAAAACTACCACGTTTAAAATTTAAGTGTGAAGAGCTATGCTTTACCTACCTGAATTATTTTTATGCGTGAAAACCTATTTGTTAATAAATTATGCTATAATTAAAAAAAGTAAAGAACTAGGTAAATTTCGGGCCCGTTCTTGAATTAGAAATGGTGTCACCAACACGACTTTGTTTTATTAATCCATTCGTTACTGTACTTTTTTTCAATTGTCCACAATTACTTTGGCAAATTGGTTTCGGAATCGCTCTTTCGCACCACAAATTAATTTTAGTTGTTTCATACCAAAAAATATTTTATATTTTAATTGATAGCATCTATAATTAACGGACAGACTGTTGTTTATAATCTTTTTGTATCTTTGGCTTTTGCAACTATTAGTAAAGTAGTAGTTACCTACCTACTTAATTTGGTATTCCGCTTTTAGCGAAACTTATTAAAGTATTAAAATCCGTACCCGTCTTGAAGGTCAAGCTGGTCAAAAACATTGTCCAATGATTGAAAATATTTCATGCTTCTTGGTAAACTTATATCGAACTTGCCTGAAAATGATACACATTTTAAATTCTTGCTCTTCAATATTTCTATCCATAAAAGTCTCCATATACTGAAGCCGGAGGCGGAGCGGAGGCGAAGGCGTGCGAGTTGTATTCTATTGAATTGATAAGAAAGCCTACACACACACCGCAGGCGGTGGTGGCGGCGCGGTGTCAATAGGAAAAACCGGCACGCCTTCGCCTCCGCTCCGCCTCCGGCTTCAGTGTGTGGAGACTTTGAACTCTGATGGCGGGGTGCGTGGCATGGCACCGGGTCATCTTATAATGCTTGGTTTACACTTTTTAAGTATCAAGTGCGAGTGACAAGTGCAAGTGATATTATGATTTCCGATACTAAAATTGTTCACGGAACATTTCGAACTAAGACGCATGCCATCTTTCACACAGTTGCGTCTTGAGTTTTGCGATTTGAAGGCGCGCGGTTCGGTGCTGCGTTTTGAGTTTTGCGATTTGAAGGCGCGCGGTTCGGTGCTGCGTCTTGAGTTTTGCGATTTGAAGGCGCGCGGTTCGGTGCTGCGTCTTGAGTTTTGCGATTTGAAGGCGTGCGGTTCGGTGCTGCGTTTTGAGTTTTGCGATTTGAAGGCGCGCGGTTCGGTGCTGCGTTTTGAGTTTTGCGATTTGAAGGCGCGCGGTTCGGTGCTGCGTCTTGAGTTTTGCGATTTGAAGGCGCGCGGTTCGGTGCTGCGTCTTGAGTTTTGCGATTTGAAGGCGCGCGGTTCGGTGCTGCGTCTAGAAATCGCGCTTACAAGATGCGGGTGTCACTTGCACATAGATACTTGTACCTACAGGGTAATTCACTGACAATGAATATCTACTGATTAGGTTTAGACTATGAATTTTTCGAAGATTCAAATCGTTTGTGGTAATTGTATAAAAGATTTTAAAATGTCAATATATTTTATAAGGAATATTTAAAAAATGACGCTATTATATAATGTGTGATAATGTGTTATTCCGTCAACTATTGTTTAGCGGACAAGAATATTTGGAACATTTATGTAATTAATCAGTGCTTATTTATAATTTGATTTTAAACAAACTGTATTGTTATAAGTAGTTTGATTATTCTAAGGGTATTTCATTTATTCATTTATTGCACGAAATAAGGTCTTATACATTAGGATACTGTCACATACCGAGTTCACCAAAATACATTGGCATTTGGCATGCAAAATATCTTAAAAGGTTTCTATTTAATTTCTTTTCTTGTGATTATCATCAATAATAATTTAAAGAATAATTAAACAAAATAAATGTCAATAATGTTGATTGAGTACTACATTTTTTTTACCTATATAGCATTGAATATTTTAAATTTAACTGAAATTGATGGACAGAAGCTTAAGTTTCCACAATGTCCGTGAATAAATAACGTGTAATATGTTATTTTGTAATTAATTAGATTATTTTTTACCACCAGCCGCGCAGCTCACAAATTCAACATCGCGACAGTCTTCGGTTCGAGATGTCGCTGTATTACCATATTGCACTGGTGTGTTTTCTCCTGTCGATGTAGCACTGAGGCCCCTGAATATAGTTTGTATTGTCGTAGTGGTGGTGTCCCTTTCTGAAAAAAAAACTTACGGTGTTATTTATTTTACTAACGAAAATTACAAGCAAAGGGATAGAAAAATTACAACTAGTATTTACAATTGAAACCATTGAGCTAACTGCAGACGGTTGCAAACAGTTGTTTATTTTAATACCGTAAGTAATAAAAATATAAATATAGTTCGATGAAAAACATAGCGCGCACAAAACCTCATACCTACATTCTAATATTATTTCCCGGAAATTAACCGCGAATAGGTCGCAGTGCGTTTGCAGTGTATTATTTTATCTCAAGAAGATTGTAACCTACACATTCCTTCTTTATGTTTACACAATAGGTACTGACGTATTTCCATTGACTCTAGGTTTCGATTTAGCTTTGTAAATTTAACATTTTAGTCGTTTCGATCTAGCGCGTAAACTACAATTACCCGAATTAGTATCATATCATGGTGTTGAAAACTCTAGCTTACCTGGTTGGGGGTATAATTCGCCTACTGTTTATCATTTTAACTGAAGTTTTATAATTATGTTATGGTGTTTAGTGTAGTTTATTTTAGTATAAAGTTAGTACCAGTTTTATTTTATAGTATCAAGGTGTCCGTCCGTGACCTAGGTAAATGCAGCCTTTAGCTGAATACCAGGGCTACAGCATGGCTACATGCTCTAGTATTAAGCTGAGCTATGGGCCATTCCTCTGCCACAAAGATCAAACTAATTTACTTATTGAATTTTGTATCATTTTCGTTTTACTTTTTTATTTTGTTAAAGTTAAGTTTTAATTCTCAATGCTTTTCTTAGCTTTTCTTATAATTTTTGTGGATTATTGAGTAATCAATAACTTTCATTTCACTGAGAACCAAGATATACTTTGGTAAAACTTGTAAGTATATCGTGGCTTGAACATGGAGGTCTTTCTAAATTCTGACTATCATTTTATGAAAACTAAAAAGTAAAAGCTTATATTTTCGATACTTTCAATAAAAATCCGATTATTACCTGCGAAGTTGCCTTTCCTATGTCCAAAATATTAAATCTACTTACTTATTCCCGAGTACATATTTCCCAAAATATTTGCGCGCATTACGATTCTATCGTTATTTTTTACGACATTTTGGCTTTCAAATGTGTCATTTGATTCTTCATTCGATATATTGGCTAGATTCAACTTTGGCACTTTTATCTGAAACCAATTGAGATCATTTTACCCTAAGATCCTTAACAATGTATAAGTACATACACTTATCGCCCATTTAATTTCTAAAATTAGCCGTCATACGTCTATTGCTAAACAATGAACATAATATGCCAAGGGGTGACTATAATCACCAGGGTGAGTAGCCATGGTTTTTTAAATAGACAGAAAGAATATGATTCTCTTCTGATTTCCATAGGCGATTCTTTACGACATCCACAGGGATATATTCTATAGCGCGACCGCCACGCCCACTGGACGCACTTTTGGTGTCGAAATAACCATCAAAATATAATATAATTACAGTGCACGACAGCAATAATAAATTAAAATAAATCTTACGAAATTGACTTCGACTTCATCCTTTTCAGTTATCTTAGATTGACTCTCAAAACTATCCTTAATTTTTTTCATTAGCTTGTTCCTCCTCCAATCTTGATCAGCGAAGTACGCAAATATTCTGTATTGCATTGTTGCTTCGTTGTTAGCTCTTATTTTACGTATTCTCAATTCTTTATGTTTCTTCTTTCGTTTATGTTTACTTTTTTCGTTATTTTGGAATTTTGTGGTTGACATGACTTTCGTGCATGATAGAACTGAAGATATGTTTTTCCAATACCTAGACCATTTAGATACTATTCGAGAATTGGGGTCATTATTCGTTTCACTGCCAGTGTCTGGTGTTTTATTCTTACTTTTAGGCTTTTTGGTCTCATTGCCTTGGATAATTTTCTTTATTTTATCGAAGCTTCTTTTTTTATTATTTCTTTTTATATCTTTTTTCCTATCATCGTCACATATGTTTCTTTTTATATCACTATTTTTAACTTTATGTGCCTCATCTGCATTATTATTGTTACAGGTTACATAAAAATGTCTACAAAAATGTACTTTTTGCGGGTTCGTACTTTCTTTCTTACGTTTCCTAATTTTTCTTTTCCCCATAAGTGAATGATTCGAGGTATCTTTATAAACACTGAGTGACGAGTTTTTCATTCTAATATCATAAAAACCATAAAATATATAAGGATCATGCATGCAAAACATTTCTACGTGAACATCTATAATAATTTGTTTCAAGATTTCAATACACTGGAGTTCAATATTATCGCGTCTTGCATTATTCGTTTTCGAATATGCTTTCTTTGTTTCATTATTTTTGGAACGTTTGTTACATCCAACGTTACCTTGAAGGTGTAATAGAGGGAACATTTCATAGCTGTATTTACTGCTGCTGGAATCTTCTGAATTAGGATATTCATCCCAATCATAATTATCACATTGTGATTTGGTATCATTGTCCTAAAAGAACATAATATAGGGAGCGGGGGGCTTGTTGTAACGGGGGCAAGTATTAACAGCGTAATTACTCAGTAAGGTATTGAAAATTTTGTGTTGGAATTTGCGCTAATTAGGTCCCTATACGATGGCCTACGATTTGAACACAGTCAGTATCGCGCGGGAGCACGTAGTGAGTAGTAGTGTGCAGGTGGTCTATTTTTGCCAGGTAATGTAAAAAACTTATGTTCGTAAAGTTTAATTCTTGGTTACCTGCATTGTCTTTTTCAAATGAGTCCATTGGTTTGTGTAGTCAAAGTATTCAGCTATCTTATGTTAGTATTTGTATGGGTTTATGTCTGTTTACCAAACAATAAATGCCTAAAATTCTATAATTATGTTGTTTTAAATGTTGTTACTACTTGCCCCAAGGATATATAGTGCATACAAGCGACTTTGTTTGCAAAAAAATTTATTTTTAAGAAATCGTTATGAAATCAAGTGCAGTTATCATTCTTATGGATAAATGGATATTTTTCCTCTACTATAAAATAACTTCATTATTAGAATACTTGTTATCTTGACTTCCCCATCAAAAAAACTCAAAATTGTTACAACTAGCCCCGCTCCCCTAAATTTACTAAGAGATTGAAAATCCTTTGAATAAAAGAGTAGTTTTACGAACCATACTTGCGTTCCTTTCATAGTTTTTACTTGAACTAGCTCCTGCGTTATCATCATCATCATCTCTGTCACTGTCTTCATTGGAAGATCCCCTGATATTATTAAATTGTTAGAAACATATTTTCATTTTCTTTTCCCGAGACGGGGTTTGGCGCCCGAGTGTAACGAGGGCGCCAATAGTTCGAGGGACTCCATAAGTTACTTTCACCCGAGGTAAACACTGTGCTTTTCATTACGAATACAAGGAAATATAAATAAAAAACATGAGAAAACAAATTATTATTATTTTTTAATTTAATTTGTCCATTTTTTATGAACAGGCTAAAGCCATATTACAGCCATATTGCCTTGTCTGATGTTTATTTTATATTCTTAAATATTTTGTGTAAAATTACACGTTTTTACTGATCAGCCATCTTTCCGGAAGTCGAAAACAAATTAATCAAATTGCCGCAATTTTTTTTTATGTTAGTTCATCTAATACAGGCGAAAGCCATAAAGCCACACTATCTTGTCTTTCGAATTTTCTGAAGTCATTGAATTGTGGCAATGGCGATTTTTTTTTAGCTTCAGCATTTATTCTGCCACTATCATGGTTCAATAGTAACGTTATAGCTGTCAGTTGAAAATGATTCTCCCTAGGGCGGAAAAGTATCACTCTCAACCCGCCCTTCAGGCATGTTCAGACCTACCTACTTTCCGAGTATGAGTAATGAAAATTCCTTTGTTTGACGGAATTATATGATACAATAAGTGGTGGCTCTACTTCAGCTCCTGCATGTTTGCATCTTAATAAACTACATAAAACTCAATTCTTTTAATAAAACTCACAATTCGTGGCTCACATCACTAAGATCACCATAGTCAGCTGGTGATAAGCATATCGTACACATTTGTCCAATGTCGGAGAAACAATTTGCGCAATAGATTCCGGGACAGCCAGGAACTCCACATCTGAAGATAGAAAAAGCTCTTATAATAAAATCGAAAAACTGAATGAAAAACTAAAGAATGAATGTGATAGTCGACGAAACACTTTCGTATTCTTATTATTATTATGTAATGAATGATCTACGAAGGCTTAAAGCCTGAAGGTAGGTGTTGCATGACTCATTCTTCAGACTTAACTTCCGTGTTAGTAACAAATAGCGTGTCGTTGCATTTTAAGATTTCAAAAAACTTAAATTTCACCTTATAAGATCGGAATTAAGATCGCGCACATCTTCATAAGCGTTACAAAGCAAACAATGATCTATTTCTAACTGTAGTCCAAGTAAACATCGAAGCCACTTGAATCTGAGAAAAATAAACATTTATAAGATGAAAACAATAGAATAAAAAATATATAGTAGAAAAACTTAATTTCCAAATAAGTCTTAGACAAAATGATTGTTCGAATATTCACAGTTGAACGGTTACATCAATTCATTTAAACACATCAAAGAATTTACTATTTCTCTAGCTAGATAAAGTTATCTTTCATGAAAAGAATGACAAAATTCTGTTTGGCTTACTGTCTTTGGAGCTACTACACCACAAAGAGAGGTCTCAAGCTTAAAACACTCCTCTTTTTCTCGGATGTTAACATCAGAAAAATACACCAAGATGTACTAACGAAAGATAAGAGATGCCTCTAAACTACTTTTTTAAATAATTACACAGATCTCACGGTACAAGAGAGCAATATCGCTGCCGAACACCCAAGTTGTTTTTGGAATAATATTTATATTCACGGTGTAGTTTTCTGCGAGCATACTTCATAAAATTTCCTGAGGAATTAAAATGTTAATAGAAAAATTAATCTTATAAGATCATAAACGTAGACACAAATAATAATACCAATACTAGACAATTCACTAAACATCATCTAGCCACAAGTAAGCAGGGGCTGAATTCCACTCATTTCGAAACAAAGGTTTCAATAGCGTCATACTATTAAGATGGCTAAAATGACCTTTTTGCATTTGGTAATCTACTATTTTTTGCGCTTGAAGAGACTTTCCTTATTAGAATGTCAAATGGTAGTCACAATGTACCTAATCGTCACAGCTATGAATGAACCTCAAAAAGTGTGTGCTTGTAGAATACCAAAAAGAGTTTAACACTGACATTTTGACACGATATTAATAGAATGGTGAAGCGATTTATTTAGTGGAATTCGGGCCCAGAGCTTGTGTTATGGGTGCTATAGGTATACTGATATACTTAATGCAATACATAGAAAGATATTTTTACTATAAGTACATAGAAAACACCCAGAACTCTGGAACGAATATTGGCAGATTGTACTAAAAAATTGTCCAAAGCGGGAATTGAACCAGCAACCTCTTGCGTTGCAAGCGGAGCTACGCCCACCACACAATACCACATCATAACAGTGAACAAAATCATTATCATCAGCCCGTTTACGTCTACTCCTGGGGATAGGACTCCAAACAATGCTACAAATAGCGGTTGTGGAACGCCTCTATCCATAGACATATGATCGACAACGTTGGTCTATTAAGGGATAGAAAAGGCTTTTGCACTTAGATATCGAAATGCAAAAATACTCTTTTCGAAATGTGGGGATGAAAATGAAACTGTGGAAGCTGTAAGTTGTATATGTAAATAGATGATGAAATAAATGATGACGTTGATGCTATTACCTCTGTTTCTCAAGATGTGGTTGTAAAGCCATACGGCTCTAGCTTTGGCTCTGTCAGGGTTGTAATGACCAACGATGAGGTGACGCAGGCGAAGTCCATAAGGCTCAAATAGAGCGAAGAACCATTGAGCACAGATGAGTATTCCTGAAATTTTGTAAATGTATTTCTAGTTTTTCTAATGTGACTTGTTTGAATAATAACTAAGAAAGGGGTGAGTGTTGAAATGACGCTCGATGTAAGTGAATGGAGGAACAAAACATGTACTGGGTAATCCCAGATAGTCTACATGGGTATTTGGATCAAATGCAAGAAATTTATTATTTATATGATACTAATAAAGCGAAAGTTTGTTTGGATTGGTGGAGAGATGGAAATTTGTTACCTTTTCACTTCAAACGAATGAACGGCTAGGGCTGAAATTTGATTTTCGGTATAAAACATAGTCTACTCGTGTACTCGGGTAAATCCGAGGGGCACAGATAGTACAAAAAAGTTAGTAGGTAAATCAAATCTTTTTCTACGGATGAACAAAATCATCTCAGTATAGAGTCAACTGAGTGCTAAGAATTGATACTGAGCCCAGTTTTTAATCGTTTATAAATAACTAACTCTAGGTTACTATATAATTTACTTAACTATGAAAACTCACCAATCTGCGAATATCTCACGAAATCTGGAACATGAGGCTTAGGGAGGCAGTCTTTAGATGTAAAACCGGATGGCATCAACGGAATGTTTAATGTATTTACCAACGATTGAAGGAGTCGTGACACGAAACCTTTACCGGATATGTACGCTCCTGTAGTAGTAGACCCAACTGAAATTAATAACGTTATATTAGTCCTTGCGCCGACGACTCCACGCGGCGTTATTGCTTATAAGAGGTTTCTTCCAATTAACCTCTCATCATCATCATCTACCTTCATTTGAATTTTTCCTTGGTTTCTTGTATAATTTGTAAATTTATCAAGGGACAAGAGCAGATTGAAGCGAGGAGTAAATCAATAAACACTTTATTTCTAATATTATTTTATAATTATTTATAGTTTAAAATTTGACTTGTCTTATCTAAGTGCTTATTTAGTAAGCCTAAACAAATAAAATTATTGGTTAACTGAAAATTTTGGTTTTGTTGAATTATGACTTCATTCGGTTTGTATGGATTTCTCCGCACGACTTTCGGCTTAGGTTACTAGAGTTTGATTACTTTGATTAGATGATTAACTCAACTCTTTGTGTATGAAAATAAGATTGTCCTTGCACTAACATTCCAACGAAGTCTCCAATGATCCGTGGTGCCGTATCGTAGTCAGTAGCCAGTACAAACTGTAGTCAGCCACTATATGGATGAGGAGCTTGAACGTCGTAATTATCATGAACACTGCTGATCGGTTCAAGTACGTCTTCTCTGATGCAACTAGTCGAAAGGACGTCGTCTGTAATTTTTAATATAGTATAGTCCTCCACACTAGTCCACCCACTCATGGCGCCCTATATCTGGCTGCAGTTTCGGGCACGGAAGATTTTTTTTTTTAATCACACTTTACTTCACTACATAGTATAAAACAAAGTCACTTTCTCTGTCCCTATGTCCCTTTGAATTTTTAAATCTTGTAAACTACGCAACGGATTTTGATGCGGTTTTTTTTAATAGGTAGAGTGATTCAAGGGGAAGGTTTAAACGTATAAAAACCGTGCGAAGCTGGGGCGGGTCGGGGACCCACGCCACAAAGGTAAAAAGAGTACAATAAATTACCTAGAATACATTTTGAGAAGGTGGATAACCGGTCTTGGATCAATAGTTAGTGTGGTAAGTCTCTTTTGTTTGTTTTTAACCGTGTAATTAGAATCTAAGAGGATAAATACTTTTTCTTTTTTTCTTTCAATGTCGAGTCCTTACCGTAACATATTTAGCCCTCTCCCTGGTGCTCAGGGGCAGCACAGTCTCCCGACCCTCGCGCAGTCTCAACAGGTCCAGCTCACGGAACTCCCTCGTTATGTATCGGTTGTCGAAGCGGGACCGCGTCTCAAACATGTGCTGGTAGTGGTGAGCTCTGGAACAAATTATTCTTTAACTAGCGACCCGCCCCGGCTTCGCACAGTTTTATTATATGTATAAACCTTCCTCTTCAATCACTCTATCTATTAAAAAAAAACAGCGTCAAAATCCGTTGCGTAGTTTTAAAGATTTAAGCATTCAAAGGGACATAGGGAAATAGGGACAGAAAAAGCGACTTTGTTTTATACTATGTAGTGATTATGAAACATCATCATCAGTTGTAGCACCAACGGTTCAGGGTTCATGTTTGGCTTATACATTTCCTAACCTTAGATTTATTGTAATGTAAAAACCTGAAACAACTGAATAAATGATTCTAATGATTCATCAACTATATTGGCTTTATGGTTTAGGAAGAGTATTGGGCCGATTGATGTGGCGAGGTAGGCGAATGTCCGCCTGCGACGCAGAAGGTTGCGTGTTGGCTTTATGGTTTAGGATGAGTATTGCGCCGATTGATGTGGCGAGGTGGGCGAAGGTCCGCCTGCGACGCAGGTGGTTGCGTGTTGGCTTTATGGTTTAGGAAGAGTATTGCGCCGATTGATGTGGCGAGGTGGGCGAAGGTCCGCCTGCGACGTAGAAGGTTGCGTGTTGGCTTTATGGTTTAGGATGAGTATTGCGCCGATTGATGTGGCGAGGTGGGCGAAGGTCCGCCTGCGACGCAGGAGGTTGCGTGTTGGCTTTAGGGTTTAGGATGAGTATTGCGCCGATTGATGTGGCGAGGTGGGCGAAGGTCCGCCTGCGACGTAGAAGGTTGCGTGTTGGCTTTATGGTTTAGGATGAGTATTGCGCCGATTGATGTGGCGAGGTGGGCGAAGGTCCGCCTGCGACGCAGGTGGTTGCGTGTTGGCTTTATGGTTTAGGAAGAGTATTGCGCCGATTGATGTGGCGAGGTGGGCGAAGGTCCGCCTGCGACGTAGAAGGTTGCGTGTTGGCTTTATGGTTTAGGATGAGTATTGCGCCGATTGATGTGGCGAGGTGGGCGAAGGTCCGCCTGCGACGCAGGAGGTTGCGTGTTGGCTTTATGGTTTATGAAGAGTATTGCGCCGATTGATGTGGCGAGGTGGGCGAAGGTCCGCCTGCGACGCAGGAGGTTGCGTGTTGGCTTTATGGTTTAGGATGAGTATTGCGCCGATTGATGTGGCGAGGTGGGCGAAGGTCCGCCTGTGACGCACGAGGTTGCGTGTTGGCTTTATGGTTTAGGAAGAGTATTGGGTCGATTGATGTGGCGAGGTGGGCGAAGGTCCGCCTGTGACGCACGAGGTTGCGTGTTGGCTTTATGGTTTAGGAAGAGTATTGGGCCGATTGATGTGGCGAGGTGGGCGAAGGTCCGCCTGCAACGCAGGAGGTTGCGTGTTGGCTTTATGGTTTAGGAAGAGTATTGGGCCGATTGATGTGGCGATGTGGGCGAAGGTCCGCCTGCGACTCAATTCCCATCTTGGGACCAATGTTGGGATATAAATTATTGTCAATGGTCGCTTGCTTCACTCATTGTCATGTGACGCTGTCGGTGTCGATAGGCGTGCAATTGCGGGAATTGCAAAATAGGAAGGAGAAGCATTTAAAAAAGGAATTACTAAAGTGTTACAAGCCAACCTGAACAAGATAAGCATGAGAAAAAGGCTGGTGACGCACGAGCTCCAGGACAGCCAGGTGAGGATGGGATCAGCTCTGTTCCGGATGTCGGTGACGATGCCAGCGGCCACCTGACTCGAACTGCTATTACCGACGACGCTGTATGAGTGCTGGGCGGTAATCACGAAGTACATGCAATCGTTGAGACGGGCGGTAAAGGTTTTTATTTCTGGAAGGCAAGAATTCAATTCAGATTCTAAATGCTTTATTGTGTTTTAATTAGATGTACTAATATTGTTCCTTAATTTTGATTTTTAATTGTGTGTGGACAAAAATTAAGTAGGTATGTCTGAATAAAGAAACTTTTTATTTTATTTCCTTTGAAACTATAATGAATAAAAAAGAAAACAAAAGTAGATTTACTGTCTTGTCACTACATAGTGTAAAACAAAGTCGCTTTTTCTGTACCTATGTCCCTTTGAATGCTTATATCTTTAAAACTACGCAACGGATTTCGATGCGGTTTTTTGTAATAGATAGAGTGATTCAAGAGGAAGCCGGGGCGGGTCGCTAGTCTATAAATAAAAACTACAAAGGAGTAAATTCAGCTTTTGCTACATGCAATATATTCCTATGCACGCATGCTTTACATTAGAGGACTCTTTGACACCAAAACCACTTTTAAAGGTCCGACAAGTAGTAACTGGGTGTTCTCTGTAAACATTTGGGGAAAACAGTATGCGGTTAAAGGTGGTATTCCCCCAAATGGTAACAGAGGAAAATCGTCCCTGTACCGGGTCGGCCCAACTGGCCCATATACCCGGGGTCTTTCAACCGACAGTCTCGTCATAGTCGTCATGCTAGAGGACGCTACACTTGTTAACAATAAACTATTAAAATAGCAAAACAAGTCCTTACTTCTTTTGACAGTGGCAAAGAAAGTCTCTTCAGAATCAGCAGCGAAGCAGAAAGTCTTGTAGTCTTTGAGCATTCTACAAGCAATCTTTCCCATAGACGCTATGGTATCCCAATCTTTTTTAGGTAGCTCTCCAACTCCCTGATCTATTGTGGATATGCAGCGGTCGTACGGTGTTCCAAGACGTTTATGGCAATGTTCGTTTCTTGAGGTTAACCAGGAAAAACTCGATTGAATGATGGATGCTGAAAAGTAACGATGCAATATAGGATTGGCAATCAAAACATATACTCGTTTCAAATCTTCAGTGTGGAGTTTTTGTGTTTAATATTTGCGCTACCTTGATGTAGAGGTAAGTTACATTATGATATGTTCAAAGATAGACGATTAATTGCCAAGGTAGCAGATAAGAGATGGCATAAATGCTCACCCTATGCTTAAAGACAGACGATTAATCGCCAAGAAAGCATATCTGACATCACTACATAGTTTAGAACAAAGACGCTTTTTCTGTCTCTATATTCTTATGTCCCTTTGAATGCTTAAATCTTTAAAACTACGCAACTGATTTTGTTGCAGTTTTTTTAAATAGATAGAATGATTCAAGATTTATACGTATAATAAAAACGTGCGAAGCCGGGGCGGGTGGCTAGTATGACATAAATGCTTACCAATTCTTAAAGACAGACAATTTATCGCCATGATAGCATCTGACAGATGACATAAATGCTTACCTATGCTTAAAAACAGACAATTTATCGCCAAGATAGCATCTGATAGATGACGTAACTACTTAAAAAATTTTAAAGACAGACGATTACTCGTTATGATAGTAGATCTGACTGATGACATAAATGCTTACCAATGGTTAAAGACAGACGATTGATCGCTAAGATAGCAATTCTCAGAGATGCTGTGATCCGTTTTGATTCTTTTATCATCAGCCTCACAGAGTCCTTCATAGAATTGTATGGCTTCTTCAGTGATTCATTTATATCTCTGACTGTGATCTTTATGTGTTCCTGGTTGTCAAAATTAATTGTGATCAAAAAATCATCAACCTCTATTAATGCACGGCTGGACATTAAATAAAATAATGCTGGAAAATCCACACAGCATAATTAAGCCCAATGCTAATCAGAGGTATAGGTAATAGATGACTAATATACCTACTTAATTCTAAAACATAACATTACATGGACCTCCCCTGTCTTCAGTTTCTAGCCTTTCCCTTTAACAGATCATCATCCCACCTGGCCGAAAAGGGTCTTGCACAGACAGACTTAAAGTTCCTTACTATGCGTGACCGTACTGTTTCTCACGCGTATTAAGGATGTTGTTTTCTAAATTAAGATTGAATGAATATATTTTTATTGCACCATCAAAACGTGATAAAAAACAATAACTTAGGTAATTATAATTCAACAGAGAGGCACAATCGGCGGCCCTATCGCTAACAATGATCTCTCCCTTGGCTCCCAGGCAAGCAAAGAGAATAAAACCACTCCGTGAGGCAACTTTCGTCGGTTAACTTTGGCCAGTGTAGAAAAATTTATATCAACTAGCAGCGACTCGATGTTTCAGCCGCGTTATTCCTGTTCCCGTGGATATTCTGAGATAAATTAAAGCCTATGTGTTATTCCAGAATATCCATCTCTGTGCCAAATTTCATCCGTAACCGTTCAGTAGTTTTTGCGTGAAAGAGTAACAAACATCCATCCATCCATCCATACTTAGGTACAAACTTTCGTGTTTACAATATTAAGTGGGATGTAATTCTATCCGTGAAAACCTTAAATAAGCTTACCTACTGTCATTTAACTATTTGATAAATAAGTAATCTGGTAGTAAAACATTTAAGGGATACCTGACTGCAAGCCATAGACTCTGATAGAACCTCAGAATTCTTGAAGATGTTGGTAGCTGGACCAGTCAGGATGAGGACCAGGGCATAACACGTCAGGGTGTACCGTCCAGCTCGAGAGAACAGCTGGGGGATGAGCAGGAAAACTAGACATCTGAAAGAGGAGGTTACTTATAGGTCAGAGGCGCCGTCAAAAGGTACTTCAAATCTCAAATATTTTTTAAATTAAATAATCATGGACAATTCACACAGCACCACCTAGCCCCAAAGTAAGCTATTGAAAGCTTGTGTTATGGGTACCTACTAGATTGATAATAACTGATATAATACTTTATTTAAGGAAGATTTTTTTTTATTAAATAAGTATAGAAAACACCCAGACTAACGGAAAAAAATATGCCGAGGCGGGAGTCAAACCCGCGGCAATTCCCGTTCCCGTGGGAATTCCGCGATAAAATAGCCTATGTGTTACTCCAGACTATAATCTAACTCCGTGCCCAATTCCATCCATATCCGTTCAGTATTTTTTTGCGTAAAGAGTAACAAACATCTATCCATCCATCCATACTTACTTACAAATATTCGCGTTTATAATATTAAAAGGAAGTAAGACAGGCGTAAGTTAAGAATAAATTATAGTACCTTATTCTATTGCTGAAAGTGAGTCCCACTGTGATCATCATCCCGAATAGAGAGCTTATAACCGTCGCATTGACGAGGGACAAAGACAGCTGGAACACGAGAAAGACAAAGCACAAATATGTCAGCACCAAGCCACCTACAAAGCCAACGAGACTTTTCAGTAAAATCTTGGAGAAACGCATCTCTGCACGAAGATTGACGATGAAATTCGAAATGGTAGATCCTTCTGGAGCCCATTGGCTGAATGTTCGGGAGAGACGCTTGTGAAGATCGTGGCTATAGTGTTTCCATCGCTGGTGCAAAGTTTTTTTCGGAATGTTGGCATTGGACTTTATGATCGAGTTCAATTTCTCGTTCTCATAATTTTGCCGGTATTTTTCTATCGTTCGCGCTTTCCAGAGTAGCGCAAAATGCGTCATCTTTGGTAAGGATTTCAAGCTCTAAGGGCTTTTTGTACGTACGAAATTAATACTTGAGTAAGGAGTAGGGAATCCGTTATTTTTATTCATGTTTCGGTAAAACGCACGAGACAGATTTAGGCAGAAATCTGACAATTCGCAATCATTCTCATCGATATGACAAGACGTGCTAAATGAAAGATTTTTATTTTTCTCTCATCAGATAATGATGGAGGTCGATTGGTGATCAATGAGGTCGCACTGTCTGAACTCACAAAGTCACTCTTTGCGCATGCCTTTGTAGCGGTATTCCACTAGGAAGGTACACGATATTCAGGGACCCTTACCCTAAATAAGAGAGGTGTAATAAGATTTAGAGCGGCGACCGGACGGACCCGGCAAACCTTGCTCCCTAATCACCCTAACTACCGGGCCCTGAATATCGTGTAGGTAGTGGAATACCGCTTTTACTTCCTACCGGCCATTTGACGGATCTTGTTTTTTTAGGAGGCCATAGCTTCTCCTGAAATACCTTTAAAGGCAATATAATAGACCGACCTTATCAACCCTTATCGGAATAAATAAATAAATAATGCTGGACAATCCACACTGCATCATCTTGCCCCGAACAAGCTCAAGAGCTTGTGTTATGGGTACTAATGAATGAAATACAATACATAACATGGATAGTTTTTTATGCATAGTAAACAGTCAGAACTCCGGAACAAAAACGTACAAACACCAATCCCATGGCGGGAATCGAACCTGCACCCTCCTACGTCGCAGGCAGACAGCTTCGTCTATAGGTAGGTACTCGTAGGTCGTCGTTCTAGAACAGAAATCTAGCATTTCTGTTCTAATAAATAAAATTAAATAAATAAAATTTGATACAAATTGCAGTGCAAATTTTTATAAATTTTAAATATCTACCTTACCTTACTTACCTACTTACCTATTTATTTATATTCATTTTTTTATATTTAAGTATCTACCTACTCATACCTTGACGGCACTGGACATTTTTGTGGAGTCGACTTTGAACGTTAAAAACTCCACATACCTACCTACCTACTCAGGAAGAACTCAAAGTCAATATTCAACGTGAAGCGCTCTATTAGCCCCCAACAAATAGGGAGATACATCGATTATTAAATGTATAATATACTAGCGACCCCCCCGGCTTCGCACGGTTTTATTATACGTATAAACCTTCCTCTTGAATCACTCTAACTATTAAAAAACCGCAATAAAATCCGTAGGGTAGTTTTAAAGATTTAAGCATACCTACATAGGGACAGAGAAAGCGACTTTGTTTTATACTATGTAGTGTAGTATGTTAGTCCTAATCCAGAAGGTCGTAATGGAACAAAGAGAAATGATCACGTTGACTCACAAAACGAATCCGTGGATGAATTCACAAGCAAAAGGAAGTCTATTCAACTCACGAGACTCATTGGGTTCATTGTATGAGAGGTATAGTATAGTAACCTATCTACAAAGCACAGATGACAGTGTGCTACAAAACAACCTACATTCTCCTTGACGGGTATTGCCAAGAGAGTTTGCAGACGATTTGATATGACCAGACGATTGAAAACCTAAACCCGAGCTAAGAAGTTCGTTGACTTGCGAAATCGTCAATAAAAAAATTAATATGAGATTGTCCAAGCACATGTAGGAACCAAGTACCTACCGTGTCATGTCGTATTGTCTGGCGGAATGCGCAAGTCACAGGCATGCGCAGAACACTGCAATGCCACAAAAACTTCACTCGTCTTTGGCTAGATAGTGAAATAATTACTTACCATTTTCGCGATTATCCTTTACGGCATAATGCAGATTTTCTGTTGAAATACATTCATAAACATTTCTTTTACCTTGTGGAGTTCAGTGACTATGCTGGTGATATAAGTGGTAAAAACAACACTTTCCATTCAGGGAGAGTCGTGGCTACGTAAGTGAATTGAAGTTGCTGAATGAATTTTCGTGTTTCATTGATTAATTTTCACTTAGCTAGGACGTCGGCTGTAGCGGAAGTACCTATATACCTAACTATGTAAGGACCGCGTTTCAATAAAAATCAGCACTTTTATGACGATTTTCTCTGAAAAAACCTTAGATTTTTTTCATTAGGTACTTATTGGCATATTTTAGAGACTCTAGATTCAGATTGTAGGTAGGTAGGTAAGTATTACTAGATATTATTCAGTTGGCCGAACTGTCTTGGAATAAACGATGTAGAAAGTTAATAAAATAAGATTTGCATAGCCATAAAAGCAAACATTGCATTGTTACGCTTCATAAAATCTGATCAAATGGACTTTTATCATGACATTTGCCTCGTAGCTAAGTACCTATGCTTTACTTAGGTAGGTAAGTATAATTTTGATCTTTGATTGAGATTGACAAATTTTATTAGTTACATATATAATTTATCCTACGATTCGATTACTTCAGTGAATATAAAATTCACTGACCGATTGGAGATTACTTAGAAGTCATTTAAAATGTTGAGTCAGCAACTTTTCGAATTTCGTGCTTAAAAACAATATTATTAATGTCTAATCATCCACTTGACTTTGACATTTTCATTACAGCAGTCTTATGGATGTCAAAACTAAAAAAAACAATTTAAAAAATTATGTAAATGTCTGTTTTTGTTGGTTTGATATATCGATTTCATCATAGGATTTCATTGACCGAAAGTTTTTCTAATTTGTGTTCTTTACCGTAAATTTACTCGTTCGTCTCTCAAAAGACTGGTGCGATCTTTGTGTAGTGCTAGGTAAGTAGGTAGGCTTTGCATATTGCAAAAGTTTTATTCATGTAGAATCTAAGGATATTTTGCTTGTTCCGGGATATTAAACCGGCGCGGCGGCTGCAGCGGTTTATTTCGATGTTGATCAGATCAGAATTCCTTCACTTTAATTGTAATGATATTTCTTGATTAATCCCACGTAAGTGTAGTGTAGTTCTACCTTGAAGTTTACCTCAGACTATAGAACTGAGAAGTTTACTTCCATTTTCAAAATAATTTAGCGAAGTTTCATGCAGACAATATTATGTAGGAAAGGAAACTGAATTCATTTGTTTCTGTGTGCAACTTTCGAAAGATAACTTTATTTAACTCCTGTTTTACTTTTGTTTTTCTAATTTAATACGGTTACAATAACCAGGACAAAAGATTGAAGCGAAGGGGAAATCAATTATCACTTTATTTCATATATTATTTTGACAATTATTCACCTTAGTTTACTTACCTAAGTATTGTTTAAAATTTGACTTGTCTAAGTGCTTATTTCGTAAGCCTAAAGATATAGATTTACTTGAATCACTGCCTGCCTAAATCATTACCTAAGGTTAATTCTGGTTCCAGACAAATAAACATTTAGCTAAACAACATCTGACTACATTTATTTATGAAGCACATAAACGGCCCAAGCATTAAATGTTCTCACACCAAAAAAATTTCACCGATTCAGCGAGCTAAACTAACACATTCTTTCCAGAACATGGACAACGAGCAACCACATCAAGAGTTGGTGAAATGCGTAGTGGTTGGAGACACAGCGGTTGGCAAAACCCGTCTCATTTGTGCTCGAGCTTGCAATAAGCATGTGTCATTGTCGCAGTTGATGACGACTCATGTGCCTACAGTCTGGGCTATAGATCAATACAGGATTTATAAAGATGTGAGTCATATTAGTTTCAAAAAAGTACCTTTTATATGTTTCAGAGTGAGAGGTTGTGTTTGTGTGCATTTTTTAAAGAAAGGTTCCCGTTATCTACCACACAAAATGGAGAAACTCATTTTGATGTATTATTTTTGTAGCTATTGAACATAGTAGAGTTACTCAAAAAATACAAAAGGAAGCACTAGATTCAGAACCTGTATCATTGCCGGCCGGTTTACAGTGAAGATTAAATTAATTAAATAAAGTGATCAAACAATGAACTTATAACAATTATTATTAAAATTGAGCTACCTTTAGACTGTTTGCAACCGTCTGCAGTTAGCCCAATGGTTTCAATTGTAAATACTAGTTGTAATTTTTCTATTCCTTGCTTGTAATTTTAGTTATTAATTAACTATTACTTAAACTCTATAAATAAAAAAAAGTCTAACAATATGTTGGTTTAAATGAAAATTTATGGACATTTTACATTTGTGAAATACTTAATATGCTTTTGGTTATTATCCCCAGCAGTGGATGCATGAGTGTTGGTATACCAGTGGTTATATTTATTTGAAACTAGCGACCCGCTCCGGCTTCGCACGGTTTTATTATACGGAAAAACCTTCCTCTTGAATCAATCTATCTATTAAAAAAAACCGCATCAGAATCCATTGCATAGTTTTAAAGATTTAAGCGTTCAAAGGGACATAATGACATAAGGACAGAGAAAGCGACATTATTTTATACTATGTAGTGATTTAAAACACTCATTGCCTACTAGTGTCATGAAGACTTGGGACTGTTACCTGTTGTTATTATTTTGATAATTATGCACCTATAGTTTTAAATTTGACTTGTCTAAGTGCTTTTGTAAGCCTAAAGAAATAAAGATATTGATTTACTTTTTTACTGATAACCGGAGCCTCAATGAACTCTTTCAAAAATAACTGAATCACTGATGGTGATGGGAGCTAAAATAAATTAAAATTGAAAAATAGACAAATATTTAAAGTGGCCCGATTTTTAAATTAGATATAAGCTCTTTAAATGTTTTTCTTGAGTGCAAATAAAGTGTTCATTCATTCATTCATTCATTCCTGACAAGAATTAAGATATACTCACATCACCATAAGATTAAATATTAATAATGCTGGATCACACAGCATCATCTAGCCCCAAGCTGAGCAGAGCTTTTGTTATGGGTACTAGATGACTGATATACTTAATACAATATACTACATAGATAGATATTTTTTATTATACATATTAAACACCCAGATCAACAAAACAAATTTCTGCAGATTGTGCGCAAATTTGTTCCAAGGCAGGAATCAAACCCGCAACCTCCTGCGTCGCAGGCGGACCGCCCACCGCGCCACATCGGTCGTCACCTAAATAAGACATTTGAACATTAAACCTTTTTGGTTCAGGTGTTGGAGAGATCTTGGGAGGTGGTTGACGGGGTGAACGTGTCATTGCGCCTCTGGGATACATTTGGAGATCACGAGAAGGACCGCAGATTTGCCTATGGGAGGTAATACAGACAGTTTATATTGTCACATATACTCATTGAATAATTTATTTATTAGCTAGAACATTTTATCATAACAAGTCACAGCTCTCACTAGTAATTAGGTATTTTAAGCTATAAAACATATCAGAACAAAATAAATAAATATAATGTCATAAATATGCTTCGCGGGGTAGAGGAATCAAAACTACAGTTGTAGTATTGATTCTCTAGTTACAAAAGATTGAAGCGAACTGAAAATCAATAATCACTTTATTTCTTATATTATTTTGATAATTATGTACCTATAGTATTAAATTTGACTTGTCTAAGTGCTTATTTTGTAAGCTTAAAGAAATAAAGATATTGATTTACTGATTTACAAAAAACATGGGTGAAAATATTGGAATAATTTACAAAAAAATTGTTTCCATTCCTTGATTATAATTTCAGTTGTTAATGTCTTATGTCCTTCCTTTGCAGATCAGACGTTGTGCTTCTCTGTTTCTCCATCACAAACCCTATCTCTCTGAGGAACTGCGGCGCGATGTGGTATCCAGAGATCAGGTGAATATCATCATCATCATCACTATCACAAATCACCACCAATATTATATTGCTTTGCTGGTTCATGTTGGGGTAAGTGGTAGGGTTCAAAGCGATAATTATGACTGATAAATATATGTTGATAATTATCGAGATAAATACTACTCTGTCAAGAAAGTACCGGGAAAAGATCAATAATACACAAAATGTTTGTTATTCATCCAAATTTATTTTATCACCTTCAAAGTATGCTCCTTCAGAAACGATACACTTACGCCAACGAATTATCCAATCATCAAAACATTTTTTAAACGCTGTTTCCGGAATTGAGTTCAGTTCTCGCCGCGAATTCTCCTTTATATCTTGTACCGATTGAAAACGGGTGCCACGAAGTGGTAATTTGAGTTTAGGAAAAAGAAAGAAGTCGGCCGGAGCCATATCTGGTGAATATGGTGGTTGCTCGATGGTATTTGTTGAGTGTTTGGTCAAAAATTCGGTCACAATGATGGCCTTGTGCGAAGGCGCATTATCAAATTCAGGTCTTTTGGGACTAGTCGAGCGGCAACATGTTTCATACCCAAGTGATTATTTAAAATGGTACGGATCGACTCGTGAGATACAGAAAGTTCGGCGGCTATCTCTCGCAAAGTTGAATGAGGATTTTCAGTCACTGTTTCCTTCACTTTTGCGATGTTAACTTCAATTACAGACGTTGATGGCCTACCAGAGCGAGGCAAATCTTCCATCACATCTCGACCGCTTTTGAACGCTTTGTACCACTCATAAGCACGTGTTTTTGATAAAGTCGATTCACCGAAAGCCTTCTGTAACATTTTCAGTGACTCCGAACACGAAATTCCATTGGCGATGCAAAACTTAAGACAAACTCTTTGTTCGATGTTTTTGTCCATTGTGAAATTCGCAATACACACTAGATATGATGTAACTAAAAACAGCACTGTATTTAATATAAATAACAGATGCAACTCAAACTCCGCGCCAAAATGGCAAACAGTTGTGCCAACCTAACAACAACAAAAAAAACAAAAATTTGAATTTGGAACCATAAACAAATCATCCATTCCCGATACTTTTTTGACTGAATGTATATGTTGATAATTATCGCTGATAAATATATGGTGATAATTATCTTTGATAAATATAATAGAATACAATAGAAAATCATTTATTTATAACAACTACAGATACAACACACTTATAAATAGGAGGTGCATGCAACATTGTTATAAAAGGGCCCTAACTCAGCATAATGCTGGCTTAGGTCCCATAAGGCACCAAGCCAGCTAGTCTTCCGTTAGAAAAATAATCTGAAATATTTCATTTTCCTTTTAATATTTTGTTATTGTACTAGCGACCCACCCCGGCTTCGCACGGTTTGATTATACTTATAAACCTTCCTCTTGAATCACTCTATCTATTAAAAAAACCTCATTAAAATCTGTTCGGCAGCAAGTTTGCCTCGCCCATCATGCAGTCTTTCAACAGAGTCCTGACTCTTTAGACTCCATAGGTTGAGATTGAGACTCTGTTGAAAGATTGCTTTAAATACCTAACAATTGTGCCTTACCTATTGTGTTTTTTAATTAGTTACCAATACTTTTGTTTAATTGTGATTTTTATTTGTATATGGACAAAAATGTCTGAAAAGAAACTTTTTATTTATTTATAATAAACCTGCGAAGCCGGGGCGGGTTGTTAGTAAAAATATACCCTCCATTGAAATGACGAGAATACAAAACATATAAAATAGTCAGTTACTACTTATTTTTAAGGCATTTTTAGTCTGATATTTTTTGTCGCCCTAAGACCGTTGTTATTTATTTTTCCATCATCATCATATTCATCAACAACCTACATCAGTCCACTGCTGGACATAGGCCTCCCATAATGAGCGCCATAGCGACCTTTCTTCGGCTTGTTATATATATGTTTAAGTTATTCTTAGAATTTAGCTTGTTGTAGTGGCTTGATAAAGCTTATCTTACTATTATAATAAATGGGAAAGTCTGTGAGAATGTTTGTTATAAGTAATCTCCGTAAGTACTTAAGTTATTTCAATGAAATTTGGTATGTTGATAGTTTAGGACCTAGAATAGGACATAGGCTATTAAAATTTTAACCTCTGAGGGGGTTAAGTAGGGTGGTAAAGTATGGAATATTATTATTTCTTGGTTCGATTCACTCAAAACTCAGTATAAATAAACTGCAGAGTAAATAATTAAACACGTATTTTTTATTTAACGAAACTACCAGGAGGTGTGCAATATTTTATTTAAATCCCCTAGGAAGCTTACAATAAATTTCTGAAATTTTACAAATAAATTTCCATGCGAGCGGAGCCGCAGGCCGCAGCTAGTAAATAATATTTTCTATTTCAGACGTTTCTGCCCCAATACGCCGATTCTTCTCGTTGGATGCAAGAACGACCTTCGCTATATGTACCGAGATGAGACTTACCTCAATTACTGTAAGGACAGTCCTTTCATCAGGTAAGAATTCTTACAATATCAATAGTGTCCAAGAGTCCTGGAAGGTTTAAAGAAAATAGAGCACTAAGGCCGTCCCTAGACCTACAATAAAATTGTACAATATTTTTATTGTACAATAAGATTGAAAGGCGCTCTGATTCCAAACGAGTTCAATATTAACCCTACACGGTCAATATTATTGCACAATTTGCAATATTGCGCAATATAATTGACCGTTAAATGGTCGCCTTAGACTTTGAATAAGAATTTAAATAAATTAAATAAGTCTCGACAATCCATTCAGCATTATTATCCCCAACCTAAGCAAAGGATAACGGATAAGTACTGGATAACTGATACTTAATAAAAAAAACATATGTAACATAGATATTTTTCACTATAGTATAAAGAAAACAACCAAAACACATCAGCTGTTCGCGCCTATCTAGTCGTATTGTACCTGTGCATCCACCCCCCACCTCCTTACCTCACCTAAACGCTTGTACTAGACATTCATTACACGCCATCTTGGAAAGAAGTACGCATTATTTATTTCTCTCCATATCTCCAAATCACAGCAAGTCAGGCTTTCAGTCTAAATTACAAATATTTAAGTAGCCTTCACCTAATACGCTACATCAGCAGTTAGCTCAACTGTTTCAATTGTAAAACTAGATTATTTGGTGTAATGCATTTGCATGCCTAGGATAAGGTTTAATAAAACTGGACATGTTTTGATTGTAAGACCAGATTTTAGCATGTATTCTTGCAAATATTAATGCAAATTTATGCATGTTATAATTTGGTCTTAAAATTAAAATATGTCACGCAGTATTGTCTCTGTTAAGTAAAGTTATACTTTATTATAACATCCTTAAAGCATCAAGCTTTGCTCAAACGGAGGACATAGAGCTCTCTATCAGAAAAACTTTTGTGGAATAGTTCCTTAGATATTTAACAAATTACCAGCTGCTCTGCGGGAGTTAAGCCTAGTCATTAAAAAAAAATTAATATACTGACGGTAAAATGCTACTATCATATAAAAGAATTTTCACTGACTCTAACATTAAAATATTGTAGGTTAAAATTTTAATTGAATATTTGACATTTGCATACATAACTTTATTATAATAATTTCTATGGACCATTTATATTTTACTCATAATTTCACTTTTAAACCGTTTTATTAATATTATGCATGTCTCTTAATTAATATTGTATAATTTTGCACACCAGAGCTGATTAGCTAGTATGTCATCGCATGGGACGAATGTAAAATAAGCATACCAACCTGTAACCCGTTGTCTGCAAAGAAATGATTTTAATTGATTGATTGATCATTTCGTTTCAGAGCGCCTCGTAAAAGCGACCTAGTGATGCCGGACCAGGGCCGCGCGCTCGCGCATGAGTTCGGCATGTACTACTACGAGACCTCCGTCTACACTTACTACGGGGTCAACGAGGTCTTCGAGAGCGCCATACGAGCGGCGCTTATAGGTGACTACCTTAACAATCACAACATTGTAAAAAACAAAGTCGCACCACGCTGCATGTTGCGTGAATTCCTTTTCTAACCAGAATAATCAATTTATTGGTAAGAGTTTTACAAGTCAATTATATCAATGTTTAGTCGACATTACAATTTATAAATTAAATTTAAATTACATTACATTAATTAATATAAAATTAATTAACTACATTAAAAATTATAACATGATTTATAATAAAAAAAATAACATTACATTTGTAATAATTCATCGACATTGTAGAACGCCTTCTCGATGAGCCACAATTTAACGTTGCTGGTAGTATCTCCATTTGTATAAAAAACACAAGTCAATGCATCCACGCGTGTTCTAGCGTGAGGATTATGGGCATTACCCCTAAATGATACAGTCAGTTGGCGCTCATTGGGGGAGGCCTATGTCCAGCCGTGGAAATAGGCCTCCCCCAATAATATAGGTTGATGACATATTCATGCATATCACTCGCGCAAGCGCGGATAACCATGCACCCGGGGTGAGACGCAAGGCGTGCCGTGCGTGATTTTGAAAGACATGAGTCACAGCAGAGCCGCCGGGAATCCACAAAACGCAACTACGCGCGTGAGTGCGTAAAAACCCGCACGATGACTCAGATCTGCACTCCCGCAAGTACCTACGTCGACACGCATGCAGCGTGGTGCGTGGCAGTGTGTTAAGCGCCTTGCATCTTTAAAAGTACGCAACGGATTTTGATGCGGTTTTTTTAAATAAATAGAGTGATTCAAGAGGAAGGTTTATACGTATCATAAAACCGTGCGAAACCGGGGTGGGTCGCTAGTTTTAAATAATTAATAGCATACATTTTGTTTTAGCGAGGCGACAACAAAGGTTCTGGATGACTAACTTGAAACGAGTGCAACGGCCTTTATTACAGGTAATTGAATAAATAATAACATAACATACCATACATCACTTTGAATTGGGTTTTTCTTGGTAGCAATAAAATTTTAATGATTTGGTTTCTCGACAAACTCAAGCCTTTGGCCTGAAAACTACAGCAGCTATGGTAGTTTTCAGGCCAAAAATGTTGTAATTGTTCATTTGAATTGTAATCAGAGAATATAAACTTTGAACTAGTAGAGACGTAATTTTTATTTAAGGTTAACTGGGGTAATTGTGTTATGTTTTTTTAACCTCAAGTTATCGACATAATGTAACCAAAATTATGACATTATTCTCTTTTTTTAATGTTAAATCCGATATTACGGCTATTTCTGTATAAAGTTGTAGCAATGATTTCTTCGCCAGACTTTCATAGATGTGTCAAATTGAATATAAATACCTACATGGAATTCTAGATACATTTTCCCCGTTTGAGGCAAATGCGTCTTTATTGAGTAAACACTATTGACGCAAGCTTTGCAGTTCATTTGACGTCAGGCTAGAGTATGTTACAGGCCAATTCATCAACATCAGCCAATATTAGTCCACTGCTGGACATAAGCCTCCCCTAATCGGCCGTAGCGCCGATTACATTGTACGAATTGTGTATTTTTTCCAGGGACCTTTTAGACCGCCGCGGCCGATGGAACCAGAAATTGCAGTCGTAAATAGCGTATACTTCGAGAATATGACTTCTTTACTACATCACCAGGTGAGTTTTATATAACTGGGCCCAAATTCCACTAAATAAATCGCTTCACCATTTAAATAGTATCATGTCAAAATGACAGTGTTAAACTCTTTTTGGTATTCTACTAACACAAACTTTTTGAGGTTCATTCATAGCTGTGACGATTACCTTTTTATCTACCAATTGGACATTCTAATTATGGAAGTCTCTTCAAGCGCAAAAAATAGTAGAATACCAAATGCACAAACGTCATTTTAATCATCTTGACTGAATGGCGCTTTTGAGACCTTTGTTTTGACATTAGTGGAATTTGGCCCCTGATTGTATTCAATCATGGTATAATACAATCTACGCTCAGATGTCATTTTCAATAATAAAAGGATACAAATTTTTTTACCTTCTTACAAAACTTGTTCAAAAATTATATTTTAATTTCTTGTTTTTAGAACTAAGATTAGTTCAAAACTAAACTAATATTAGTTAGATGTAGATGTGTTAGGTTAGATGGCGCTGTGCTCAAATTTTATTTTTGCTTAGTACTTCAAGATTTAAGTGTGTATTTAAAATAATATACCTCTTCATGACGCAGAAAAATCCATAAACAACTAGAAGTAATTAAACTGGTCGATAACAAACAGAAACTTCCTCAAGACGCTTCCGTCTTCGATCTGGCATCAGTATTGCCAACGGGGGCAATTCAGCCCCCGTTGGCAATACTGATGCCCGATACCTTTATTTTCAACCGACTAAACCGATCAATAAAGGAGTATTACTATCGTCGCACGAAAACGTGTCTAGTGCCAATGTCTCACGAAAGCTAGAGTTTCGTAATTCATAATCTAGTGCATCTATAAATTATCCGACAACCGTTGGGGTATACGTGTTCCTGAGTGGAGACCGCGACTCGGTAAACATAGTGTAGGACGCCCTCCGGCCAGGTGGGATGACGATCTGCGAAAGACTGCTGGTAGATAGATGCTGGATGCGTCAAGCTGAAGACAGGGCGCTATGGCGCTCATTGGGGGAGGCCTATATCCAGCAGTGGACTAATATAGGTTGATGATGATGATGATGATAAATTATCTGTTACTAAAGGTTCACAATTCAACTATTTCTTTCATTCAGTTGTTTTTTTAACTTTTTTCTAGGTTAACCAATTTGGATGAGTATTGTTTTCTTCTAAACCTACACGGAGAAAAAAATCTCGTTGCACTTACTGAAATTCTGTTTGACTCAACAATAATTCTCGTTCTTTTGTGACAGCGAGAATAATTTAGTAACGATTACAAGAATGAATAGTTCTAGTTGTCAGAACTAGAGGTAGCTGTTATCCCAACAAAACAGTCTAGTAGAGATTACAAGAATAATTAGTACCTAAAAGTAAGTAAGTGTTATGCCTACTATCTTTTTTGTATATGAGCACTATTATTAGTGTCTGGTATACAATTTTTATTGTAACGATAACTATACTCATTGTAATAGTTACTATACATTATTGTTGTATGTACAATCCATAATTGTAATGTGTACTGTCTTACTTATTATTCTGATTCCACTACCTACAAAGGATAGGCACCTATTTATATTATTTAGATTTAATATGAAATCAGATATGTATTTATAAACTATTACTATTTAATTGTACGGGTACTTGTTGTATAAAACTTTACACAACAAGGACACATACAAATTAAATAGTAATAAATAAAATTTTTATATATATATCTGATATCAGATTAAATCCAAATAATATAAACAGGTACCTATCTTTGGTAGGTAGTGGAATGGAATCAGAACAATAAATATTATTGAACTTAATTAAAAAACATAGGTTTTATTTACTTCTATATTTTTATTATTTATTTACAAATTAGTAACTAAGTATATACCTACCATATGAGCCTCAGAACGTAAATCTCGTTATTACATTTAAAACTATAAAACTACTACTACCATACAAGACTTTAATACTATAAAACAGTATTTAACATAACAGTACAAACAATATATATAGTGTTATTAAATAGAAACATTATTCCGCAGCATTCGTTGTAGCCTCATGCATTCCACATCATCAGATATTTCTGAAAATAAAGAAAAATGTTAATTTATCTTGAGGTAGGTATGGGTACAGAACCTTATCCAGTATAAATAACAATATAAATACATATGTAAGTAATAATAATCTTTTTATAATTTTCATAAGTTAGAACTTGCCATATTTTTATGATCACTCACCATCAAACTATCATTCATTTTCATCCGAGGTTCGGTTAGTTACTGGCAGCGTTTTCAGTTAAATATTTTAACTATGTCCCTTCTCCAATAGATAAGCCCAATCAGTTCCTTGGCAAGATAGGCGTCTTAGAGAATTAGACCGTTAATGTCTAATTTGTTGGCTGAAACAATAAGCGGGTTGGTTAATAGTTAATCATGTAGGTATGAAGTCTCCCCCAATCTACAAACATTCGAGATTGAATGTTGGTAGTTATAGAACAAAACACGTGTTGTTGGAGTGAAGACAAAGTTTATTAGGTAGGTACCTAGATACACGGTACATAGATATCACAGTGTTAGCGAGCACTTGGGTACAGTCACTATGTCTACTCTAAGCACGAGTGTCTTTGCGTTGCAACAAATACCGGCACAGTTAAGTGTTATCAGGTTATCACTTAGATCGCTGCGTGGCGCGTACGCGAGCGTTGTCGGAGCGCAAAGCGCGACGTAGTACGGTCGGCTTGGTATAATCTCTCGCCAAAGACATTTTCCACGGGACACGACATGCCCTAAAATACTATGCAATTACAGTCGACCACTTTTTCGGGTACGGGAGGAATGTTTTGTTGCTGCTTAATTAGCTGTTCCGCAGATAGCTTTGTCACTCATAGCTTTGTCATTCAATCACAACATTTTCTCTAGTGAATGACGCAGTCGATGAAATTATATCGATAAAAATGAATGAATGACGGAAAATGTAACATAACAATGTAACAACGATTTTTTATCGTAGTAACATTGATTATTTACCTATACTTACTTACTATGTAAAAATATAATTTAAAGTCAAAGTTATTTGAAGTGAAAGTAAAACATGGCTAGAGAACGCTCAGAACAGACAAAACTGGAAAAACTTGGAGGAAGCATATACTCGAAATAAGTGTTAAGTCATAAGTTTAAATTTAGTGTTTAAACTGGTTGTGGAAATAATAGGCTTTATTATTATTATTTAAAGTAATTTTATTACTATTCACCTTTATCCCGGGCACAGATTAGGTATTGTTACTTCGTAATGGATATTGATACTGCGTAGAGACTTATTTATTTTACAAACCACTTGTAACACAATTAAAAAAATATAAAATATATTAGAAAATATATTGAGTAGGTACAAGAAAACTTAATCAAAAAATAAATGTTAAAATATTTATGAAATTATAAAAGAAGCGAACAAGAAACCTTTACCTTGTTAGCGTTGTTAGCGGATCAATTGGAAATCTGAAAGTGCGTAAGTTCGTTGATTAATTTATTTACATCGATATTTTTCATCGATAGTGTCAAGCCCTATTAGACAATTTTAAAATGAATGAATGGAAAAAGAACGATATAATTCTACTTTTTTCGGTAGGTCTCAAATACAGTTAATTACGTTTAAATTTGAGCACCTTTTTTAAATGGTGGTATTAATGCAAAATTGTTATCTTAATTTTTAGATTTTATGGAAAAATAGCTGCTTTTATGGGGTAAAATTGTACTTATCTGTGAAAAGAAATATTGACGGATCGGTCACTATAACTTTTACTAAACAAAACGCAGCACTTAGTCATTTTTTCGATATAGTTTGTCGTTAAGAACCAAAGACATAGGGGAACCTGGGGAGACTTGATCACCACTTTACATTTTACCAAATAACTCAAAAGTTATAGCTTATGTTAACATTTTTTAAATGATTAGTATAAAGAATTTCAGTACCAACTAAATACAACTGTTATTTTCCAATTAAAGACAGTAATTGTTTAACTACAACAATTTTAAAAAAAGTCGGCGAAAAAAGTCGAAAAAAAATAAAAAAAAATCATGTCTCCACTATTCTGGGAGACTTGTTCACTGCAGTAGGGTAGACTTGATCATGGGGGATCAAGTATCCCTGTTCCTTAGATGACTTGTTTTTAATAAGTATTTTTAATTTAAGGGGATGTCTGTTCTGTATTCTATGAAATTTTAAACTATTTTCAGTAGAAATACTTTTAATTAATGGCAAGAGGCCCGACGGTATGACACTAGTCCCATGGGAGTTGGGGAGGCCCATTGAGTGGGACGCTACATGCGTCGACACACTTGCACCTTCCCATCTTTCAAGGACATCCACTAGGGCTGGTGCGGCGGCAGATCTGGCCGAGGATCTCAAGAGGCGCAAATATGCAGGTCTCGACAGAACCTACGCATTTGCTCCCCTTGGATTCGAGACCCTAGGTCCGTGGGTACCGAGGCTCTCCGGGTTTTTAAAAAACTATCTGAGCGTCTGGTCGATGCGACGCGTGACCCGAGAGCTGGTGAATATCTGGCTCAGCGCATCAGCATTGCCATACAGCGTGGTAATGCAGCCAGTGTATTGGGGACGCTTCCGACTGGTATTGACATGGATCAATTGAGCTACCTTTAGACTGTTTGCAACCGTCTGCAGTTAGCTCAATGGTTTCAATTGTAAATACTAGTTGTAATTTTTCTATTCCTTTGCTTGTACTTTTAATTATAATTTCTTTTTAAGTAGAATTTAAAAGTTTAATGGTCTTTAATTTATATGTTTTGAATTAATTATGAACCGGTAGGTATAGATCACTAGATTATATAATTAATATAGATGTTATTATAATTTAACCAGCCTCAAAATTTACCAAAATCTTGTGTTCAATCATTAGAATACTGAAAATTACTTATACCTACTAATCGTTCTCTCTATTTTCAGAAAAGTAGCTCAGCAACTAAGAATACAAATTAAATTACTGTACTTAAAACTTTAAAGATCATTCTAGCAACTTTGAATACTAATTAAATGACTGTACTTATAAAATTAAACAACATTCTAGCAACTTTGAACAAAAAATTTGCGACTATGCTTGTATTATATTAAACAACATTCTAGCAAATAAGTATACAATAATAATTAATAGGAACTCCGCCTACGCTTTAAGCTTTCTTTTTCTTGTAAATACTGGGCATTTTACGGAGAAAAGAACTTGTAACATAAAAAATAGTACCTAAAATCAATTTGGGTAGACTTGATCCCGGGATCAAGTCTACCCAAATTGATTTTGATATTGATTGATCCTACTATACAGCCCATTTGATCCCACTATACAGCCCATTTGACACTACTATACAGCCCATTTGATCCCACTATACAGCCCATTTGACATTTGACACTACTATACAGCCCATTTGATCCCACTATACAGCCCATTTGATCCCACTATCGGGTCTACAAATGCCAGTAAATTACTCTTTTTTGAAAAAAAAATTAAATTTGTCTTCGTTTTTGAGTTATTGTTACAACCGATCACACCACGATAACTTGACCGTGACGTCATATTAAAGAGATAGGTACCTAACCTACACAAATATTAAAATCAGCGTGCGGCGTCGCCGGCTGTGACAGCCCTACTGCACGTTTAACGTGCAGAATCGCGAAGGCTAATAATATCGTGACCTTGATGTTCGGAGCGAAGTTTCCCTTCTACTCTGTTTTTGTCTATTCTTATGCCAACGAGCGAACGGGGCGGACAGGCGGCAGTGCGAGAGACAAAGACATTTTCCACTGGACGCGATACTCGGCAAATCACGCCTCATACCCCGCTGTCACTAGGTTAGCCTTTTAGCCTAATAGACCGAAATTGTTTTGTCAGTAGGGGAACCTGGGGACACTTGATCCCTTGGGAGACATGATCACCCCCTTATATATCGAAATCTATACTACTACCATTGTAGCTCTTTGATGGTTTGGAATTTTAAACGTGATACTGACATTCGTACATAGCTAACATCTGAGTATTAAAGGGAAAATGGTTTTGAAGACATTGATTCTTTTTTTGTAAGTTTATATTTTGGTTTGTTTGAACAGTTTTTGATATAATAATTCGTGTTTGGTTTGAAAAATAGCTTAGAAATTCAGTTAAGAGAGTGTATTCTAAGTTTGTTCTAAGCAATTGTTTTGTTTTCTTAACTTTTTTTAAATTTTGTTATAAGTACTAGGGACGGGGAGACTTGTTCCCTATCTGTTAGGGCAGACTTGATCCCGGGATCAAATTAGCATGTTCTACTTTGGCCCTTACTCAAATTATTTCAAACAAATTAGAACAAAACATGGCAGATAGTGCTTTATACCATAGGAATTCCCTCTTTCTGATGGTATAAATTTTAAATCTTTATTATTAGAAACAGTGGATGTGAGTACTCGTCATAACAAAGGTAAAGTAGCCAAACTGTCATTTTGGCCATTTTGACTTTATTATGGCATTGCTATGTTGCCATTATAATCTTGACTGTGGTAAAATATGTGATCTGTAGCTATTGTCATTTGAAGATAATTGTCATTATTCTTTTTCCATATCTGTATAAAATTACGTTCCCACAATAGTAAACTTTTCTATGTGCTATTTGTTCAGTTTACCCATACAATAATACCTTTTTTTCGCAATTGCCACAATTTTCAATAAACCAAAGTGGTATATTGTATACTTTACCTTCATTAAAAATGTAGTGAAGAGTAACATTCTACAAAGGTATACTATCCTAATTGTTCTTATTCGAGTCTTTGCCTTGGTTACAAAGCAAGCGAAATGTCTATTTCCACAATACTGTAGTAGCCTAAGTGGTAGATTGAATACTTGACCATTGTGGAAAAGTGTTGTGACGATTTAAAGTTATTTATTTATAGATTGTATTAGTTTAAAAAGTAAGATTTATTTAAAGTATAAATAAATATTTGTGGTCAAATTATTTTAATTGTTTTATTGGTATTCACCCAAATTTTCTAATTTAAGTACTTACTCATAAAACAATAAAAATGTTTATACCATAACTGCCCTTGTAACGAAAAAGGGCACATCTAACATTTTTTTGGAAAAAAAGGCGCATCTGCCTGAATTTAAAAGAAAAATCTATCCTTAATAAGCAAAGAGTTACGAAAAGCCTTAAAGGCACAAGTAACATCCAAATTCATATTTTTTAACTCAAAAAGGCACATATTACAATGATTAAGTTCAAAGAACACAAATGCATAGATATGGCTTTCACCTTATGTTATTATTTTTGTTTTGCTAAATAAATAAGGCTTATTTAAGAGGTAATTATGTTACCTCGTATGGAAAAAAATGGAAAGAATTCAAAACTGTGATGTTTTGTCCCAGAATCATCGTGTTCAACCAGAGTTTTGTTCCTATAGGAGATAAAAAGATGCACGAGACTGGTAAAACCTTTGCATCTGTATGGCATGAAGGTGTCTCAGGAAGCCTTGTGGCAACACTGGAATATAAATAATTGCATTCCGCCACCACGACAAAAGTTGATTCAGAGAGGTGTGACATCAATAACAAAGTCTGCTATTTTGGCAAAGCTCGGTCCTGTCATGCCTTCTAATAGAAGAGTTTTTTGGGAGACTTTAGCAGTTAATGATTATTCTGCTGACCTCACTCAAACTCATAAACGAATATTGTTGCAAAAAATAGAGAGACATTCTAAACCAACGTTGATTAATTTTATAATCTTCCGTTCATAGTTCTATATTTCGTTCATAAATAATATTTGTGAAAAAAATCTTCTATTTATGTAAGTGTAATAATTGATCTCTTTAACTGTGTAATTTAAGTTCCTTCAAATCTAAAAGTTATAGAGATCAATTATTACACTTACATAAATAGAAGATTTTTTTCACAAATATTATTTATGAAAATAATAGAATAAAGAAACATTAATTAAATCAATCAACAAGTTAACATTCTAACTCTTTGCATATAAAGAGATCACATCATTTGGCCCCTCCATTATTCTGACTTAATTATTTACCTAATCATCCTTCTCATACAGTTGTAATTATTATTAATTAATGTTAAAAAGTTAGATGGCAGTTAACATTAATTGAGATCAAAACAAATAACAATGATAGACTATGTTAAGTTTATAATAAAATTAAATCTATTATAAGAGCTAGCATTCCGTTTAGGTACCTATATCAATAACTGTGTAATAAGAGTTCCTTAAAGTTTTAACAAATGGAAGTTATTTTGTTATCAAAAAGGAATGCTAGCTAAAATTAGGTATATAAAGTTTCTGGTACAATTTTATTATAAACTTAACATAGTCTATCATAATTATTTGTTTTGATCTCAATTATTTTTGTGTGCCATATAACTATTTCACCTTGATTAATAATAATTACAACTGTGCGAGAAGGATGATTAGGTAATAATTAGTAAATATGATTGTGATCTCTTTAAATATGCAAACAAAGAAGGACTTTTTAATTGATTTAATAAATGTTTTTTCATTGGGTATATTATTTAGACGACCGATGTGGCGCGGTGGGCGAAGGTCCGCCTGCGACGCAGGAGGTTGCGGGTTCGATTCCCGCCTCGGAACAAATTTGTGCACGATCTGCAGAAATTTGTTCCGTTGGTCTGGGTGTTTTCTATATATAATAAAAAAATATCTATCTATGTAATGTATTGTATTAAGTATATCAGTCATCTAGTACCCATAACACAAGCTCTGCTTAGCTTGGGGCTAGATGATGCTGTGTGGACTGTCCGGAATTATTTATTTTATTTATTTATTTATTTTATTTTCGTTTCATTTGTATAAAAAAATAATTTCTTGTTGGGTAGGTAATTGAAATATTTTTGAATATAATAACAATATGTAACTTTACCTCATCGTAAAAACGAAAATTACAAGCAAGGAATAGAAAAATTACAACTAGTGTTTACAATTGAAACCATTGAGCTAACTGCAGACGGTTGCAAACAGTCTAAAGGTAGCTCAATTGATCCATGTCAATACCATAGTAAAATAATTTCCAAAATAAGCTGTTATGAAATTACATTAGAAAGACACAACTGGCGTAGAATGTGACCTTTTATTGTAATATATAAAACAGTATTACATTAATACTATTGATACTTTAATTTTATTTTTTGTACTAAGTTAAAAGGAAAAACCACGATTTTAAAAATAATGGGATAAATAAATAATAAAACTATGCTGAGGGAGATCTTATGTATATGCAACTAATTGCATTAAAATATTTTATAAATTAATTATAAAAAGAATATTATGTCAGAAAAACATCGAAAAACTTTAAACCCATTTATCTCGACTTTTACAATTTGTTAGTTGTGCCCTTCTTCATTATGAGGGCAGATAAGCAAATAAATAAAATAAACTTTATATCGAAGAAAATTTAGTCTAGTGTATAATAAATTTGAGTATAACCTAATAAACCGTATATTTCACCAATGTCAATTGACTAATCTGCCACTTTGGCTATTTGTACACATAAAAATATTTTTTTTTCCAATTTATTCCTACGATGGTAAATATGCCAAACTGCTTTAATTCCCTAAAAACTATAAATATTATTATTCTAAAATTATCTAAATAAAATATATAGTTTTTCATCAATGAGTTTTCAAAATTGAGACGTTACCTATAAAACCTGATTTACAGTCTTTGATTTTGTTTTCATTTTGCAGTACTGAAAAGTTTGGCATTTGCAGATTGGTTAATTTACTATTTCATTGACGACATTTACTTAAATTTTGTTGTATAAAATAGGGTCGTTTCCTGGGTGATGTTTTTTTATTCAATTCAGTCCGTCAGATAGGTTTTAAAGAAATATTGGACACATGTAATTTTTCTTTTGTCAATGAAACAGGTAATGAGAGAATATAAATCACATTAATCAAATATTTTTCGAAAATCTAACAAACGGATTAATTAGATTTGTTTAGGAAACTTGCCTATTTACCTAACGAAAATGTATATGATGATACTGTTACTACGTGTTTACTACACGCTATTTTATTTACCCAACTGAAATATCTGTGATAGTTAGGTACCCTATGTTAGACTCCGTTCCCACACAAGGTCAAAACGAGCTGTACAGTAAGTGTCAGAATGGGCTGTATAGTGGGGTCAAATGGCTTGTATAGTGGGGTCAAATGGGCTGTAAAGTGGGATCAAATGGGCTATATAGTAGAGTGAAGTGGGCTGTATAGTGGGATCAAATGGGCTGTATAGTGGGATCAAATGGGCTGTATAGTGGGATCAAATGGGCTGTATGGTAGTGTCAAATGGGCTGTATAGTGGGATCAAATGGGCTGTATAGTAGTGTCAAATGGGCTGTATAGTGGGATCAAATGGGCTGTATAGTAGGATCAAATGGGCTGTATAGTAGGATCAAATGGGCTGTATAGTAGTGTCAAAAGGGGCTGTATGGTAGTGTCAAATGGGCTGTATAGTGGGATCAAATGTCAAATGGGCTGTACAGTAGTGTCAAATGTCAAATGGGCTGTATAGTGGGATCAAATGGGCTGTATAGTAGTGTCAAATGGGCTGTATAGTGGGATCAAATGGGCTGTATAGTGGGATCAAATGGGCTGTATGGTAGTGTCAAATGGGCTGTATAGTGGGATCAAATGGTCTGTATGGTAGTGTCAAATGGGCTTTATAGTAGTGTCAAATGGGCTGTATAGTGGGATCAAATGGGCTGTATAGTGGGATCAAATGGGCTGTATAGTAGAGTCAAATGGGCTGTATAGTGGGATCAAATGGGCTGTATAGTAGTGTCAAATGGGCTGTATGGTAGTGTCAAATGGGCTGTATAGTGGGATCAAATGGGCTGTATAGTGGGATCAAATGGGCTGTATAGTAGTGTCAAATGGGCTGTATGGTAGTGTCAAATGGGCTGTATAGTGGGATCAAATGGGCTGTATAGTAGTGTCAAATGGGCTGTATAGTAGTGTCAAATGTACTGTATGGTAGTGTCAATCAATACCAAAATCAATTTGGGTAGACTTGATCCCGGGATCAAGTACACTACCATACAGCCCATTTGACACTTTGGCCCATTTGTTTGGGCTGTATGGTAGTGTCAAATGGGCTGTATAGTGGGATCAAATGGGCTGTATAGTAGTGTCAAATGGGCTGTATAGTGGGATCAAATGGGCTGTATAGTGGGATCAAATGTCAAATGGGCTGTATAGTGGGATCAAATGGGCTGTATAGTAGTGTCAAATGGGCTGTATAGTAGTGTCAAATGGGCTGTATGGTAGTGTCAAATGGGCTGTATAGTGGCATCAAATGGGCTGTATAGTGGGATCAAATGGGCTGTATAGTAGTGTCAAATGGGCTGTATGGTAGTGTCAAAT